>JAUJYZ010001280.1:0-407500 GCA_033675265.1 Actinostola sp. cb2023 | reverse complement strand
CATCAACTTTATTTCTGTGTCTGAAATCTTCTAGTACACCGCAAGTGGTGCACTAATCCGGGACACTCAAGTTCAAGTTCTTCGTATCCTTCAGCTCTTGTGCTTTCGCTAGGTAAATTAAACCAGGTAGAGTGATTCCAATAAACCTGTGCACTACTAATTAGTTGGCAGTGTTTATTAGATGCAAAGAAACAAAACAAAACAAGAGTGAGTGTCTAATAGTGTGTATTGGTGGAGTTAGTAGTAATGCCCAGGTTTATTGGAATCACTCTATTGATTCAATTGGCCAAATGACTACAGCTTATGCTACAAAGCGGCTATATATCTACATGTTTGTCTAAATTATTTTAACTATTGAAAAAGGCCGAAAACTGGAAAAAGAGTGTCGAAAAAATATAGGAAAACACACATTTTTCGGCGTCATTTAACATTCTGAGGGCCAAAAATTTATTAGTTTTGCTATTAGGTGCTACCCTCGTTATATAAAGACCTTACTTACTTACTAATAAAGTTATTTTAAAGCTAGACACATTCTCAATATGGCGGACCTCATGCACTCCTCTCCCGTGAGGTCGACAATGACCCCCGTCTACCTCACCACAGGGTGAATTTTGAGCTCACGCAGGCACGCAATTTGGTAGAAAAGAAGAGTAGAGTAGAACCTCGCACTTCAGAAGCAAGAGAAATACTTCGAGATAGCGAGGGTTCCAAATAACGAGGTCCAAATCCATCTTGTCGAAATCCAAGGGATAAACCATGTTCGAGAGTCCAGCGGTGCTCTTCGGCGCGTGCTCGGATGAAAACGTCGACGTTTCATCCGAGCCCGCGCCGAAGAACATCGGTGGATTCTCGAGCATGAGGGATAAACAGGACTCGGTATTATACAACGCGGTGGTCATGGGTTCGAACCCAGTCCTCGGAAACCCAGTGGCTATTCACAGTATTATATATTGCGGCGGTCATGGGTTCGAACATTCTCGGAACAGTGATCCAGGGGCTGTTGACGATTCAGTAGCGCCGGGAGGTAGAATAGACTATGGACATCTACATCTATGCATCGTTTCTTCATCATCCAATTGCCTAATAATTGTCGGGTTGAAAATCATCGATCATTGAAGACCGCAAAGATCGATGTCTGGGAAAACGTTTCCATAGTATTCATTCAGCTGAAATGAATCCAAGAACAGAATTATATATTCAAACCTTAGAATGCACTATTCTCTAGTTTCTCATAGCACATAATGCTTTGAGCCTTGGGGGGTAATACAAAAGAAAATGGGAGCTTTCTGGCAACCATGCCATTATGCAACACCATTTTCTTTTGTATTACCCCCCAAGGCGCAAAGCATTAGGTGCTATGAGAAACTAGAGAATGCAGTACCTCAGTTTCCTTTGACATACCGAGCTGCAAATATCAAGCAAATAATTGATCTCGCGGCTGACAAATCACGATATCTTACTCCGTGATTTAGAACTCTCTTTCTCTCTTTCTCCGTGCAATAATTGCTACAGTAATCTCAATGTTGTTATCGTAAGTCGTTCCGATTTATTTTAAGAAATTTAACGGTGTTATATCTGTAATCCGGAGGAATGGTTCCAGTGGAAAGACGCTGAAACACTATACAAAACGCCTCAAGACTCAAAGTACGAGTTCAATATCAAAGTCGGTCAAAGCCGATGGAGAGTATTATTAGCAACAGACTGGTATCCCGAATCAATTGACTCACAAAACTTTGTAACCATTCTGAATTGAAATATTATAGGACAAAAGTTATAAAATAGAGACAAGTTTGAAAACTTATAGTTTCTTTTAAAACTTGTCTCTATTTTATATCGTTTGTTCTATGGTTTCTTATTTTTAGAGATATTGCTTCCATAGTTACTATTATAATACTGATAAGTTATAATATCAGTTAAGTGGGTATATCAGCATTGAAAGTGGCTTTTATCAGCATTGAAATGGCTTTTATCAGCATTGAAGTGGCTTTATGGAGCATTGAAATGGTTTTCCATATTTCTATTTTATTTAGTTCAGAAAATCCGGCAATACATTTGCCCCAATGGCATCAATACATTTTTGTGTAAGGTGTATGGCATATAGTATATATCGAATGCCTAAGTGGTTTCTCGTAGAGATATTGCTTCCATAGTTACTATTATAATATAAGTTAAGTGGGTATATCAGCATTGAAATGGCTGCTATCAGCATTGAAGTGGCTTTTATCGAGCATTGAAATGGTTTTCCATATTTTTATTAAATAGTTCAGAAAATCAATACATTTTTGTGTAAGGTGTGTGTATGGCTCATTTAGAATCTAAATGGTTTCATGTTATTTTCCTGTTGTTGTACAACGAAAGGTATGCAAGTCATGCTATAAAATATATTAGCTGCAGCACTAAAATAACTTAAGTGTTATTTTGCATATGAAATAATAAAGGCGGCTACAGAACGTATACCTCCGAACATTGAACTGGCTTCCCAATAGTTTGTCAGTATTTTTCAGCTCACAAACTTTTCTGTGTGTGAGAAACAGAGCTGTACTGCGCCGGCACTTAAATGGCTTCCAATTACCAGCGAAAAAACTAGTGTTTTTAAGCATCTAATTGTTGCTCAGTAACGAACATTGAAATGGCTTCCAAAATCAGCTCTTCAAAAGATAATACCAACAGTTGTTTATTATACAAAATTATTACAAAATTGCAGTGACTAATTTAAATAGAAAACAACGTGTTAGTCTAGTCTTTTAATTTGATTTTAGGAAATCTTTTATGGCCATGTTTTCCTGCTTTTTTCAACTTTGGAAGTAAACACTTAATTGGCTTTCTCATCAATCACAAACTCTCGCGAAAGGAATGCAAGTGCGCTTTGAAGCAATAAACATTAAATTAAAAATAATATTTTGTTGTTTTGAAACAGATATATTTTTTTACAATATTTATTTTCCTTTAAACCATCCGATCTCCTTTTTTCTCATTCTTTGCAGGTTGCTGTTCCGTTTCTCCGTTTCTCTCTATCAGTTTTCTCCTTATTCTTCTGTTATTATGTCTATACTTTTTACTCTGTTTTAATTTATTTTAATTACCCACTCACGTTGATCTTTGCTCACTTACACTCACTTGTAAATTATCGAAATCTAATTGTAACTGGAACGTTATAATCCAGCTATTGTTCATGGAGCATTCGCCATAAACTACAGTTGTTCTAAATCACTCTCTCTCTCTTTATCTCGCTTTGGAATAAAATTGAAATAGAAGTCTGATGATTTGAATTCTCCTTGCTTGTTCCTTGTGATCTAAATATTAGACACAACAAGTTATGAATATATTCGGTTTATCACTTTCATTTGATATTTATATACTTACCAAGTCTAGATCTCGAAAGGGAATTGACTGAACTGCAAATAACTGTAAAAAAAACACATTATTTTCATTGCGAACCAATCGATAAATATAGCTCAGTAAAGGTAATTGTCTGTTGTGGTATTGTTTATGAGCTGCATTGAGATATTTTTAGAAAAACAATAAGCCCAACATCTGCACAATAATGTGCTATTAATACTAGGGTAGGCGGTTATTCAGTATTAGTCTTTGCTATATTATCGTGATATTCATATTGGTTACGGTACAGCCCTTTGCAAAAATTCTGTAAATCAAGTATATCAGTATATCCATATATCGGGTGCATTATGGGTAATTGAAAAAGTCCCCTAAATGATGTTTCACGCGAGCAACATTGGTGAAACTCTTTTGCGTGTTATGTAATTTTGTCTCTAGTTTGTTGTTTGTAAGTCTCTGCTGCATATTTTGTGGAAAAACTCTAAAATAGTATTACCCATAATGCACCCGATATATGGCTATACTGATATACTTGATTTACAGAATTTTTGCAAAGGGCTGTATATAGTCTATATATACTCTTGTCATTAATACGCAGCCTAAGTGTCACAGTATTGGTGTAATAATAGATATGGATATAGAGACGTCTAGCTATTGTGCATAAAAGGAAAATAGAATGAAAAAAGAAAGAAAGGAAGAAAGGAACGAAGGAAGAGAACAAAAAGAAAGAAAAAGAAATGAAAGAAAAAGAAAGAAAGAAAATGGAGAAAGGAAGAAAGAAAAGAACATTGTTACTTTATTATTATTGTAGTAGTAGTAGTAGTAGTAGTAGTAGTAGTAGTAGTAGTAGTAGTAGTAGTAGTAGTAGTAGTAGTAGTAGTAGTAGTAGTAGTAGTAGTAGTAGTAGTAGTAGTAGTAGTAGTAGTAGTAGTAGGTCGACTTGTGGCAAGTCTATAGTAGTAGTAGTAGTAGTAGTAGTAGTAGTAGTAGTAGTAGTAGTAGTAGTAGTAGTAGTAGTAGTAGTAGTAGTAGTAGTAGTAGTAGTTGTAGTATTAGTGGTTGTAGTAGTAGTAGTAGTAGTAGTAGTAGTAGTAGTAGTAGTAGTAGTAGTAGTAGTAGTAGTAGTAGTAGTAGTAGTAGTAGTAGTAGTAGTAGTAGTAGTAGTAGTAGTAGTAGTAGTAGTAGTAGTAGTAGTAGTAGTAGTAGTAGTAGTAGTAGTAGTAGTAGTAGTAGTAGTAGTAGTAGTAGTAGTAGTAGTAGTAGTAGTAGTAGTAGTAGTAGTAGTAGTAGTAGTAGTAGTAGTAGTAGTAGTAGTAGTAGTAGTAGTAGTAGTAGTAGTAGTAGTAGTAGTAGTAGTAGTAGTAGTAGTAGTAGTAGTAGTAGTAGTAGTAGTAGTAGTAGTAGTAGTAGTAGTAGTAGTAGTAGTAGTAGTAGTAGTAGTAGTAGTAGTAGTAGTAGTAGTAGTAGTAGTAGTAGTAGTAGTAGTAGTAGTAGTAGTAGTAGTAGTAGTAGTAGTAGTAGTAGTAGTAGTAGTAGTAGTAGTAGTAGTAGGTAGTAGTAGTAGTAGTAGTAGTAGTGTAGTAGTAGTAGTAGTAGTAGTAGTAGTAGTAGTAGTAGTAGTAGTAGTAGTAGTAGTAGTAGTAGTAGTAGTAGTGGTAGTAGTAGTAGTAGTAGTAGTAGTAGTAGTAGTGTAGTAGTAGTAGTAGTAGTAGTAGTAGTAGTAGTAGTAGTAGTAGTAGTAGTAGTAGTAGTAGTAGTAGTAGTAGTAGTAGTAGTAGTAGTAGTAGTAGTAGTAGTAGTAGTAGTAGTAGTAGTAGTAGTAGTAGTAGTAGTAGTAGTAGTAGTAGTAGTAGTAGTAGTAGTAGTAGTAGTAGTAGTAGTAGTAGTAGTAGTAGTAGTAGTAGTAGGTAGTAGTAGTAGTAGTAGTAGTAGTAGTAGTAGTAGTAGTAGTAGTAGTAGTAGTAGTAGTAGTAGTAGTAGTAGTAGTAGTAGTAGTAGTAGTAGTAGTAGTAGTAGTAGTAGTAGTAGTAGTAGTAGTAGTAGTAGTAGTAGTAGTAGTAGTAGTAGTAGTAGTAGTAGTAGTAGTAAGTAGTAGTAGTAGTAGTAGTAGTAGTAGTAGTAGTAGTAGTAGTAGTAGTAGTAGTAGTAGTAGTAGTAGTAGTAGTAGTAGTAGTAGTAGTAGTAGTAGTAGTAGTAGTAGTAGTAGTAGTAGTAGTAGTAGTAGTAGTAGTAGTAGTAGTAGTAGTAGTAGTAGTAGTAGTAGTAGTAGTAGTAGTAGTAGTAGTAGTAGTAGTAGTAGTAGTAGTAGTAGTAGTAGTAGTAGTAGTAGTAGTAGTAGTAGTAGTAGTAGTAGTAGTAGTAGTAGTAGTAGTAGTAGTAGTATAGTAGTAGTAGTAGATAAAAAGTTAACAAGAATAAAAATAGAAATAAACACTGCTGCTGCAGGCCTTTGTAGCATGTTTACTGGATTCTTTTTTACTCATCCTCTATGCTTGCTGTTGGCCTAAGCTGTGATAACTAATATTCCCTACAACTCGCCGTAGCCATTGTTCTCATTTCGCCAATTAAAAAGAGCTAAAGTCTCTAACGACTCAGTAGAGCCAGCTCTAAGTGCTACCGTTCATCAGGTAGTTATTTCAGCTCACTAATTAAGTTTGCTTTGAAGATAACAAAACAAAGCTGATAACAATAAAACTATTACTTATTTTTTTTAGGAGGGCCACAAGTTTATCAATACTTTTTTGTAACTGTCGCGTGTCTACCCATACGAAATAAAGTTTTTTTTCTCTCTCTATATATATTTTATTAAAGCTATCAATTGTTGACATCATGTCAATCCAGTATTTCGTCTGATTCGATGTTTACTCGCAAACACAAAGGTACGTGTATATGCTTCCAGAATTTTGTCTGAAGAGAAAATGCGAAAACGAGTGATAAAATGCACGGTTTACGTCAAACGGAAGCTAAGCCATTGAAATGCTAAGTGTGTCATGCTAAAATGCACGACTTCAGATAGTTAATTAATGGTTATAAATAAGTGAATTTGACGAGTAGCGTTTTAACTGAAGAAACTAACTATTATTATTGTTATTATTATTATTGTTATTATTATTATTGTTATTCTCGATTATTAAATGACCGAGTATCTCGAAGCCTGGTATCTAGCAAATCAAGCAATTTGATTGGTTAGATTCTTTCTCGGACCGGTCTAGATTCTCCCGTAATAACCGGTCCGCACATGCATCTTAAAATCTGTAAACATTGTTTCTATCATATGGTTTCGAGTGCAATTTGGAAGAAATGTGAACTCGTGGGTTTTTAAAGAGCTCAAATTTCACTCCTAATAATATATATATGAAAACATTAAGCAAAACATTAGGAGTATTTCACTGAAAAACACCAAAATTCTGAAGAAAACAAACCCAGCGCGCGCTCGATGGCGACGTGATGATAGCGACAGTAGCGCGCGCACTGCTTCACTGACTACAATTTTATTCAAAAACACAACAGAATCCTCAACCAGTTTCTTGCCATTTTCTTCACCATTCTTGTTCCTATTTATCAAAAATCCATAGTTCCTCGGTGTATCGCAATGTTTTCAACACCAAAGTCAAGGAAATGTTCGATTTTAAGATTGTTTTAGTTATTCATCATCGAGCTAGAAATACCTCACTTCACACACTTTCTTGTCAAACCGGTTTTCAAACAAGTTATGTAGTAAAAATACTGGGAAGCCATTCTAGTGTAAGGCTTGTAAGATGCAAATAAAATGAGTTAATTTTTAGTTTATTAAAATGGTCATATAATAAAACTCTTATTAACCGAGCTTGGTCGGTCTGTACAGGAAAATCTTGACCTCGGTCGTGGTACAGACCTCGCTGCGCTCGGTCTGTACTTTCACGAACTCGGTCAAGATTTTCCTGTACAGACCTCCCGCTCGGTTAATAAGACCTAATTATTAATTACTAAAATATACTCATAAACAAACAAATGTCGTATAGAAATTGAAAGTGAGATATTTTGGCTACGGTTTTAAGCAGTGGAAAGTGGCTTTATTCGATGTGTACTAATTCAGCTATCACACGAGTTCAATTTGTTGAGTTTTAGTAAAGAAACCGCAATAAAATACCAAGAAATTCAAGTATTCTTACCACAAACTAAACCACAAACGAAGCACAAAGCGTAATGTTCTATTTTTGAGTGCATGGAATTAGAATGATTTACTGACTGACGTAAATCGAATTTGAGTTAGTTCCGTTCTCAGCTCTATCTATCCTAAACTGACTAAACATCAACAAAACCTAAATAAGATCATCTATATTCATTTTGAATCTCTACTCGTGTCGATTACTGTTATTAAACAAGGAGATTTTGAAATCGGGTTTTGAGAAAAAGTGCTAACTGAATAAAGAGACACTGATCGACTGGTTTTTTCGAAGAAAGGCGCCCACATAGAATAAAGTCAATTCGTTCTAGAACCTTTCTTTATGAATTTTTACACTTTGCCGGAATCGTTCCTAATAGGATTTAGAATTCTCTGTATGGTTTAATTATGCCTTCAGTGTTTCTCTCCCACACATTATCCGTTGACGTCAAGCGATTATTCACATCATGTCGTCTCGAAACTCATTTCTCATATTTATAATTGTTCAAATTCTTTGTTCAAGATATATATTTTTAGTTGTGACATTACCGGCAATAAACTAAGAATAGTGCTGCCGTAAACCTCACACTACGCCATAAGTTTCTAACTATGAGAGTTTTGACAATATGCGAGTCCCATTCTTTTTCTGTGAAGCCGGACTAGAATAAGTTTTGTCTCCTTGCTTTGGCGTCACGCAGAAAGCTCAATGGTTTTCAGTTGTGTAAACAGTTTATCCTTTACACTGGTACGATCTATACTACCAATGACTGTACAACATCTATCCCTACTGATCACTAACATACAAATGCCACCATGATAGATTCATTCTCATTAGAGCGCCGGACAGCCTCATCAACTTCCCCGCTGAGGTTTAAGTATCCGTTTACGCACTGCATTGACGTACAAGCATTCATCATTTCAATCCACCATGCCAAAAAACAGTACTGATTCGTGCTTCGAGTTATCGAGATTCCGCCAACGCTTAATTGTTGCTAAAAATACAGAAGTTACGAGTTCTGCTAAGTAGATAGTGGCGAGTGGGAATGACAGGTAACTGAACTGGTGCAACGGAAACCGGTAGTTTCAACCAATTATGAATGCTGTATGTGTTATATATAGTAGGTTCATTTATTTCCACATAGACTATACTGTCGTATTTTTTTATCTTTTCAAAATACAGATATCGAGTGAAAAATGAGCAAATGTGCTTTGTACATTTCCTTTTGTCTGTGGGTTTTTAAAATAGGCAAATTCATGCTCCTCAAACTTGAATTAATTGTTTGGAAATTCGTTGGAAATCCGACTTTCAACAAATCCGTTTTCAAACATTGGAAGTCTTTGGAAATATCCAAAACCTTGAAAGCTTCCAACTACATTTCCAAGGTTTGAAGTGCCCGCGTTTTGCAAGTGAAGCCGACAGCATAAGCAGTTATAACTGAAGCCTTGTTAGACATTCAGTCAATGTGTACTCTGGTTGTTTGCCATGATAAATTCGTATCTTTCCCGATCCATTATCCATCACGAAAATGTAAACTCTGCCAGCAGACAAATAATGCGTGATATACAGCACATCTAAGCCGCATCTACACGAACAAGTTTTCCTTGACACGTTTTCCTTGACAAGGAAAAATTGACAATTTTTTATCATCTACACGAGCAAGTTTTCCTTGACAAAAACTTGCTCGTGTAGACGCGGCTTTAGTGTCAAAATACTACGGAGCGTTGTTAGGCAACAAGCAGGCAGGAATAGCTTCTATATGAGTTTCATTTTTCAGGAAAATTATACTGCATAGTATTATTTAGATACGCATTTAAAAATCGCAATTCGTTGACAATATTGACCCACTGAATCATAGAAGCTAAGACCGCAAGGGTGGATGGGAAATCAGTTCACGAGCCACATTACATGTAGCCTGATTTTCAGACGGTCCGTGGTACCTAATCCGCTCTCGCTTTCTCCCACAGACCGTCTGAAAATCAGGCTACATTACATGCAGATATAGATTCAATGTTCTCGTGTTGCTTAAATATATAAGCTATTTAACTAAGATCCTACAAGTCTGGATAAAAAGGTCGACGATTTGGCGATGTTATCTCCCAGAATTCCTTTCAGGTCAAGCCAGCTTTCATGATTTTCAAAGTACAAGTTCTTCCAACTACAGGTACTCAAAACAAATGACCTACTCTATGGACTACTCTATGGACCTACTCTACGTCATTGGGGTAGCTAGCGTTATTGAGACCATCTACGGCAAAGTACAAGTTCTTCCAACTACAGGCACTCAAAACAAATGACCTACACGAGCTAAATTCAATATCATCATAACAACACACTCAGACTGAACCCAAGTGCTCCAGCCCTCAATGGGTCCAGGGAGGGAGGGGCGACTGGGGAATGCAATGACAGCTTCGTCGTCACCACCACCACCACCAGGTCGTATATAATCTCTGTATCAATTGAAATTTCTCCCAGGTTTATTCTCAACTTTTGTTTCTGCCTCTCAGATTATTGGTATGCATGTTCCTTCTAGGTCTTTCTTTCTAGTCTTTTCTTAGTTTCATTAATTAACGTAATGGCGCACCTCAACCTGAACGAGGAGGCTTTGTTTAATCAGTGATTCAGTATCTTCATCATCTTATCTGAAGTTAAATGAAGTGAATGTGGCTGGTAAATCAAACTTCTCCCAATGCAAGCTTCATTTCAAACTGTTAACTTTGGTTTTCAAGCATAAGAATTGAATTTTTGTCACGTGAAAACCGACTCGACGCAAGTATAAGTGCAAGCACGCTACACTTGTGCTTTGACTGCTTACGTCAGGCTCGTTTTCCTAGTGACATAAGACATCTTTTCTTGCGTCAGGACCGTTTTCACAATACCATATAAGACATCTTGTGCTTATGTTTATGGCTTGCGTCGCTATAGTGTAAACCAAACTTCCATCCTGTATTAGATTGGATTGCAAACCTTTGTAGCGTGGCCGTCTTTTTTAGTTTAATTATCGTAATTGTGTTTCACAAAGGCGATATGATATCTTGCCTGAAGCTAGTTGTGGATGGCAATTAGTTTGCGCAAATACTATAAGCCTATAATACTAATTAAAAAAGAAGCAAAAACAAACACATACAACGCTATTGAAATACCCAAACATAACACTGAATGGCTATGATTATATACCTTGTGAAAACGAACTTATGACCTTGCTATATAGTCAGTCTACTGTCGTACATAAAGCTATACACTACCACTGATATTGGACTGAAACAAGGGGACACTTTGAATGCTTGGTTGACGAGAACGGATGACGGCGACGGCGAGTTTTAGAGCCCCGGAATATTTTCTCGAAGCGAAGAGAATGTGAGACTTTTGTGATAATTAGGCCAACGATAGTCAAAATAATGCTTAAAAACCACATTTGGAAGAAACAACGACATCATTTTAGCCCAAACCCGTCGTCCTCGTCGCGTTCTAGTCTAGCTAGCTAATATTATAAAAGGCTCCTCAATATCACAAGCCGACGGCGCAATTTACCAGACAGCTCTTCACTAGCAATGAGTACAGCTATGTTTTGAAAACTAAACTGTGTGCAGAATAGATAGATTACTATTATGGCTTTTTCCTCCGTCATTCTTCTTCGAAATACAAACGTCAACTGAATTGATTCGCTCTTGATTCTGAAGGACCCTTATCTTTTTATGCCTACTTGTGTTGTGCAAACGAAAGTATAATGTCTGAAGCCGGACATTCAAATATTTCAATTATTTTGCCCGTATAATTTTTTCCTCAATCATTAGATGTGTTGTCATTGTGGTTTGAAATTTCCCACTGGTTTAAATTTTCCTGAGGGTTGTTCTAAGGTTAGGTTTAGGGTTTTATGGTGGGTAAGTTATGTGTTTACGTTAGTTGTAAAGGATTAAAGTGAAAGGAAGTGAATTAAGAAACCAAAACAATGGACTAAAAAAAATTCACCAGTGGAAAATTTCAAACCTCAACATATAAACTGAACTGAGTTTGAAATACAAGTTATTTTTGTAGATAGAGAAATGTTACTAAATGTTCCAGAGAGAGGTTATGTTTGTGGAAATTTCTTCCCAAAGTTCATTTCACCGATCGTTGCATCAGCGTGTTTTGAGTCAGTTTTGAATTCTGTTTCAGTTTCGCATTATTCTATGAAATGACGCATCAGCCATTGTGTTCATCACATAAAATGGTCAGAAAAGAATAAAATTGATGATTGAGAACAATATTAATAGCGTACCGAAGTGATGACGTCGCTTTATCAACTTTCGATTTCGAAAGAACATCAATAAAGAAGCTTACATGCCAAATTTGAGAGCAATCGGTAAAATAGCGGCTGAGATATGGCCAGTAGTTGAATATATAATTTCCCCCCACAAATCACTGTAATTTCAGCTTGGATGGTAACGTTACGAAAGTTGATAAAGCGATAATTATTTTTTTCGTGACGTCACACTTCGGTACTCTATTACGTATGTGAGCATCCATGAAAAGACACTGTGGTCAAACTCATCAGACATTGGATTAATGCAGAATATTTCAGTCCAGAAATGCTTTGTTCTGATGATCTCTAGCCAATACTAGATGTCTGAAATGGCCCCCATGCCACGTTGGGCCTTGCCTTGCGTATATATGCCGAACAGAGACAATAAAAAAAAACCGGCAAAAAAACCAGATATCAGTTCATTATTATTATTCTCAGCAAAAATCATCATTCATTCTACTATGGCTTAATGATTTGGACGATTGATTGAACAACGATTTCAATAAAAACATTTCTTAAATTTGTTCTGTTTTAATCAACATTGCCATCGTTTACCTCCCCGGTCAGACATTTGTCATTCGATGATAATATCAGTCATTAAATATATCTTTTTTCAAATAATTAAAAATATTGTCGAGTACTTTATTCTGGAAATGAATCCTTTTTATCTTCACCCGATTTTTGGCAGATCTTATTCGCATGCAAATCAAAAAATCAAATTAGACGCCAAACGACACTACAACCCCACCCCCCTCCCCTAAAGAAATCGCATCGCGACTGGACCGATGATCTGATAGAATAGAAAAAACATAATCGCCTTTTTATTTATTGCTAACTACAGATGTTCTAAGCGCTAAATCGTCTTAGATTCAATATCCTGCCGAAGATATGAGTCGAGAGCTGTCTTTATATTGAATTGCTACAATGAAATGCTGGGAAGAAAATACCAGCGATTCAACGACCGCAACAAAAGCTGACTCATTGTCGACTGCTTGATTATTATTACTTGAAGTTCAGAATTCGAAATATAATTTAAAAATACTGATTTGAAATCCATTGATATCAAAACTGATATCAACTTTAAACTATAGTAATTATTTTGATTTATGCTCGCCAGCACAAGTCGATCGGGCTACTGACTGACACTATCGTTCAACAGATCAGAACTCAAGGCTTAGAAAAAAGATTAGAGTATTCTTAAAACAGGGAAGCAGATCTGTCGAAGTTTTTGTCGGATCCACCGGTTCAGCCATAATAGACTACAATATTTTTTTGCGTGCTTAAATGAAATAATAATAAAAAATGGACTCGGGGTTTTATAATAATAATACTGTTTTCAAGTTTTCTTTCTTGTTTTTTTCCCCGGATTCAGTTGGGTGGTGGATATGACGTTCGTAGCCGCGCTGTCATGCTGTTGAAATTGAAGACACTTCGAGGTTGTCATTGCTCTCATCCAGGTATTTCATACACATAAAAACATCAACCGTGACAATATATATATACTGATCTCAAAAGATTGTTTAATAAATCTCTTAAACTGTACTTCTTTATAAATAATCTGTTCAAAATCTTCCATATATCGTGCGACTAATATATTACAATGTGGATTAATTTATGCAATTTGTACGAAAAGTAGAACTCTAAAGACGCGCGTCACCGAACAATCATGTGACATCGAACAAAGCAATGTACAAAAGACGCAAACCCCGTGTATTTACAAACGCTTATTAGACTTTGAAAGAATAGTAAATGGTTCGCAATATCATTAATTACGTAAATACTGCAGTACAAGGATTGTCGAAATTGTTACTTTAGGAAAGTGGATTGTAAACTATGTGTAAACACAATTTATACATCAATAGAATTAATAGAAAAATGTCACAAAGGGCCAATCAAACGCGGCCGCAAGTTAATGATTGTCTCTGACTCTGACAAGATGATCTTAACGAGCTCAAGAATTCGGCCATTTCTTTGTTTCCTTGCTGCACCGCAACTCCAAGAGGCGATAGTCCGTCGTCGTTTTTAGAACGAATGTTCGCGCCACTTTTCAGTAAAAACGCGACGCATTGTCGATTTCCACCGCACACTGCCGCATGTAAAGGGGTCCAGCCCTCTCTGTCTCTGATATCTACATCGGCACCGCACTGCACTAGGATTTCAACGCATCTGCTTTTGCCTTCGTACGATGCTTCGTGCAGAGCGGTTACCCCACTTGCGTTCAGTCTGTTCACGTTCACTCTTCCAGAGAGAATAATGTTTTTGAGAGAGGACGAGTCGTTGGCTGACACGGCAGCGTAAATAGCGTACGATGGGTGCAGAAACCCTCGACATAGTTCAGATCTCTGTTCAAGCGGGTCGTAAACCAAGTCGTCCTCAAAGTGGACTTCCTCGACGATTATTTTTGGAATGACAAATTTCCTCTTCTTGAATTCGTTTCTGTTGTTCTCTGGGAGTTTCTCAGCGAACATCGATGGCGGTAGGATGAAGCTGTGCTTGTTGCTAGTTCTTGGGTTCAAGCCATGCAGCCGCGAAAGTTTCTTCTTCGGAAAGAAACTGCTTCGCTTTGAACTCACAGCGGAGTAAAAGCCGCTTTCAGGTAACTCCTGAATGGCCGATAAAACATGTACACTTTCCATGGGTCTCATTACCAGAAACTTCTGATACAATCAGCTTAGTCTTTGTAAATTGAAGGTCTGTTGAATAGACAGGCAATTTTGTAGAGATCCTTACTCTATGGCATTCAGTAGGAAATGGTACAGCAATGCTTCCCCGCAGGTGTATTGTACCATACTGCTCTAAGAATAGAAAGCAATTTGACAGTTGCTGTCAATCAAACACTTCCGTGACGTCAATGGAATACTGTTGACAATGGAGGGCTTTGGATCGGATTTTTGTTATGCAATATCTTTATCCTTCGGGGTTTTTCTTCGATACCGGCCTTCTATAGTATTCAATTACGAATATTCTGGTGTTTTAGATTATTCGCTTGCCATATAGCATGTAAGTGCATGTAGAATATTGCTAGAAACGCCAAGTTTTGTCACCACAATCTTACAACTATTTAATAATGAAAAATTCACGAGTCAGCTTTTAATATCTCTCGCGATCTGAAACAGTGGAACACCTTTTCAATACTTTTTTCTATTAATAGACAATATAATAAGCAAAATATCGTAAAAATATTCATATATACCTGAGCGGTTATCGTCCTATTGCTTTTATAACATAAAAATTAATTTCAGCCCATAGTTTTTACTCGTTAAAACAAAATGACTTCTGATCGACTAAAAAGACGGGTTTTTACTGAGTTTCCTAAAAAAATCATTCCTCGCAGCATGGATCATAAAAAGACAGTTCGTGCCGGCAAAAACGAGTTTTGAGACATGTGTTGTTCTGCATGCTATATCATAGCCTTCTAATTGAAAATATATTTTTAGAATGTTTTTTTTCTGCACAGGAAACGATCATTCCTCATCAATATGGCCGAACCCATTTTCAACACGGAGTTATTTTAGTTTTTCATCGCGAAGATTATATTTAGCTTTACGTTATCGCCGGAAAATCCACTTATTTGAAACGACACACCTCTGCAGATCCGCAATTGGCATTTCTGATTGAAAGCAACTTAATTTATCCCCCGAATAACTTAAATTCAATGAAGTAACTTTTTCGGTGAGATTATGATAAACTGTGTGAGCTTTTCGAGGGTTAAGACTCCGAGCCATGTCATTATTCAGTACACATACGAGTGAAACCAGAAAGCCCTAAAATATCACCACCTACACACTCTTAAGTATACATTTATGTCGCTTCTTCCCGGCCCCACGGCCACAGTCGGTCGTCAAACTCTACATCGCCATTGGAAAGCCAGTTGAATGCCACTTTGGGCACTTAGCAAGATTTCTAAGTGTTGTGTCGCGCTTGCTCAAGATGTATGATACGTAGAAGACAGCGTGGGCCGCGGTTGTAGACTTTTCCTTTAAGGAAAACTAACTGTTTCCAAGCTGTGTTATTTTTGTTCAAAAATAATATCTATACGACTACCGGTTGACGCTGCAATTTCGATAGCGTTTCGGGCTATTATTGTTTTCTGTATATAGTTTCTGCTGACAAAATAAATGTAGATGTAGATGTTTTGTTTATCTGCCCCAGGGGCGGGGGAAAATCGTTTATTTCAGGCTTCAACAATTTATATTTATAAACTAGCTATTTTTAGTTTTATCGTTTATTTTTTCTTTACTGATAAGAAATGTGTTTTAGATGTGCTGTTTTAGCCGAGTGTTTTTCAGCATAGTAATATATTTTTTCTTCTTTACTTCGAAAAACCAAAACAACCAAACCAAAACACATAAAAACAAGCATTTAATTAAGTAAGAAATTATCGTATTGTGAATGCAAAAGGTGTTGCCAGAATATAGCTAATAAAGCCACGAGCAAATTTTCCTTGACAAGGAAGACTTCTCGTGTAGACGACAAAAACATCGCCAATTTTTCCTTGACAATTAGGAAAACTTCATTGCTCGTGTAGACGACAAAAAATTCAAGGAAAACTTGTTCGTGTAGATGCGGCTTTATGAACAAATTTAGATCTTCCAGGTTGAAAATCAGATTCTTAAGCCGCATCTACACGAACAAGTTTTCCTTGACAAGGAAAAATTGACAATTTTTTGTCATCTACACGAGCAAGTTTTCCTCGACAAGGAAAATTTGCTCGTGTATAGATTCGGCTTAAGTACCCTCAAAACTTAAAAAAAACGAGCTGGTTGTTTTTTTGGCATCAAGACTGAAAATCTAAATGAGAACTCACTTTATATGCTCATGTACTCATGACACGAAGTTAGTATAACACAAGTTAATGTTCTAAAGTTCTGAATCATTTATCTCAAGCACATGTACGTGAAAAAATTGACTTTTACTGCTGAATAATTCAGAAATTTACTGATTAATTTTAAAAGTATTCATACAGTCAAAGCTACGGGTGATGGGAACGTGACTTGACTTAATCGAATTTAGGGATTTGGAGAACTAAGACATCTTATAGTCTATCATATAGCCTGCATTATAGCCGATTGTGTAACACTCACGAATGCAGTCGTTATCAAGATTTCAGTGCTTAAACGTAGTTTTTCTCGTCGACTAGTACTGGAAAAAGGAGGCAGAAAGTCGCAACAAACACTGCCCCAAACTTACAACTACACGTACGCAGTCAACAAAACGTGCAAGCTTGCCCGAAATCACCTGTTTTCTGTATCCATTTACGCTTAATTTTGAGAAAATAAAAGTTGATTCATCACTTTGTCACTTCCATATAATACATAGCCATAGGCCAAGACATGGCGCTGTCGGTTCCATGGAAATAAGGTGACAATACTTGAGTATGATATTACCGACTCTCTGCTAAACACGGTAAACAAATCGGAAACATTTAGCACCAGGATAAACGAGTGTATTTGGCATAACAACCCGTTCTTCGTTGCACGCATCCAGTTGTAGTAAAACCATCCACCATCTCACTAGCATTTCCTAAAAGATTCCTAAAGGAACCGGGCGTACTCTGTAGAAAATTCAACCCTGGAAATTCATTGGTATTCAGTTGGAAATTAATTGTTCAAAGAGTTTCCAACAAACTGCCAATGTTTTGGACATTTCCACTGAAGTTGAAAGTGCTTGAAGAGCGCGCGAGTTGCACTGAGGAGTTCGTGTACCCGATGGATCATTTCTTTGTCGAATTCAATCGAGTTTCATCAAACAGGTTTTAGTAAACCTGTTTAACTGGTTTGTCAATTAAGCCAATCACTGGACAATCAATCATCAGACGAGGTTTCTGTCAAAAATATTGTCAACGTTTCAGTGATCAAACAAGGAATTCTCCATAGCAACCGTTGCGCATGCTCTGTGGACACTGACAAATTAAGCCAATCACTGGACAATGGTTCACGGAAAAGTGCACCAACAAAACGCGGCGCACATCAGGCCATCACGTGACTGGAGTTTCATACCTTGTTTCAATATACACATTTGCTGCGGGCGCATCCCGCAGGACGCACACAGGAAGCCCAACATAGGACATTACTCAGCACAGGGAACCCACCATATTTATTGCGCGCGCGCGCGCTTTACCACAGGGAACCCATCAAGAAAAGACACAAATATCATTTTTTGAATTATTTAGTAGCCTCAAAAGCAATGGTTGGGCTGCCTGTGATGATGGTTGGGATATGATCGTGGCGCTAAATCTATTTTTAGTAAACCGGAAGGTGAGCACACATCAGTAAAATCTGACTTCCGGCAAATAAAATCTCTTCGCTAAAACGCTTTAAAAAATCAAGAAAAAATACTTAAGCTCGTAAATTTCGGGATGATAACGTTCATGTCAAAAGACGACAGTAAATTGAAAACTGCTACGGTATTAAAGACAGTGAATTTCAGTCCGGCTTTGAAAGTTGAAAGCATTTTTGAATTTTCGATATGAGATCTTGAACTACGCTTATGTATAAGAAATCTGCTGCGGAATCAAATTCAAACAAGAAATTAGATTAATTTTGTCGTTCAACCTATGCTATTCTACATGAAATGGCTTCATATAACACCGTAAGGGATTGATTTCTTTGAAAAGGAGCTGTAAAGTTTGAAAAGAGTCAAAAAAACTTCACCCTGGTGAGTCGGATTGACTCAACTCAACACTGCAAACCCAAAACTACAACTACTGACAAGCCTGCGAAGCCTGCTGATTGTCGCTGATATTTGTACTTTCAGTTCTTCGTTTATTGCTTTGAACACCCGCCACGTGACTTTTTAAATTTTCACCGAAGACAAACGAAAATAACATAACTTGAAAGAGCATACTAAAATTAGTAAAAGTTGAAAATTTGAAAAGAATCAAGCAAATAAGAAAAAAGTTAACGGCTTTCAAAGTTTCCCGCTTTGACAAGGATTTGTATGAGTTTTCGCTTGGAAGGCAAGCTGTTGCCTTCCAACATACATTTCCATACAAAAAAGGTAAAGTTTGAATGCTTGTAACTATTGCCCTATTTACGTATTTCCCTTCAAACTTTCCACTTTTACTAACTTTAGCATGTTCTTTCCAGTTATGATATTTTCGTTTGTCTGCGGTGAAAATTTACAAAGTCACGTGGCGGGTGTTACAAGCCCATTAGAGAGTATTCACAAGAAAAGATGGAATCGATGAATATGGATTGAAAGTACTGAATTCGACGAAAAAAGAAGAAACTTCGGCCTCGCTTCACAACTCACAAAGAAATGTGCTTGCTTTTGACCTTGAGTTTTCGCAGTTTTAATAGCACGATGAACAGCCGCTTCAAAAACACGTTCTGAAAGACGAAATCTCGTCTAAACCACTGATTCCTTCAAAGTGAAACACATATTATGAATCTCTTTGGATCTATTTGGTGGCTCGTATTTATTCATTTACCATCACGAGTGTTTTAGGAGTTAAAAAACAACAACAACAACAACACAACAACAACCTGAGAGTGAGAGTGAAACTACGAATACGAGTGATTCAAACAAGATTGTCGCTTGATTGTTGTTGTTTCAGTCAAAACCAGTTTGCAATAAAAACCGACGACTAGTCGGACTTTGAAGTTATTTTTTTTTGTGTTTTTACTTCTAGTCTTGTGCTTTGTTGTTTTCATTTTGCCATTATGATAACAACAATAACAACATTCATAGCTAGCCGGCGTTTTACCGAAAGAGTTTTTTCTGCGGGAAGTCACATTTCGCTGAAGTGTGCTCACCTTCCGGTTTTCTAAAAATAGATTTAGCGCCACGCATGCATGGGCCACACATCATACGAGATTCGCTCTCTTTAGTATTATGGTCTCTTGGTAATGGGAGGTTTTATGGAATCTTCTTCTGACGTCAAAATCTATCACGAGTGGCCGTCAAACCGTCATTTTACTTGCTCAAAACTTCAATTTTAGACGGTGAAGTCTAAATATCTGTCAAATGTAAGTTACTTATAAACAAACAAACAAATGTCATCTAGTTGCTTGAAGAAAAACTAACAGACTTTGAAAGTTAGGCTCGAAAATAATAACAATAAAAAGTGATTAACAAAAAAAAGCAAACAAAAACGTTTTGTAATTGTAAAACCTCAAACACGTATGCGCAAATGCTCCACGATCAACATGTGCGGACCCATTTTCGTTCCCAGAGCTCCTCGGTTTCGGTCCTCTCTCGAAACCGAGGAGCTCTGGGAACGAGAATGGTGCGGACCCCGATACAAAATCGATTCGTATACCAAGACAGTCGAGTCGTGGTGGAGTCGACGCTTTACATACGCGCTAACGAAGACCAGTGATAGTAAAAAGAAAACCTTACGAATTTTCTGCGCGCCCGCTGTTTAGCCATAATTAGTCCAGTCCCAGACTCACTTTCTATCCGCTCTGACAAGCTGAAGTCGCGGAGGAAAGAGAGTCCAGTATAACTTGCATGCGCATGGCAGCTTAGCAGCCAGACGACCACCACAAATATGTGGTGGTCGCCTGGTTACAAAGCATGTCTGATCTCCAAAATGGCGGAGGCTCCAGTAAATCCTGGTTTAATAATTTAATATTTATATTGCGCAGTTTCTCAGTTCTGTATGAGCGATATCAGTCGAATTTTGGGAATAATTTCATCGATTCCGTGAAGTTTTCCCTCGCAAAGAGTAATTAAATTTATTATAATATTGTTCTAAAGTTTTAACAGCTCCAAGCCATTCAGTATCAAGTGACTCCACAGGGAGCCCAAGCTTACTATCAGTGTATATATACATGTGGCTTTGAAATGTGCAAATAAAAGTCATAATTTTCATCAAAAGTATTTGTTGTTGCTATATATTATGTTTAAAATCCTCTCTGAGTTGCCTGGAGTTGTTATTTGAGTTACCTGAATTACCTGTGGTAATTTTGAACGAAACAAATTATTCCCCGTCAACAGGACCTCCCGGTGGAAATACTTTTGGTGCTGGGTCCCAGTACCGTCCGCGCAGATCGGCCCGATTGTGTGTTAGTGGCATCGAAAATGCAAGTTCTAAACGATTGCTCTCGATGTATTTATTAGAATCGCTTCACTTTTCATCGTTTTCTGTGCAGTGCCGTGTAAGTGCATTGTCTGGCCGTGAGCTGTGTGAATCTGAACGTGATTGGAAGTATATTTGTTGGTGAAACGGGACATTTTGTTGGGCCGGTTGGCTTCGAAGTTGGTCTCGGTTTCCACCCTTTACTATGAATAGGGAGAGAAAGGTAAGTAAAAACGTAAACAATCAAATTGAACTCAAATAACAACTCCAGGCAACTCAGAGAGGATTTTAAACATAATATATAGCAACAACAAATACTTTTGATGAAAATTATGACTTTTATTTGCACATTTCAAAGCCACATGTATATATACACTGATAGTAAGCTTGGGCTCTCTGTGGTGACTCGTGGGAAGCCGGATGTTTTTGTTAATTTGAGTACGGGCTTTGGAAATATAGTCACTGATTTATTCTTTATTAATCTGCACACGCTGTCAGCCATTTCATTCCATTATATTTTGACAGCTCCACGTGATGTAAACAGTATCACTGGCCATAATACATTTGCGGGCTCTGAAAATAGACAAAATCGGCTGACGCAATGTTTACATTCTTTAACTCAATTCAAAACTTTTGCAAACAACATTTCCTTCGATTTCCATATCAATGCTATTGAAATGTCTATTGAAATCGAAATACAACAGACAAAGAACCGTATTCCCAAAAGATCTGAAATGGGTCAAAGAATGTAAACATTGTGTTAGTCGATTTGGTCTATTGAGCTCCGATCTGATTGGCTGTTAAGCTGCCATGCGCATGCAAGGTATACTGGACTCTCTTTCCCTCTTTCCTCCGCGACTTCAGCTTGTCGGAGCGGATAGAAAGTGAGTCCGGGACTGGACTAAGCCATAATATGCTTTTGAATGGTTTTCCTAGTCATTAGCGACCTTACGCACGAGAAAATTGTAGGACGGGAACGTGAGGACGACAGCGCGCGCACTGACGAATAACGGCTCAAAACGAACGTGGACGTCCGCGACGGCAATCTGGCACTTCACCTGTTTTCACGTCGTAGATTGCCGTCACGGATGTCAATCTGGATGTCAACGGTCGTTTTGAGCCGTTTATCGTCAGTGCGCGCGCTGTCGTCCTCACGTTCCCGTCCTACAATTTTCTCGTGCGTAAGGTCCCTATTAGCACCACAGCGACTCATTCTGTCCCGAAAAGAAAAGAAACCTACCACCCAGTGTTCTTTGTAGATATATCACCGCTCTTGCTGCGTGGCTCAGTAAACTAGCGTTGATACGGCTCAATAATTAGCCGGCTGATTGAAATCTCGACTTGTTTCTGGCTGTGTTTTATAAACATTATAGACTCTTTGTTCAGAACATCTGCATGTTCACACTAGTATTTTTATATAGTTTTCATAGTTCTGAGTTCATATTGTATTTTTACACGCGTTCGTATTTTGAACGAGCTTTTGCTCTTTGGCGTTAAAGTGCAACTAACCCCTATGAGATTGTTTTAAAAATCTATTCAATATAAGCTGAATAGTTGGTGGGTTCAGTATTTTGTGATTTGAACCTTGCGTTTATGAGTTATAGAGGTTTGAAATCTCAATATGCAAATTTGATGACGTCTACTAAGACTTCATTTATTATACAAAAACGCCCTTGTGCTGATTATTGACATTTGAAAACTTACAGAATTTTTCACAGTCTTTATAAATGACTTTATAGCTTTTTTGCCCATTTAAAAAAGTAAGTTCTTCTTGAAAAAGTCTATATAAGTTATGGCATATTCCTTAGTAGACGTCATCAAATTTGCATATTGAGATTTCAAACCTCTATAACTCATAAACGCAAGGTTCAAATCACAAAATACTGAACCCACCAACTATTCAGCTTATAGTGAATAGATTCTTAAGACACTCACAGGGGTAATAGGCACTTTAACGTGCATGTCTAAATAAACGATTGTATTGTACTAGAGAGGTGCGAAAAAGAAGCTAAAAGAAATGAATTCTACGTGGGTTTTTGCATTGTATTTCGTAAATTTACAGTCGATAAAGTGTGGCGCATTGCATTGTCATAATACGAGAAAGAATGTGGGAAAACGTGCTCTTTTTGTCGTGTTCTTTTGAACTTTGTGTTGTGATCTCGCAAAGCAGCGTGAAACACGACACATTGTCTCGACACGCTATCTTTCAAATTGTAAAGTTCTGTAAACAACGGAAGGATCCTTGTTTTATCAGTCCACTTTACATGCAGTGAAGTGAGTCATCGCAATTCTGAAGTACAGTATCAGTTTGCAATGCTTGTAATTGCAGGTGTTTGATTAAAAAAGTCCACCCACCAAATATGGAAATTATCTACCAAATAAGGAATCGACCATGAACCAAATATGGAATTTTTGTTTCTAAATAAGGAATTAGCTTGGATCAGTAGATAAATGGTACATTGCGTGACGACTCCATAGGAGGTCTGGGTATGAGATTCAACGCGAGCTTTATATAACACTCTGAGGAACTACGGGATACTTTGACTGTAACCGATTCTATCAAAAATATTACTTCATGTCACGCAATCATCTAAATGTACGATGCGTGACAACTTTATATAGGAGGACTGGACATGAATTTCGCTGCGAGCTACCTGGCGAGCTACGGTAATTTATATAGTTGGTGCTCTGATTGGTCGAGTACAGTGATGACGTCACAAAATCACGCATTTCTCAGGATATTTTTGCGTCACGCAAAAAGGTCCCGGATGACAAAAAAAAAATCAATTTTCTTTTTTTATGAATAAATTGATAGAATAAACATTCTGAACCTCAGTCACGTTCAATTACATTACAATTCTTTTTGAAAAGCGATTTAATCGGCGAATAAAGTGAGACTTTGAGGCTCGTGCCGCCAGTTTTGAATGACATCCAACGTTGCAATTGTTTTTGGATATTTTTTCTGTCTAACGTCCTCAATTATTTCCAATAAAGACTGTACGGGCATAACTGAATTATACATGGTGTTCAAAGTTTTCCGTGATGTTCAGAGATAATTTGGTTGAAACAAAAAAAATGCTCGTACGTAAACATGATCGCATTTGCCATTATTTGCCATCATCTCGTCTTGTTTGTTGGCTTCTTGTGCAAATTACAGGAAATGACGTAATGTATATTATCATGGATATTATTATTATTATTATTATTATTATTATTATTATTATTATTATTATTATTATTATTATTATTATTATTATTATTATTATTATTATTATTATGTATATATAATATCGTAAAACAAATATATTCTATTTTGCTGTGCGCCTGTACTCTTATAGATAGATGCACAGAAGACGTCAAGATGTGGTGAAAACAACAGTCATTTTGGCCACTATATTATAAATAGAACAGTAAGGAAAGACCGTGTACGACTTTCTGGGCAACATATATCAACTAGCCAAACTAGCAACAATAACACATAGCACAACGGTTAGCTGAACCTGACATGAGAAACGCTCGCAACTAGAAAGCAGCCGTGGACAGCTGTTTCGTCCTTACTGGGACTCGTCAGCACGAGTAATCAATAGATCAGTGGGAAATGAATAGATGAATGGATGAACGGATAGGTGAATGAATGAATAAATAGATGGATGGATAGGTGAATGAATGAATGAACAGATGGATGGATAGGTGAATGAATGAATAGATGGATGGATGGGTGAATGAATAGATGGATGGATAGGTGAATGAATGAATGAATGAATGAATGAATGAATGAATGAATGAATGAATGTATGGATGGGTGAATGAATGAATAAATGGCGGGATGTCTGGTCAGTGGATGGATAACTGAATGTATGAAAGAATGAATGGATGAATAGACATCCTTCAAACTGCACTATATTCAGAATACTAATCAGTAGTTGACGGTCAAAGAAAAGAAAAGCGTGATCAACCTTGCATATTGATTTCCATTTCTAAACTATACAAATTTAATCATCGCTTTCAAGTTCATTTAGTTCGATCATCGGGATAATTTCCATCTAATCTTCCTCTCTGTGGGTGTTAATTGAAATCCTGTTCATGTCATTCGGGTAAAATTATGTTTTGTTCAAGGTTAAGCTCCCAATTAGGAAAATTCAAAGTAGTTGATTGATAATGAACGATGGAAACTTAGAATTTAGAAAGAAAACTTTTAAAAACTGAATTATTTCCGGCTTCTTTTCTTTCTCTTTCTTTCTTCTAGCTCTCTTTCTTTCTCTCCTCTTCATTTCTCCCTTTCTTCCTCTCCTATTTCTTTCTTTCAAGTTTCTTCTTCCATTTTCTTTTTTCATTTCGTTCCCTCTTCCATGCATTTTTCTTCCCCCCCCCCCCCCCCCTCCCCCCCCCCCCTTATCGATCCATTTTCCTGAGTGTTTCAGTTTCCAATTTCGATTCTGAAAGTATTTATCCTGTATGGAGGAAATAAGACACACTAGATCGTATGATAGCACCACTCGGTACAATCCAAACACTTCAAAGAAAGAAACAGAGAAAGTAAACGAGTTATATCACAAGACATATCACAGCCGACAATTAAATGTTCGCGCCTCATTCGTTTTGTCCAATGTTTTACATTCCATTTCCTCTTTTCCTTCCGTTTTCCGTTTCATTCGTCATTAATGCATTTTACTGTGATCCTATTTTACTGGTAAACGTTTAGTACTGCATATGTTTTCTTCTTGAAGTAGTTTGTGTCTTGGGCAAATTGGTATCATCTTAAAGTATACGCGGACAGAATTGCAATTAACTATCTTCATAGACATTTAGACAACAAGAAAGCAAACGAGTAACGAACCTGTCACATTTTCACCAATTAGAGAACCGTGGAAAACCATTTATCTACTCCAATCAAAGTGGTATAAATTTCTTTAGCCGAAAGACCACTCTACCGGTTAAAGAACACATGTACATATCATTCCCCAAAAAAAGCAAATTCGGGATTTTTTCCCCCCAGATTGAGCTTGCATTTTAGTGGAATATACCGCAGAGTGTAGTAATTTCTTGAAATGTTCTAAAAATAGCTGTCGTGGCTGTGCACGAACCATTAGTCAACTTCCGGCGTCACGGAGCCGAGTGAAGTGTTGTGTGACATATGACAACATTGCATATATTTCAATCGGAAAGGCAAACTACAAGTTCACTTCTGAAATCAAAGACAGCTGGACGCTAGCTCCGACACAGGACCCAATAGTGTGGAGCTTTGACCACGGTCTAAAGTGAAACCAAGATTTTACCTCTCCACTGATCTAACAATGCTTCGCAGTTTGGCGTGCTTGTTGATAGTAAATACTGTTTTGACCATCGAACAAGAATCGTTCGGAGGGTCGCTATCCGGCTACAAACACACCAGTGATCAAGTGGGTCCGCAGGAAGATTTCCAAGGCAAAAGAATCTCTGGACAATCAAAAGAGAACGACTTTGAGAGTCTGATTAAGGCTTTGCATTATGTACAGAGGGTGCAGAAGCAAATGGATCGGTTTTCTGAGTGCAAGCCGAACGATCCGATAATTTTGCACATTACGTTTGATCACAGTCGATGGAAGAACGAAGCAACTCTGGCACTAGAAGTGGCCAATCTGATGACCTCTCTGTGGAGAGAAGCAAAGCCACTTGCTGAAAATGACACATTTTTGTACTCCGTAGTTCGGTCGAATGTTCTGTTCTCCAAATCTGTGTACGGGTCAGTGGTTTGTTTCGAGCGAAACCAGTACAGGAACTACGAGCGCTTCTGTCCGTACGCCTATCGAGATAAGACACTGAATAACAATATTCACATTATGGATATTTCTGTGACTCATGATTATCTTACGAGTCAGGATACAATCTGGTGGAGGCAGCCACGACAAAAGGCCTTGAAGATGAAGTTGAATGAGATGACCGAACACTTCACTACACGACACAATGCCTCGACTGCGAACCCCATGCGGAACGTCACACTTCCAGTAGTACAGCACATGGATGAAGGATTGTGGACGAGTCCGTACTTTGATTGCTTTGGAGGGAAGAGTTGGATGGTGACGTTCTTGGCTCCATTCTTTAACGAATCGAACGATTTTCTGTAAGTATTGTTGGCTTTTAATATATAACAACAGTGACCGTTTTATATTTGAGACGGTGTTTGATGGGTTGATGAAATCCCCTGCACGCGACCGGGGGTTTATGGTAGATAGTCTAGATATAATCATGTCAGTAATCATGTCATGAAACTAACATGATCACTTGTGAATTTCATTCTATTGAGAATTCGTAATAACCACCGATACCTCGTTAGACTCGTAATCGTAATGTCCTGTTGCTGGACCACAGTGGAACTTATTATACATAAATTTGTGACAATTCCATTCATTAATAATTCATGATTTTAATATATCGATATATATCTATAATATACACTGAAAGCCATAAAACTGCATTCCCATCATATTAGCGCCAGACTGCGTTAATTTATCGTACAAATCGAAGTCGTAGCGATGCTGAAACGGTTCACGTAACGTGCCAGCATCGTCGATTGACCCTTTCGCTTTTGTGACACATTTACTGTTTAGTTTTGTTTAAACCTACTGAATTTGTAGTATTTTTATATAAATTGTGTAAGCCCATCCATTATAATCAAAGTTGGTGCCAATTGAGATCTATTTAATACAACGTCCCGACTTCAAACCAATTGCTTTTTGACATACAGTAAAAACCCGCATATAAGAAACTGCAAATTAAGAACCTCCAGGCTGAAATTTAGCCAATTAAGCATCCAATATATAAGAACCAGTACAGCCTGACAAATGAAGCAGGTTCTTATGTAAAAAATGACTAAAGCTCAGTACACACAGGTACAGTCGGTGTTGAATATGCAGAAATATTATATTTACTATACAGTTGGGTTGTTAATGTTTAGTGTGAATATTAGACCTTTCAGGGTCAATAGTTCACTAATTAAAACAAATTGTAAGGAAATACACCATATCAGGAACAATTGTTTTTTGCCCTGTAAATAAGAACCTGTTAAGAACCTATTCAGCCTGATTTCTCACTAGACACCCAATATATAAGAACCATTTCAGCCTGACTTGGAAAAATAGAGGTTCTTCTATGCGGGTTTTTACTGTACCAGAGACTGAATTGCGTCTGTCGAAACTCCAGAAATCATTTTTCCTGCGGCCGACTTTACGATTTCTAATAGCATTATCTTGTCTCCGCTTGCTTCGTATTATGCGATGTTTCTGTACAGTTTGTCATCTGAATCAGATTCGAAAGACAAAAAGAGGAGGGGGGGTCAACAAAGTTTGTATCGGGAGGCTCCACCCCAACTCTCATGTACCCTTTTATATACCATTTTTTGACAGAAAAGGTAACCCTTTCATATACCTTCCATGGAAAATGGCACCCCTTTCACATGTGTTGTAATGACAAAGGAAAGATAAAAAAGCGTTTTGGTTAATAATCGAGCGATTTTTACTAAACTTCTCGCTTGAGGGGATGACTTGGATGAATCAGTCGTTAGGTGCGTCTGTTCGAGATATTTTGAAAGCCCTTTTTCAATACCTCAATGACAGTTTTCCCTGCCCTTTCCTGTACTCAGTTCAACTCGTTCCTACCCTTCTATATACCTCCTGTCTGAAAAAGCTATCCCTATCGGGCGGAGCCTTCCCGGTTAGTCCATTATAGGGAGTACTCCCCCCCCCCCCCCCCCCCCCCCCCCGGGAGGCCGGAGGAGAAACAAAACGCGACAGTTAATCAGGGTAGCAAAGGGGTTACACGTGACGTGTGATTTTGCCCAAAAATGGCTCGTGAATCGTGAAAAACACTCATAAACAAAAGATAAAACCGTGATCCGTGAATTTGCAAGAAAGACGTGCGTGAAATGGCTTAAATGATTCTTTTGAGTCGTGAATTTACGAAAAAATGGCACGTGAAGCGTGAAAAACACTCATAAACAAAAGATAAAACCGTGATCCGTTAATTTGCAAGAAAGACGTGCGTGAAATGGCTTAAATGATTCTTTTGAGTCGTGAATTTACGAAAAAATGGCACGTGAAGCGTGATCACAACCCCCCTTTGCTACCCTGGTTAATCAGTTTGACAGTTTGTCTAAGAGGTTTCAATATTTTATCGGAGATCATATCTAAAACAAAACACAGATAGACAATCGGTTTGAATAAAAATAAAACTCTTAATGACTTACGATGCTGTAAAATGAATTTTTCAAGAGAAAATACGCGACGGAATCCTTCACTCAACCTTTTTGCATTTCTCTCTCTTTTAACGAAGAACAATGCTCACTTCAATCAAACAATCAAATCTATTGTACAGAATGAATATGTATTGTTTGAGACGAAATTTAACGGCCGCACGAAGCGTTATGTATAATCCTACCAGTGCATACCACACACAACTCTCAGCCAAACGAGAAATATAGTGAACGTGTTTTGCAAATTAATATGTTGATATTTGGCCAAAAGTGTTGCGTTTGTTATTACACCCTATTCGACAAAGCTGCTGCTTCAATTGACGGGGAAATGTTTGTATTTGCAGTTTCTTGCAAACACAGGAATGAAGAGCAAATAAGTGTCCCTCAGTCATATTTACACACAGAATTGTCTTCAGACGAAAGTGTACATACGAACTGGAAATTGGCAATCACCTTAGACATTTTCCGTGGTTTATTGGTCGAACTTCAGATCGAAATTATTTCTAATAGGAAGTGAAATAGACAAGGCTTTCGATTCAACGCCATGTTGTTTATAATAATACACATTGATTGATTTAATTAGAACTAGGCCTAAGAAAACTGAAATTCGAAAAATGAATGTACGGTGTTTGCATTAGTTCTGTGAAGTACACGTCATACCACAAGCTCTCTCACGTTGACATAGCAACGGAGCTCAGCGAAAATGACACGAAGTTTTCCTGAAGGCTTTCTCTTCGCGAGGGCTTGTCGAAACATCCCTTTAATACGGGCTTGTATGTACCGTAGAATCAGTGTATCCACCACATTAGAAAGGTAGTGATAAGAGTGTGTAGATGTGTCCTAACTGGCTGAATCTGCTTAAGTTCTGTGTCAGCGCGTAATGCTGTCGGAGGCGAAGGGTTGCGGTCAGACGGCGCGTTTCTCACTTTTAGGGGCCCAAAATTCACCCGTATTATATCTAAATGCCCCGACAACCGTTTAGAGTGCTCTGAAGGTGTTGTCTTCGATTCAGTCTTTTTGACTCTCGTTTAGTGTTTTTTAGGGCGCGTTCACACTGGGGTTCTAGATCGATCTGAGATCGATCTGAGATCGATCTAGAAAAAACAATTGCGTTCACACTTGGATCGATCTGAGATCGATCTGAGATCGATCTCAGATCGATCTGAGTCCACTTTGGATTTGCGTTCACACTGGATACTTGAAAAGTTGTTATTTTTGGGAGAATAGGTAAGACGTTGGACTACGACGCAGAAGTCTCGGGTTCGAATCCCAGTCAAATGTAGTATCAATCTCGTCCCCAGAGCCTGCGTTACTTTCGACCAGCGGCGAAGAACGTAGGCTCTGGCATAATCCATTTTTGAGACAATTTGATTGGCTATTCCATTTTAGAAACTACGCACGCGCAAGATTCCGGAAATGAAATATATCCAATGAAAATTGAGTTGTCAAAACAACCCGGTGTCCCAACTTCCGTTCAAAACAAAAATTAACATTTTTCAACGGTTTCATTGACATGTTATTTTAAACATGTCGCCTACCCTGCGAGCAGAGTCTTCTTTTAACCTCATGTCGCCTCGATCTGCAATAATAAAATATCTAAGCACAGAGAAAAATCCAGTTTATCTAAGCTTATATGTATCTCGAAGTGTCTTGACAAGTTTTCAAACGAAGCTAAAATTTACACGAAGAGATGTCGATCGTAAATCTAATAGTTCTTTAGGCTAGCAACTGAAAGGCGGTGCCAATCAAGGTGCTTACGAAGACGAAATATTCAAAAGAAATACATTTGAAGGAGAGACAACAATAACCAGAGAAGATGAAGATGATAGATTCAAATAATTAACTGATATGTAAAGTAGACACGAGTAAATATAAACCCGTAGGAAGAACTGTTCGCGTATCCTTCTGCTGTAAAACCACTGCTTTTAATAAAGACTTCAGATACTGCGCTTCTTTCACTGTTATATCTTCTTTACCAAGTGCTTTTAAAGGGTACTCTATTCCCTAATGAAACCTTTCGAAGGATTCCACTGAAACCTGAATCGACAATTTGAATCGACAACTGCCCAGCTAACTTGCGCATGCGCTCTAAAACCGGAAGAACAAGAAATCCTGTTCCCAAAAAATGGATTATGCCAGAGCCTACGTTCTCGTCGCTGGCCGAAAGTAACGCAGGCTCTGGGGACGAGATTGATGTAGTATCAATAATTCTTTTTTTTTTCTTTCTTTCTTCTGTTTCTCTGAGTTAGATTTGCTCTATGGTGAAAATTTTCAATGTTAGTAGAATGATTTCGTATTAAACTCGTTTTTATATGGTCATGATTCTGCTTATATGTAAATTAGTTGTGAACATGTGAAAACCGCGTAATTCATGAGCAGTACGCTCGAGTGATTCACGTGATGTTGTACCACAACATGATTGCGGGATCATTGGAATCATGCCTTTGCTGCTTGTAAACGTGGCGTATATTGCTTTTGAAAATGACCAGGCTTAGATGGCGCTGTCACTAGTGTAGTCTACATAGCTTTGGTTTGTGTAGACCGTTTATGACTTCAACAGAAAAAGTGTGTGACTTGTCTTGCGAAAAGGTGCTTGCAATTAAGCGCTCGCCCAAAATGTCGCAAGTCCTGCACGTGGGTACTGTTGGGTGAACGCTCAAAATAAGGCCATACCGCCCCCTCCCCCATCTTATAAGCCTTCCCGGTTATAGGCCCATATACTTTCAAACAACAACAATTGCCGTTTGTAAGCCCACCCATAAACCATTACGAATTTGTATAAGCCCAGGGCTTATAAGTTGCAGTTTACGCGGTGATGTATTGAGAAACTGATGAGTCCCCGCAGGCAAATACAAATAATAATTATTTGGATTATTTCAAGTTTGCTCAAAAAAAGCGCCATTATATATCGTTTCAGTTGTTGCGCTTTGAACATCCAACCTAACGGCCGTCTACACAGTGCCGGACGAATTTGTAACCGTTCAAAAAGTTGTACGTTTAGGCGTTCCGTTCACACGGAACTGTGCTATACGCGGCTTTTCCATCACCGTACGAGCCGTGATACAATAAATGACCGTCTATTTTCGCATTTCTTTATAAATGTAAATTGTGACTGACAAGCCCTACGGGAAATATTAAATAAAACATATGTATGTAAATGTTACTATAAAGTATAGCTGACATTTCTAATTATATAAACATAGCCCACTTCTAGCTCGCTTGCGTTCACACTTGGATCGATCTGAGATCGATCTAGAAAAAAAATTTGCGTTCACACTTGGATCGATCTGAGATCGATCTCAGATCGATCTAGAAAAAAAAATTGCGTTCACACTTGGATCGATCTGAGATCGATCTGAGATCGATCTCAGATCGATCTGAGGGAGCGTTCACACTGGAGTTGTAGATCGATCTGAGATCGATCTAGAAAAAAAAATTGCGTTCACACTTAGCTCGCATTTGACCTAGATCGATCTCAGATCGATCTCAGATCGATCTAGAATCCCAGTGTGAACGCGCCCTTAGTCGCTTTCTGTAAATGCTTGAGGGTACAGCTCTTTATTACAGACTGAATGACCGTGCTACCTGCCATGAAATCCTGACTTAGAAGTTACTGGCAGCGTTAAGGTGACTTGCCCTCTCTTTGTGAATAGCGCTCTTTATTACAGACTGAATGACCGTGCTACCTGCCATGAAAACCTGGCTTAGAAGTCACTGGCGGCGTTAAGGTGACTTGCCCTCTCTTTGTGAATAGCGCTCTTTATTACAGACTGAATGACCGTGCTACCTGCCATGAAAACCTGCCATAGAAGAGCTTAGAAGTCACTGGCTCGCCCGGTGTGCAGTCAATAGCGCTCTGAGCATCGGATACTCACTACACCAAATAAACATTTTATTTATTTTCCACAAGTGTTATTTTTAAGTGGTTTTCAGAAAACACAAGCTGTTATACTTCTGCTTCAACGAATGAAAGTTGACAACCGGATGCCGCTACCGCAACCGGTATAGAACCTGACTACTTATAGTGGGCAGTGTTTTTGTATATCGGATGTGGACGCACAAATGGCCTTTCTCGGCCGCAGGGGAGATGGGCTCTGTCGCCGAGTTTATTTAAGTCTCGCCTTCCACAAGGAAAGAGAGAACTGAGAAAAACAACGGGCATTCTAAAGAGAAACAAGAAACGAAAATTAGAAAGTGAGAGCTGACAAGTATGCTCGAAACACCAACCTACAGACCTTACTCAGGGCAATTTAATTAACAGAAACGTGGCGTTTTCAATTCGTAATATGTTTTAAATGTTAAGAGTAATTTAGCACTAGTTACACCAACGTGATAACACACTAAACAGCAGGTAACACTGTCAGTGTTTTAGTAATCAGATTTCTGTTCCGCTGCCGTACGATGTATTAAGACCACGCTGCGCGCGCTTCATTTATCCGATGACTTTCTTTCCTAAAACCGCACGTGACTCGCTCCAAGATTCGGGAAGACTCAAACCGGTTTTGTCCTGGTAAAACTTGTTTTTCTGCGCACGGTTGAATTCATGTATGAAGCCAAATTTAGAAAGCCTTTATCTTTCAACATCGAGCTGTGCTTATCAAAGCAACAACAGCAAGCAATACGGGGATTTATTTCTGGGAAAGATCATTATTGGAACTAAAACGACACACATGGCCGAGAGAACGTGGAAACGAAATTGTCTCTAAGCAACCATCGCGCATGCTCGCACATGATCAAATAAAGAAAGACAATGAATTTTGTAGTCTTGTTTCTTCTTTCCTTCTCAGCCTCTCTCTCTCTCTCAGGACGTTAAGAGAAGACTCTGTTCGCAGGGCTTATGAAGTTGGAAATGTTTTATTTTCGTGTCAGTAAAAAAAAAAAAAAAAATTTCGGCGCTGTCATTTGAACTACCATCGAACCTCTCGTAAGCGACCAGCTATATTATCCAACCAGGTGGTCACTTACAAGAGGTATTCAGAAAGTGGTCTCTCGGTTGCGTCATTTCCGGTCTGCGGCAAATATTGGAAGATTGGGTTCCAGTTCCGCTGTGCTGGTCAAAGAACGCCGAATACATTTCTAGAAGTCTTTTTAGAGGGCAAACACCAACCAAGTCTTCTAATATTACTGGCTTGCAATCAATCCCTGGAGATTTAAAGACGCAGCGGCCATGTTGGAGCACAGGTAGCCCAAGCTCACCATTTGAAGCTTTATATAGAGATTATGTAGAGATTATTTTTTTGGGAAGATTTGGTGCCGCTACGATTAAAATAAAGCAAGTTATCGCTGTTTGAATTTTACCCTATGTTGTATACCCTTAGGGTATAAACTCACAAAGAACAACTACAGACAATTTAAAAACGATTGATTGCATTTCGATTTTTAATAATTTTACACTGCATAATCTCTATATAAAGCTTCAAATGGTGAGCTTGGGCTACCTGTGGTTGGAGGTACAAACAAGAGAAGCTAATGAGGAATGCTTCGTTCACGGGATCCAACATGGCCGCCAGACGTCACGTGCGAACTTTTCCATTAATGCATTTTCTTTCACAGGGGCGTGGTGAGCATCGACATCCAGCTCAATGACATCGACATTAACCAATGCGATTCAACAACCAAGGAAACGACACGGGGGACTGGGGACAAGACAAACAGCCTCGATTCCGTGAAACTTAATGACTTCATGGGTACCCACAGATGTAAGAAATCTACCAAGGTACCGTAACCATGGAAACGATCAATTATTTTTATTGTGTATATATGCTTGCTTGTAAGCTAGATTAGAGATGTACATATTGATACACATAGAAAATCAAAGGCACCCATAATTACCACCCCCTCCCCCCAAGGTATGAGCCTGCGATGCACTTCAGCGGCAACAATGAAAGTTTTACAGCCGAGTGAGCGATCCCAAACTTGTCCCAATGACGTCATCCCTATAACTCGTGGATTACATAATCTACGAGTTTTTAAACTAATTAAAATTAGTTTGTCCTATTTACAGAAGAACATGCTTAAAGAAATGTCTTTGTATGTGGGTCGTTCGGCGAGCCACCGACACCCCATCTTTTCACGCCACATGTTTCAAGTTTCGCTTTCAAATCAGAAAGAGAGAAAAATAGAATCACTACTGACGACCGACCTGAGCCCACGGTCCAAAGAAATCGTTTGGGCGAAAAATGGTCAGCGGTAGTTTGTTTTACAGGCCCTCAATTAGATCCTAGTCCATCTCGCGCCACCGTTAACAAAGGAAACCCATGACTTCAATATGTAGTTTACTTCATATTCTCTTGTCTTTAGTGTGTCAATATCCCGGATCAAGGCTTCAAGAGAGGGAGCTACTATTGCGAGTGTGCAAAGGGGTTTTATTATCCATCGTCTTCTAACGCCATGAAGAAATTCAACGGCTCTGAAGTCGAGGCTGAGTATGATAAAAGGCTCCAGGGTTTACCAAACAAGTACGACAATAGCTTTGAGTGTATCAAGTGTAGCGAGGGCTGCAGTGAGTGCACAGATGGCAGACCCTGTCAATACTCGGTCTTTCGAATTCCAAGAATACTTCTTCTGATCATGAACGGCCTAGCTCTGTTCATGGCTCTTGGGTTTGGCCTGCTTGTCATGATCAACCGTGAAGTCAAGGTAAGGAAACCAGTTGAACCTGCTTTTAAATGAACGAAACAGGTTTTATAGTTGACGTAGCATGACATGAATGAAACTGTTTTAATCAGGTAGTTTCTTGTTGTCCCTTATTTGGTATTGAGATTCCATATTTGGTAAGATTCTTGTCTCCAGTCTTTTAATTAGGTAGTACGAGATTCCATATTTGGTAAGATTCTTGTCTCCAATCTTTTAATTAGGTAGTTTCTTGTTGTCCCTTATTTGGTATTGAGATTCCATATTTGGTAAGATTCTTGTCTCCAATCTTTTAATTAGGTAGTTTCTTGTTGTCCCTTATTTGGTATTGAGATTCCATATTTGGTAAGATTCTTATTTGGTCCAATCTTTTCCAATTAGGTAGGTAGTTTCTTGTTGTCCCTTATTTGGTATTGAGATTCCATATTTGGTAAGATTCTTGTCTCCAATCTTTTAATTAGGTAGTTTCTTGTTGTCCCTTATTTGGTATTGAGATTCCATATTTGGTAAAGATTCTTGTCTCCAATCTTTTAATTAGGTAGTTTCTTGTTGTCCCTTATTTGGTATTGAGATTCCATATTTGGTAAGATTCTTGTCTCCAATCTTTTAATTAGGTAGTTTCTTGTTGTCCCTTATTTGGTATTGAGATTCCATATTTGGTAAGATTCTTGTCTCCAATCTTTTAATTAGGTAGTTTCTTGTTGTCCCTTATTTGGTATTGAGATTCCATATTTGGTAAGATTCTTGTCTCCAATCCTTTTAATTAGGTAGTTTCTTGTTGTCCCTTATTTGGTATTGAGATTCCATATTTGGTAAGATTCTTGTCTCCAATCTTTTAATTAGGTAGTTTCTTGTTGTCCCTTATTTGGTATTGAGATTCCATATTTGGTAAGATTCTTGTCTCCAATCTTTTAATTAGGTAGTTTCTTGTTGTCCCTTATTTGGTATTGAGATTCCATATTTGGTAAGATTCTTGTCTCCAATCTTTTAATTAGGTAGTTTCTTGTTGTCCCTTATTTGGTATTGAGATTCCATATTTGGTAAGATTCTTGTCTCCAATCTTTTAATTAGGTAGTTTCTTGTTGTCCCTTATTTGGTATTGAGATTCCATATTTGGTAAGATTCTTGTCTCCAATCTTTTAATTAGGTAGTTTCTCTTTTAATTGTAGTTTCTTATTTTTGGTATTGAGATTCCATATTTGGTAAGATTCTTGTCTCCAATCTTTTAATTAGGTAGTTTCTTGTTGTCCCTTATTTGGTATTGAGATTCCATATTTGGTAAGATTCTTGTCTCCAATCTTTTAATTAGGTAGTTTCTTGTTGTCCCTTATTGGTATTGAGATTCCATATTTGGTAAGATTCTTGTCTCCAATCTTTTAATTAGGTAGTTTCTTGTTGTCCCTTATTTGGTATTGAGATTCCATATTTGGTAAGATTCTTGTCTCCAATCTTTTAATTAGGTAGTTTCTTGTTGTCCCTTATTTGGTATTGAGATTCCATATTTGGTAAAGACTTGAGAAGTAACAAAAGCCGTGTACGAGTATCCTGCCAGAAAACGTTGGATCTAATGTATAGATCTAAATGGTCAAAAACTCCGTCTTCGCCGTCTTTGCTCCACTAATGAAACTTTTAAACTCCGAACCAGTGAACTTACCACTTACCTCATCAAACGAGGCTATAACCGTAAATTCATTGAAAAACAAATCGAACGCGCTATAAACATCTCTCGTCACGATGCCTTATCTAACAAAAACAAACCTAACTCTGACCGCATACCCTTTATAATCACTTATAATCCCGCTCTCCCTAACATTTCTCATATAATTCATAAACATTATAACATACTCCTGTCATCCAATCGTTGTAAAAAACGTTTTTCAAAGTAAACCTCTCGTAGCCCATCGACGTTGTTCTAACCTCCGCGACCTGCTAGTTAAATCTAAATTACCTAACAACACCTCTAACATCTCACTCCAACCTGGTTCGTTCCGCTGTGGTCAAAGCTGTGCAACACGTCCTTACATCACTAACGGCCTCAATCATTACACATTCCATTCCACTGGAGAAGCCCGCCTCATAAAGTCCCACATCACTTGCAATTCTAAAAACGTGATATACATGGTACAATGTAACCGCTGCCATTTACAATACATCGGAGAAACCAAACGACGACTAAAGGACAGATTTAATGAACACAGACGACTAATCGACACACCTAACCTTAAATCCAATCCCACTTCCGTTTCTGAACATTTTCTTTCTAATCCTAACCACTCTGCAAATGATTTGCAACTAATCCCCCTAGAACTTATTTCTTCGCCGAGGGACTCGATACGTAAAGCCAGAGAAGCTCACCTTATAGATAAAGGGAAAACCCTTGAACCTTTAGGTCTAAATAAACGTGATGAACTGTAATTTCTTATCTTTTAATCTACCGTAAATGCTCGATTTCGCGCCCCGGGCGCTTATTAAATTTTTAGACCTCTAGGGGGAGGCGCTTATTCGAGGGGGGCGCTTATTGGAAGCAGGGCGCTTATTTCTTTTCTCAGATGATGAACTCAATGTTTTCTTATATACGGTACTGTAACATACATATCCAGTGAATAAAAATAGCAAACATGTGTAATAAGTCGTGTTCTTGTTGACTTATGGATCTTTATTGGAGACGTTCTTCGGTTACAGTTTGGTTGTTGTACTTAAGGCTGAGTCTAAACTCCTCTCTCTAAAAACTCTCTCTAGCTTGGTTGTATTTATACTGAAATCCTAGTATAACTAGTTTTGTATAGTTTGAGTGACGAGTACTTAACTTTACATAAGTGGGCGTTGATATTCCCAAGTACGCATTTCTAAAGAACATCTAGTACAAGTGATTATCTGAACAATTCGTCGATGACTGAGTATAGAATTGAATATCACGACGAACATGATATATTTGAATCGTAGTACAACTCTTAGCTTAGTGGAGATATTTCTAGTTGAAAATACTGAAACAATAGATCCTAATGAAGGACGCTACAATTCTACGAGTCTCTATACCGTAGTACTGCGCAAGGCATGTAAAACCAGTTTATTCTAGTTTCTACAGCTGTCCATGTTGAACCATGGACTTTGACCTGGACTTCGGTAGCGTCTCTCATTAGTTCTATTGAACGAGTAACAGCTGTTTTTATGAAGATAATGGCTATTGAACATAGTACATTTCGGTCGGAGAGCAAGGTTGTCATAGCGACAACTTGACAGAGAACATGGCGATTCTGCCTTCACCACACATGTACCGTGCGGTACTTGGTAAACTGTATACTGGTATACTGTAAATATACGGTATTGACATACGGTATACCGTGTTTCTGTTTATCGGTAAAGTTTTATTTTAGAGAGTTGTTTCTGAATTTCTTTTAGGGGGAGGGGGCGCTTATTGGAAGGGGGGCGCTTATAATTTTTTTAGACCTCTAGGGGGAGGCGCTTATTCGAGGGGGGCGCTTATTGGAAGCAGGGCGCTTAATCGAGCATTTACGGTATGTTGTAATGTTTTTACGTCATCTATATCATCTAATGTTTCGGCTCATTGTGTAATAGCTATATATTTTAGTACCATTTGTAAATCTCTCCATAACCTGAAGGCTAGTCTGGCTAGCCGAAATATAGTTACCAAAAAATATATACGTTGTTTTGGTCTTTGCTGAGTCCTTGCATTGGACTACTTGCTTCATATTTGGTAAGATTCTTGTCTCCAGTCTTTTAATCAGGTAGTTTCTTGTTGTCCCTTATTTGGTATTGAGATTCCATATTTGGTAAGATTCTTGTCTCCAGTCTTTTAATCAGGTAGTTTCTTGTTGTCCCTTATTTGGTATTGAGATTCCATATTTGGTAAGATTCTTGTCTCCAGTCTTATAATAATATGAATACTTGTTTTGTGTAGGTATTTCATTCATCAAGTCCCTTATTCCTGGTCATCATACTGACTGGAGCAATTCTCATGTACATTGCGGTAAGAGTAATATAATATCCCCAGACCTCTTGATATGCTCGGACATGCACAGATAAAAGGGTCTGGGACCAAGGGCTATCTGTTTGACACACTCGGGTTCGATCGCTGAATTATTTTATTGTTTTGTTTAGTTTGTTTTCCTGTTTGAGTCACCGCCGAATTTCCTGAGCTGTATCTTGTTTCCATGGTTACAGCACATAGGATTTGCACTTGCTTATGGTTCGCTTGCTCTCAAGACTTGGAGGTAAAATAATAGACACAGACCTAGACAGGTAGAGGGGAGATGGACAGACAGGCCTAGACAGGTAGAGGGGAGATGGACAGACAGACCTAGACAGGTAGAGGGGAGATGGACAGACAGACCTAGACAGGTAGAGGGGAGATGGACAGACAGACCTAGACAGGTAGAGGGGAGATGGACAGACAGACCTAGACAGGTAGAGGGGAGATGGACAGACAGACCTAGACAGGTAGAGGGGAGATGGACAGACAGACCTAGACAGGTAGAGGGGAGATGGACAGACAGACCTAGACAGGTAGAGGGGAGATGGACAGACAGACCTAGACAGGTAGAGGGGAGATGGACAGACAGATCTATACAGGTAGAGGGGAGATGGACAGACAGACCTAGACAGGTAGAGGGGAGATGGACAGACAGACCTAGACAGGTAGAGGGGAGATGGACAGACAGACCTATACAGGTAGAGGGGAGATGGACAGACAGACCTAGACAGGTAGAGGGGAGATGGACAGACAGACACTACGAACAGGAAGACAGACGTCATCCATCTAATGATCATTACTAAAGTTTCGACGCTAAAGACGCAGTTTGTTTCGTCACCAGGGTTTACAGAACCTTTCGTGTTCGTTGCGCACATAAAGTCCAAGTAACAGACATGGGTCTGCTGAGGCACCTGGCCATCATTGTAGCCATTTATATTGTCCTGTTATTAGTGTGGACGCTGACCACAAAGTCCTTTATTAGCACCGCTGTTTCTACGTCTGGTCTTCAGTATAAACGATGTTCAACAAGCTGGTTCGACTATGGTATTGTCGTGTGTAAGTATCTCTGGTGCCAAACCCCTTCTCTGCGCCTCTCGGAGCGAGGGCATGGGAACGAGGATCGTCGATTTAGCTGTATAATGCTGTTCAACGCCCTCCGCCTTAGAGAAGCTTGCTAGAGATCAAAAGTAACAAAAACGTAGCTGTTGCGGTGTTCAACCAACACAAACGTAAATTAAATATAGCGTTAGTCAAGCCATATTTGGGTCAATTCTTCCCAGTGCTCATCGCTGTCGATACATTGTGTTTCAGGTAATGTGGCGCTGTTGTCATGTGCTTTGTGGCTGTGTTATCGTGTACGTAAAGCACCGTCAGCGTACAACGAGAACCGCTTCATCAGCTGGGTCATCTACAATGCCGCGTTTGTCATGTGCTTTTTCTCCATTCTCAGGTAAATGTTGTGTACAGAGAATCAATTAAATAGAAATTGTCTTTCTTTTTCTCCTTCATTGATGGCCTTCGATAATTTGACTTCCAACGACAACTACGAATTATTTCATTCGTTGTATGACGTCAGTGATGACGAAGGCATTTTCAATTATGACGTCAGTGCTATGGCGGCCATGTTGCCTTGTAATTACTTAGAAATTGTCTTTCTTTTTCTCCTTCATTGATGGTCTTTGATAACTTGACTTCCAACGACAACTACGAATTATTTCATTCGTTGTATGACGTCAGTGATGACGAAAGCACTTTCAATTATGACGTCACTGCTATGGCGGCCATGTTGTCTTGTCATTACTTGTGTTAGACTCTCCGCAAAGACTCTGTGTATGCTTGCAGGGGTCTTACTCAAAAGAATACCAATCCAGACATCATCTATGCTCTAGAGTTTGTATTCGTACATATGATTGCTACAGTCATGCTACTACTAATATTTCTACCCAAGGTAAGTTATACTGTCCATAGCGGACCTTGTTTCGTCAGTGGTGACGTATTCATTTTTAAGACGTCACGTATCGTGTTACTAAGTGATGACGAAACGTTTTGAGTCGTCATTTTGGGTGCATTCACATCATTGTCAGTGATGACGTAAACATTTTATGACGTCACGTATCGTGTTACTAAGTGATGACGAAACGTTTAAAGTCATGGCATTTCGAGTGTATCATGTTCAGTGATGACGTAAACATTTTTATGACGTCAGTACATCACTCTAGTCTCGTTGGCATGACGTCGGCGTATCTTCATACCAATGACGTGTTAATTTTCTATGACGTCAGTGTTACTAATGACGTGATCATTTGTTATGACGTCGGTGTAAAAATCAAATCACGTGTCATTTGTTATGACGTCATACTAATGACGTGATAATTTGTTATGACGTCAGTGTATCATCATACGCAAGATCAGGCGCCGAGGTGTGACTACGTCATTTACAAGCAACAACAAGCGTTCGGGAGAGCTTTCCCCAAATGGAACTCATTTGTACGTCAGTGACGTGGCAGTCATCGAGCGGGAAAACGAGGATCTTAAGGTAGGATTGTCATGGTTACTTGAACCAATGTCCCATTGATGAAATATTCCTAAATCACACCTTCATCTAAAGCAGCAAATTTTGTCTCCCCCCCTCCCGTCTTTCCAAAATTGTCCCCATGTACGAGAGCCTAAAAGCTGGCTATAAGCGTAACAAGCATGTGTAAATGACAGGACAACGAAGTGGAGTGCGCATGCTCGAGTGCTACTACGAGCAATGATAAACAACCAGGTGCGCATGTTCATAACTACTCGAAAAAGACCACTGACCCAAATTAACTCGGGCTCATTAAGTCGACGTTGAGACATGATCAAATGATCCCCTTTGAAACATACCAATGGTCTCAGTACGCATGCTTATTTTTGGAGAAACCGCTGACCACGAGCAAATTTACCTGCTTTCAGGCTGAAGTAAAACGACTGTCAGCCAAGGTGGCGTATCTACAATCACGAATGATGAGAGATCGAAATAAGCACATCAAGACTTCCAGTTTAACAACATGGAAACGAGACAGGTCCACGACCAAAGATGATGACGGGGACCCTGTGGATTTGACTAAAATATCTCCATCTCCAATCTCACGGTTCTTAAGCTCACACGTTTGACTGGTATCCAGGTGTCCTAGAGTCAATATCACGTCCAAAGCCGTTCGAGGGAGCCTGGGTACCGACCATGTCGGTACCGACCATGTCGGTACCAACGTTTTGTAATATAGTACAAATTGATCTAAATAGTGTAAAATATTGAATACAGATTACTTTTAATGAAAAGAGACTTTCTATTTACAGTTCATTTAATAGTATAGAGCCAAGTGGAAGTACAATTCTACTTAATTAATGCATATAGATACAATGCTTATAGATACAATGCTTATAGCTGGATACAATGCTTATAAAAGGCTTGGTTACCTTTCAAGATGGCCGCCAAAACTGTAACCTCGCTATTATAAAATGGCTTGGTTACCTTTCGATATGGCCGCTAACTGTAACCTCGCTCTTTTGAAAACGCTTGGCTACCTTTCAAGATGGCCGCTATAACGGTAACCTCGTTCTTTTTAAAATTGCTTGGTTACCTTTCAAGATGGCCGCCAAAACTGTAACATCGCTATTATAAAAAGGCTTGGTTACCTTTCAAAATGGCCGCTATAACTGTAACCTCGCTCTTTTGAAAAGGCTTGGTTACCTTTCAAGATGGCCGCTATAACGGTAACCTCGTTCTTTTTAAAATTGCTTGGTTACCTTTCAAGATGGCCGCCAAAACTGTAACATCGCTATTATAAAAAGGCTTGGTTACCTTTCAAAATGGCCGCTATAACTGTAACCTCGCTCTTTTGAAAAGGCTTGGTTACCTTTCAAGATGGCCACTATAACTGTAACCTCGTTCTTTTGAAAAGGCTTGGTTAACTTTCAAAATGGCCGCTAAAACTGTAACCTCGCTCTTTTGAAAAGGCTTAGTTACCTTTCAAGATGGCCGCTATAACGGTAACCTCGCTCTTTTGAAAAGGCTTAGTTACCTTTCAAGATGGCCGCTATAACTGTAACCTCGTTCTTTTGAAAAGGCTTGGTTACCTTTCAAAATGGCCGCTATAACTGTAACCTCGCTCTTTTGAAAAGGCTTAGTTACCTTTCAAGATGGCCGTCATAATTGTATCTCTCTATTATCAAAAGACTTGGTTACTTTTCAACATGGCCGGTATAACTGTAACCTCGCTCTTTTAAAAGGCTTGGTTACCTTTCAAAATGGCCGCCATAATTGTATCTCTCTATTATAAAAAGGCTTGGCTACTTTTCAAGATGGGCGCCGGTATAACTGTAACCTCGCTCTTTTAAAAGGCTTGGTTACCTTTAACAATGGCCGCCATAATTGTATCTCTCTATTATAAAAAGGCTTGGTTACCTTACAAGATGGCCGACAAATATGTAACCTCGCTCTTTTAAAAAGGCTTGGCTACCTTTCAAGATGGCCGCTATAACGGTAACCTCGTTCTTTTTAAATGGCTTGGTTACCTTTCAAGATGGCCGCCAAAACTGTAACCTCGCTATTATAAAAAGGCTTGGTTACCTTTCAAAATGGCCGCTATAACTGTAACCTCGCGATTATAAAAAGGCTTGGTTACCTTTCAAAATGGCCGCTATAACTGTAACCTCGCTCTTTTAAAAGGCTTGGTTACCATTCACAATGGCCGTCATAATTGTATCTCTCTATTATCAAAAGACTTGGTTACTTTTCAAGATGGCCGGTATAACTGTAACCTCGCTCTTTTAAAAGGCTTCGTTACCTTTAACAATGGCTGCCATAATTGTATCTCTCTATTATAAAAAGACTTGGTTACTTTTCAAGATGGGCGCCGGTATAACTGTAACCTCGTTCTTTTTAAATGGCTTGGTTACCTTTCAAGATGGCCGCCAAAACTGTAACCTCGCCATTATAAAAAGGCTTGGTTACCTTTCAAGATGGCCGACAAATATGTAACCTCGCTCTTTTAAAAAGGCTTGGCTACCATTCAGAGCGACTATGATAGAAGCATTAGTTAAACTTCACTCTTACGTAATAATAATATTTTATGAAGCACAAGAAAATTAAAGAATATCAAAAAATCCAAATAAAATAAAACCTTAGTCACATCAAATGAGACAAAAATGTATTTTGAAATGGGAAAAAATAAAGCTAGTTTTCAACAATGTGTCAGTTGACTGCGTTTATGTATGTTTATATATTCTGCGTAGCCAGGCTCTAGGGGAAAGGAGGGGGAGGGGTGGGGAAAGGGGAAGGGGAAAAGGGGAGGGGGACTGGAGAAGAGGGGGCGGAGAGAGGGGGAGGGAGAGCCTGCAGTCACCTATTGTTATTTTTCATGCCGCCCCCTAATTAACATTCACATGCTGATGTGTCTGGAAAACGTAAACTGTCAAAGTTAACCAATCAGAACCTAGCTGAATTTGTTGACTTCCGTTGAAGTGTCAGAACTCGCACATCTCCTGCTGTTAGCCTGGCTACGCTACAAGTAAATACGCTCTAAAACCTAACGAAAACTTGCAAAATGAAGTGTTCCGTTTGTTAACAAATTATTGGAATATATAAACGTCAATAAACGTTTGTGGCCTAAAAATCAAGAACTTGTGTGAGCTTTTTATCTACGTAATATTGGAAACTTTGTGGTGGAAGAAAGGTCAAACGGCCGGTAACGTCTGTTGTCACCAGAAAGAAGCAGTCCTGCTAATCGCAAATCACAGCGAGTTCGTTCTCCGTTAAAAGAGCGATCAAATATCAGCCACAGGTAGCCCAAGGTATCTATGAGAGGCTTGTTATTGAGCTGTATATAAGGCTTTGTATGGGACCTTAGGCTCTGGTCGATAACTCCGTAAATAATAAAGCCAATGAACTCTAACCTTCCTGTAGTGTTGTTTGTGTCGTTGTTGATCTCTGGTTTTTTAGCTGAGCTCTCCCCCCACTACTAAGAAGAAGGAAAGGTAGGAGACTAGCAATGGCCGATCGGACTGACCCACTCTCGAAAATCAATTTTTTTCCTCCACTAAACCACGTCCCCTTGCTTCGATACTCTGCAGCATCAAAGGCAGATAGATTTCCTCGAAGTTCATCGAAAAAAGTCCGATAAAACTTCTCCTGCGGAACCAGCAATCCAGCGAGATCCTCGAATAAACAGCCATTTTAACACGCCAAAAGCCGTGGCAAGCAAATCCTGTGCAACTCGGAAACCGTTGAGACGCGGTTGGCCTGGGCGCGCGAACCAAATTCTTTCGAACGAGTATCCCCATGGTCTGGAAATGCGACGTGATTTTGCTCTCGAACTATTCAGTTAAGCTTATATTATGCTGCCCACTTTGAAAAGAAGACAATATGAAGACTTTTTCAAGGAAGCTAAGCGGAAAAATCATATCTCAGTTGCGTTTTACGGTAGAATTAAACGTTTAGCATTTCCAGACCATGGGGACACTCGTTCGAAAGAATTTGGTTCGCGCCCAGGCCAACCGCGTCTCAACGGTTTCCGAGTTGCACAGGATTTGCTTGCCACGGCTTTTGGCGTGTTAAAATGGCTGTTTATTCGAGGATCTCGCTGGATTGCTGGTTCCGCAGGAGAAGTTTTATCGGACTTTTTTCGATGAACTTCGAGGAAATATATCTGCCTTTGATGCTGCAGAGTATCGAAGCAAGGAGACGTGGTTTAGTGGAGGGAAAAAATTGATTTTCGAGAGTGGGTCAGTCCGATCGGCCATTGCTAGTCTCCTACCTTTCCTCCTTCTTAGTAGTAGGGGGAGAGCTCAGCTAAAAATCGCCGGAATGACCTGAAATCGTTACCAGAGATCAACAACGACACAAACAACACTACAGGAAGGTTAGAGTTCATTGGCTTTATGATTTACGGAGTTATCGATCAGAGCCTAAGGTCCCATACAAAGCCTTATATACAGCTCGATAACAAGCCTCTCATAGATACCTTGGGCTACCTGTGCATCAGCTATCTTGAATGAAAATCTGAACTCTTTGATTGACAGGGTTTTAGCCAATGGGTAATCAGCGTTCGCCAGCGAACGCTACACACGAAAAATAACAATAGGTGACTGCAGGCTCTCCCTCCCTCTCTCTCCGCCCCCTCTTCTCCAGTCCCCCTCCTCTTTTCCCCTTCCCCTTTCCCCCACCCCTCCCCCTCCTTTCCCCTAGAGCCTGGCTACGCAGGCTATGATTTTCTATTTATATACGTATACAATCCCATTCCCCACATATGTACAACGCTATGATTTGAACACATATGACGTCATGAAAAACTAAACAAAGTACAATAAACACGTCACTATAGAAACAATGACGTACGTTAATTATGTACATTAAAGTCAATACTAACAATGAGACTGGATCATCTCTGTCAAAATGCATTTGTTTTGTCCCAAACATTCACCATACCTTGTAGAAAATAACGCTAGTTTAAGCATTTTGATCGTCAACATCTTAGTGGACGGTTTCCTGTGCTGGAGAGTGTCTATTGTCAACAAGAGCCAATTACAACACTTTGGAAAACTGTTTGCCTTATACTGGGTTAGTTACTAAGGCTCTATATGAATTCTGTTGGAACGATTTGTCAAAAGTCTCACTGCTGACTGACGCAATTCGGACGATCGTAGAATGAACACCATGGGATTGAATAGCGAGCTCAGTTGTGCTGAGAAGATTGTGGTAAAAGCTCGGATATTTCCTTTGGTCGTCAGTTCAATGTTTATGATTCGAGAAAAGCCGTTCAACAGACCAGGAAAGAAGCAAGCCATGTAGATTACCATCACCAACAGCACAGTCCTGCAAGACATGTCAATCTTTTCCCTCTCAGCTTTCATTCTCAAGGTTTCACTTTCGTTTGAGCGTGATACGAGCTTTTTCTTCAGCAGCTTTTGGAGTTCCCGATAGAGCATCCCGGACAGAACGGCGACCTCTATGAAGATTACAAGCGTCATCAGAAACACGAAGTACTTGCCGTTTGTTTTGTGCTGGCGACCCATGTACTCAAGGGGGCTGGAGTTAGCTGATGGAGGATCTCGTACCATCCTGATTACGTTGAGCAGAATGCTGAACAGAAACGTAACGAGCCACATCGTCGCGATGGCAGTGCGCGCTTTCTTCACTGTCATCATGTTGTTGTACTTGAGTGGAAATTTGACGATAAAAAGTCGATCTGCTATCACGATCAGAGTGGAATGCAAAGTCATGAGCATCAAGAATGTTATCATTATGTTAACAGCAACGGGCGCGACAGTTCCGTTCAGGTTTCCAGTCTTCAAGACAACATAATCCAAGGCGAGAGATACGTTTATCATGGCGTTGGTGAAGTCTGCTGACGCGCAGTTGAAAATGACATTTTTGGACGCCGAACGACGGAGATCTCTTGATCGGAACAGCAGGACGAGAAGAAATAAGTTACCCACTATCGCGCCTACCAACTCAACAGCAAAGAGAACAATTTGAGTGACTTCAGACATCTCAGAGGGGTAGGGCTGCATGGAACCAATGTCCCAAGAAATCTTCAATGTCAGTCTAAGGCATCAAGATTGAACTGACGCGAACAGAATCGACGAGGAATATGAACCACAACTAAGCTTTGATGCATCTTTTATTTTCCCTGGCCTTTTGTTGTTTGAGATTTCCTGGTCATTGTCACACATCGTCTTTCAATTTTGTTTACTTGCTTTCGACTTTTTTGTGACCTACGCGGACACTTGAACGTACTTTGTCTTAACAACGGAAATGATAAGAATACTCGCATTTGAGTCCCACAATCGATCCAACTTTCAACAATTAACACTACTTTGTGGAGACAGAGAATACCAAGGAGTAACCGCCAACCGGTTTAGTTTAGCACGTACAAAGCGAGGGCATGTGGAACCGTTGTTTTCCACCGATTTTCTGTATTTTGTCACATTGGACAAGCTAAGCTATCGACCTGTTTAACAGAGTATGAAAAATGCGACGTTTGGCTTATTTGGCCAATCTTTCAAAATGGCAGACACAATTGACAGATTCTTTCAGATTGCTCATTTTGAGACCTGTGACAATTTGAGAATGTTGTTGACGCGATGTGTTCAGTGTACTTGGAAGTGAGCAGACAATTGTTGTTCATTCACTTTCACTAAAGATTATTCGCCACGGATTTCCCGAACTTCTTGATTATGTTTGCACGGAAATGGATCGATAAGAAATGTACTGTGAACAAGATGTGTAATGGAGGCTATTGTGTTTTCTTTCTCCGCAAATGAAGTTCTTGGTTTGAGGCTGGAGGCTTTTTCTCATACACAGAAACACGTTTATTCTCTTGTCGCTTTTATACTATTATTTATTTACTTACTTATATATTTACTTATTATTATTATTATTAATACAGCAATATGCAGAAATTCTGATCCTTTTGACAAAAATACATATATATCAAAAACCTACTTAAAATTATGGGATGGCTACGCTGATATTTTTTTCTAGTTGTCTGCCAGCGAGGCTTTATGAAAAAAATATCATGGAAGCTATCCCACGATTTTAAGTAGGTATTTGATACTGTGTATTTTAGTCAAAAGGATCAGAATTTCTGCATATTGCTGTATTATTATTAATTTTATTATATATCTATATCAAGAGAATATTTCCCCATGTCTTGCAGTGATGGGTATCCATCCCCCTTTGCAGGACCCCCCTAATGTAGATGTAGACTTGGATTTGTGAACTACCAGAAATTCTCAAAAATATCTCAATTCAATGTAATATTTTTACCGTGCTTTAAAATGACCCCCCAAGAAGAATTAGGTCTAGTCTAAGAATTGTTAAACTGTTAATCCACCTTTTTCGAATATCTACATTTTGAACTTCCTATTTCAGGTTTTCTTCCCTTGTTTTCTTGATATAGATTTGTGTAGGTAATGCAAGTGAACTGAAACTTCATAAAATGTCATTTAAATAGCTAATTATGTTCAATACGGAACTAAAGCAGACGCCACGTCCTTTGAGCATTTGCACAAAACAAATAACCCGCCATCGAAGGTCTTCGCTTGCTGGCGCCGCCATTGTGTCTGGCAAAATCGATTAATTTAAACTGATCCATAGTGCACTTCGGTCTTCGAATGACTATTTTTGAAATAGATGTACACAATATAATATGGAACTTTTGGAGTGGAAAGGCTTGGTTACCTTTCAAAATGGCCGCTATAACTGTAACCTCGTTCTTTTAAAAGGCTTGGTTATCTTTCACAAATGGCCGTCATAATTGACCAATCTTAAAAATACATAACATTGAACTTAGCCTCGCATTCAGGAGTAGTTTGTTTTGTTATTCAAATTTTTCCTTTTGTTTTGTATCTTGGAAGTGACGCTAAGCTGAATTTCAAGTATTTTTAAGATTGGTCAATTGTACTTCAAAGTACAACAATTGCACAATAATTGCTTGTTTCGTGCAAGCAAAACGAATACAGGATGAGACACATGACATTTATTGTAGTGTTAATCTTTTTTTAGCTGGACAACGTTAATGACATTGACTGTATGTACAATATGATTACGTCTTATGATATCATATGTACCGCAGGGCACGAACCGCGCTGTAACTACTTCCCACTCATACGAAAACGACTCTAACGTGCGTCAATTATGTACATAATAATCAATACTAACAATGAGACTAGATCATCTCTGTCAAAATGTATTTGTTTTGTCCCAAACATTCACCATACCTTGTAGAAAATAACGCTAGTTTAAGCATTTTGATCGTCAACATCTTAGTGGACGGTTTCTTGTGCTGGAGAGTGTCTATTGTCAACAATACAAACAATGAGACTAGATCATCTCTGTCAAAATGTATTTGTTTTGTCCCAAACATTCACCATACCTTGTAGAAAATAACGCTAGTTTAAGCATTTTTGATCGTCAACATCTTAGTGGACGGTTTCTTGTGCTGGAGAGTGTCTATTGTCAACAATACTAACAATGAGACTAGATCATCTCTGTCAAAATGTATTTGTTTTGTCCCAAACATTCACCATACCTTGTAAAAATAACGCTAGTTTAAGCATTTTGATCGTCAACATTTTAGTGGACGGTTTCTTGTGCTGGAGAGTGTCTATTGTCAACAATACAAACAATGAGACTAGATCATCTCTGTCAAAATGTATTTGTTTTGTCCCAAACATTCACCATACCTTGTAGAAAATAACGCTAGTTTAAGCATTTTGATCGTCAACATCTTAGTGGACGGTTTCTTGTGCTGAAGAGTGTCTATTGTCAACACTTTGGAAAACTGTTAGCCTTGTACTGGATTGGTTACTAGGCTCTATATGAATTCTGTTGGAACGATTTGTCAAAAGTCTCACTGCTGACTGACGCAAGTCGGATGATCGTAGAATGAACACCATGGGATTGAATAGCGAGCTCAGTTGTGCTGAGAAGATTGCGACAAAAGCTCGGTCATACTCTGCGATTGACAGCTCCACGTTTATGATTCGTGAAAAGGCGTTCAACAGACCAGGGAAGAAGCAAGCCATGTAGATTACCATCACCAACAGCACAGTCCTGCAAGACGTGGCAATCTTTTCCCTCTCAGCTTTCATTCTCAAGGTTTCACTTTCGTTTGAGCGTGATACGAGCCTTTTCTTGAGCAGCTTTTGGAGTTCCCGATAGAGCATCCCGGACAGAACGGCGACCTCTATGAAGATTACAAGCGTCATCAGAAACACGAAGTACTTGCCGTTTGTTTTGTGCTGGCGTCCCATGTACTCAAGGGGGCTGGAGTTAGCTGATGGAGGATCTCGTACCATCCTGATTACGTTGAGCAGAATGCTGAACAGAAACGTAACGAGCCACATCGTCGCGATGGCAGTGCGCGCTTTCTTCACTGTCATCATGTTGTTGTACTTGAGTGGAAATTTGACGATAAAAAGTCGATCTGCTATCACGATCAGAGTGGAATGCAAAGTCATGAGCATCAAGAATGTTATCATTATGTTAACAGCAACGGGCGCGACAGTTCCCTTCAGGTTTCCAGTCTTCAAGACAACATAATCCAAGGCGAGAGATACGTTTATCATGGCGTTGGTGAAGTCTGCTGACGCGCAGTTGAAAATGACATTTTTGGACGCCGAACGACGGAGATCTATTGATCGGAACAGCAGGACGAGAAGAAATAAGTTGCCCACTATCGCGCCTACCAACTCAACAGCAAAGAGAACAATTTGAGTGACTTCAGACATCTCAGAGGGGTAGGGCTGCCTGGAACCAATGTCCCAAGAAATCTTCAATGTCAGTCTAAGGCATCAAGATTGAACTGACGCGAACAGAATCGACGAGGCATATGAACCACAACTAAGCTTTGATGCATCTTTTATTTTCCCTGACCTTTTGTTGTTTGATATTTCCTGGTCATTGTCACACATCGTCTTTCAATTTACTTTACTTGTTTTCGACTTTTTAGGGACCTACGCATACACTTGAACGTACTTTGTCTTAACAACGGAAATGGTAAGAATACTCGCATTTGAGTCCCACAATCGATCCAACTTTCAACAATTAACACTACTTTGTGGAGACAGAGAACACCAAGGAGTAACCGCCAACCGGTTTAGTTTAGCACGTACAAAGCGAGGGCATGTGGAACCGTTGTTTTCCAACGATTTTCTGTATTTTGTCACATTGGACAAGCTAAGCTATCGACCTGTTTAACAGAGTATGGAAAATGCGACGTTTGGCTTATTTGACCAATCTTTCAAAATGGCGGACACAATTGACAGATTCTTTCAGATTGCTCATTTTGAGACCTGTGACAATTTGAGAATGTTGTTGACGCGATGTGTTCAGTGTACTTGGAAGTGAGCAGGCAATTTATGTTAATTCATTTTCACTAAAGATTATTCGCCACGGATTTCCCGAACTTCTTGATTATGTCTGCAAGGAAATGGATCGATAAGAAATGTACTGTGAACAAGATGTGTAATGGAGGCTATTGTGTTTTCTTTCTCCGCAAATGAAGTTCTTGGTTTGAGGCTGGAGGCTTTTTCTCATACACAGAAACACGTTTATTCTCTTGTCGCTTTTTACTATTATTTATTTACTTACTGATATATTTACTTATTATTATTATTATTATTATTATTATTATTATTATTATTATTATTATTATTATTATTATTATTATTAATTTTATTATTTTATTATATATCTATATCAAGAGAATATTTCGCCATGTCTTGCAGTGATGGGTATCCATCCCCCTTTGCAGGACCCCCCTAATGTAGATGTAGACTTGGATTTGTGAACTACCAGAAATTCTCTTTAACATATCAGGGCTACGAATCTTCACTCAATCTCAAATACTCACAGAGTAATCAAAAGTATCTCAATTCAATGTAATATTTTTACCATGCTTTAAAATGACCCCCCAAAAAGAATTAGGTCTAGTCTAAGAATTGTTAAACTGTTAATTCACCTTTTTCGAATATCTACATTTTGAACTTCCTATTTCAGGTTTTCTTCCCTTGTTTTCTTGATATAGATTTGTGTAGGTAATGCAAGTGAACTGAAACTTCATAAAATGTCATTTAAATAGATTATTATGTTCAATACGGAACTAAAGCAAACGCCACGTCCTTTGAGCATTTGCACAAAACAAATAACCCGCCATCGAAGGTCTTCGCTTGCTGGCGCCGCCATTGTGTCTTGCAAAATCGATTAATTTAAACTGATCCATAGTGCACTTCGGTCTTCGAATGACTATTTTTGAAATAGATGTACACAATATAATATGGAACTTTTGGAGTGGAAAGAGGCTTGGTTACCTTTCAAAATGGCCGCTATAACTGTAACCTCGTTCTTTTAAAAGACTTGGTTATCTTTCACAATGGCCGTCATAATTGACCAATCTTAAAAATACATAACATTGAACTTAGCCTCGCATTCAGGAGTAGTTTGTTTTGTTATTCAAATTTTTCCTTTTGTTTTGTATCTTGGAAGTGACGCTAAGCTGAATTTCAAGTATTTTTAAGATTGGTCAATTGTACTTCAAAGTACAACAATTGCACAATAATTGCTTGTTTCGTGCAAGCAAAACGAATACAGGATGAGACACATGACATTTATTGTAGTGTTAATCTTTTTTTAGCTGGACAACGTTAATGACATTGACTGTATGTACAATATGATTACGTCTTATGATATCATATGTACCGCAGGGCACGAACCGCGCTGTAACTACTTCCCACTCATACGAAAACGACTCTAACGTGCGTCAATTATGTACATAATAATCAATACTAACAATGAGACTAGATCATCTCTGTCAAAATGTATTTGTTTTGTCCCAAACATTCACCATACCTTGTAGAAAATAACGCTAGTTTAAGCATTTTGATCGTCAACATCTTAGTGGACGGTTTCTTGTGCTGGAGAGTGTCTATTGTCAACAATACAAACAATGAGACTAGATCATCTCTGTCAAAATGTATTTGTTTTGTCCCAAACATTCACCATACCTTGTAGAAAATAACGCTAGTTTAAGCATTTTTGATCGTCAACATCTTAGTGGACGGTTTCTTGTGCTGGAGAGTGTCTATTGTCAACAATACTAACAATGAGACTAGATCATCTCTGTCAAAATGTATTTGTTTTGTCCCAAACATTCACCATACCTTGTAAAAATAACGCTAGTTTAAGCATTTTGATCGTCAACATTTTAGTGGACGGTTTCTTGTGCTGGAGAGTGTCTATTGTCAACAATACAAACAATGAGACTAGATCATCTCTGTCAAAATGTATTTGTTTTGTCCCAAACATTCACCATACCTTGTAGAAAATAACGCTAGTTTAAGCATTTTGATCGTCAACATCTTAGTGGACGGTTTCTTGTGCTGAAGAGTGTCTATTGTCAACACTTTGGAAAACTGTTAGCCTTGTACTGGATTGGTTACTAGGCTCTATATGAATTCTGTTGGAACGATTTGTCAAAAGTCTCACTGCTGACTGACGCAAGTCGGATGATCGTAGAATGAACACCATGGGATTGAATAGCGAGCTCAGTTGTGCTGAGAAGATTGCGACAAAAGCTCGGTCATACTCTGCGATTGACAGCTCCACGTTTATGATTCGTGAAAAGGCGTTCAACAGACCAGGGAAGAAGCAAGCCATGTAGATTACCATCACCAACAGCACAGTCCTGCAAGACGTGGCAATCTTTTCCCTCTCAGCTTTCATTCTCAAGGTTTCACTTTCGTTTGAGCGTGATACGAGCCTTTTCTTGAGCAGCTTTTGGAGTTCCCGATAGAGCATCCCGGACAGAACGGCGACCTCTATGAAGATTACAAGCGTCATCAGAAACACGAAGTACTTGCCGTTTGTTTTGTGCTGGCGTCCCATGTACTCAAGGGGGCTGGAGTTAGCTGATGGAGGATCTCGTACCATCCTGATTACGTTGAGCAGAATGCTGAACAGAAACGTAACGAGCCACATCGTCGCGATGGCAGTGCGCGCTTTCTTCACTGTCATCATGTTGTTGTACTTGAGTGGAAATTTGACGATAAAAAGTCGATCTGCTATCACGATCAGAGTGGAATGCAAAGTCATGAGCATCAAGAATGTTATCATTATGTTAACAGCAACGGGCGCGACAGTTCCCTTCAGGTTTCCAGTCTTCAAGACAACATAATCCAAGGCGAGAGATACGTTTATCATGGCGTTGGTGAAGTCTGCTGACGCGCAGTTGAAAATGACATTTTTGGACGCCGAACGACGGAGATCTCTTGATCGGAACAGCAGGACGAGAAGAAATAAGTTACCCACTATCGCGCCTACCAACTCAACAGCAAAGAGAACAATTTGAGTGACTTCAGACATCTCAGAGGGGTAGGGCTGCCTGGAACCAATGTCCCAAGAAATCTTCAATGTCAGTCTAAGGCATCAAGATTGAACTGACGCGAACAGAATCGACGAGGAATATGAACCACAACTAAGCTTTGATGCATCTTTTATTTTCCCTGGTCTTTTGTTGTTTGAGATTTCCTGGTCATTGTCACACATCGTCTTTCAATTTACTTTACTTGTTTTCGACTTTTTAGGGACCTACGCATACACTTGAACGTACTTCGTCTTTAAAACAACGGAAACAAAATTATAGCTGTAAAGGTTATATTTGCCATCTAAAAAGAAGAAATCTCAAATCTTATGATTTTATACAACGACTCCAAATGACTGACATCGCCGTACATTGACAGGTTATAGCACAGTCATGTTTCGGACTTGCATGCGTCGATCAGTAGCGAGTACAATAATTGCAGATGACATTTGTTAACAACGGAAATGCTCGTAAGAATGCACACATTTGAATTCCCACATTCGAACGGAATTTCAGTGTCCACAAAGAGAGATCGAGTGGGTTCTTGAATACGTTTGCACGGAAATGGATCGATAACAAATGTAGATGTGTAATGGAAGCTGTTGTGTTTTTTTTTCTCCGCAAATGTAGCTAATTATGCTTATTGTAATTGTTCGTTTTGACGTGTTAGAGTTAACCGCCAACCGGTTTAGTTTTTAGCACGTACAAAGCGAGCGCGAGTGGAACCGTTGTTTTCCAACGATTTTCTGTATTTTGTCACATTGGACAAGCTAAGCTATCGACCTGTTTAACAGAGTATGGAAAATGCGACGTTTGGCTTATTTGACCAATCTTTCAAAATGGCGGACACAATTGACAGATTCTTTCAGATTGCTCATTTTGAGACCTGTGACAATTTGAGAATGTTGTTGACGCGATGTGTTCAGTGTACTTGGAAGTGAGCAGGCAATTTATGTTAATTCATTTTCACTAAAGATTATTCGCCACGGATTTCCCGAACTTCTTGATTATGTCTGCAAGGAAATGGATCGATAAGAAATGTACTGTGAACAAGATGTGTAATGGAGGCTATTGTGTTTTCTTTCTCCGCAAATGAAGTTCTTGGTTTGAGGCTGGAGGCTTTTTCTCATACACAGAAACACGTTTATTCTCTTGTCGCTTTTTACTATTATTTATTTACTTACTGATATATTTACTTATTATTATTATTATTATTATTATTATTTATTATTATTATTATTATTATTATTATTATTATTATTATTATGATTATTAATTTTATTATATATCTATATCAAGAGAATATTTCGCCATGTCTTGCAGTGATGGGTATCCATCCCCCTTTGCAGGACCCCCCTAATGTAGATGTAGACTTGGATTTGTGAACTACCAGAAATTCTCTTTAACATATCAGGGCTACGAATCTTCACTCAATCTCAAATACTCACAGAGTAATCAAAAGTATCTCAATTCAATGTAATATTTTTACCATGCTTTAAAATGACCCCCCAAGAAGAATTAGGTCTAGTCTAAGAATTGTTAAACTGTTAATTCACCTTTTTCGAATATCTACATTTTGAACTTCCTATTTCAGGTTTTCTTCCCTTGTTTTCTTGATATAGATTTGTGTAGGTAATGCAAGTGAACTGAAACTTCATAAAATGTCATTTAAATAGATAATTATGTTCAATACGGAACTAAAGCAAACGCCACGTCCTTTGAGCATTTGCACAAAACAAATAACCCGCCATCGAAGGTCTTCGCTTGCTGGCGCCGCCATTGTGTCTGGCAAAATCGATTAATTTAAACTGATCCATAGTGCACTTCGGTCTTCGAATGACTATTTTTGAAATAGATGTACACAATATAATATGGAACTTTTGGAGTGGAAAGGCTTGGTTACCTTTCAAAATGGCCGCTATAACTGTAACCTCGTTCTTTTAAAAGGCTTGGTTATCTTTCACAATGGCCGTCATAATTGACCAATCTTAAAAATACATAACATTGAACTTAGCCTCGCATTCAGGAGTAGTTTGTTTTGTTATTCAAATTTTTCCTTTTGTTTTGTATCTTGGAAGTGACGCTAAGCTGAATTTCAAGTATTTTTAAGATTGGTCAATTGTACTTCAAAGTACAACAATTGCACAATAATTGCTTGTTTCGTGCAAGCAAAACGAATACAGGATGAGACACATGACATTTATTGTAGTGTTAATCTTTTTTTAGCTGGACAACGTTAATGACATTGACTGTATGTACAATATGATTACGTCTTATGATATCATATGTACCGCAGGGCACGAACCGCGCTGTAACTACTTCCCACTCATTCGAAAACGACTCTAACGTGCGTCAATTATGTACATAATAATCAATACTAACAATGAGACTAGATCATCTCTGTCAAAATGTATTTGTTTTGTCCCAAACATTCACCATACCTTGTAGAAAATAACGCTAGTTTAAGCATTTTGATCGTCAACATCTTAGTGGACGGTTTCTTGTGCTGGAGAGTGTCTATTGTCAACAAGAGCCATTTACAACACTTTGGAAAACTGTTTGCCTTATACTGGGTTAGTTACTAAGGCTCTATATGAATTCTGTTGGAACGATTTGTCAAAAGCCTTACTGCAGACTGACGCAAGTCGGACGATCGTAGAATGAACACCATGGGATTGAATAGCGAGCTCAGTTGTGCTGAGAAGATTGTGGTAAAAGCTCGGATATTTCCTTTGGTCGCCAGTTCAATGTTTATGATTCGAGAAAAGCCGTTCAACAGACCAGGAAAGAAGCAAGCCATGTAGATTACCATCACCAACAGCACAGTCCTGCAAGACGTGGCAATCTTTTCCCTCTCAGCTTTCATTCTCAAGGTTTCACTTTCGTTTGAGCGTGATACGAGCCTTTTCTTGAGCAGCTTTTGGAGTTCCCGATAGAGCATCCCGGACAGAACGGCGACCTCTATGAAGATTACAAGCATCATCAGAAACACGATGTACTTGCCGTTTGTTTTGTGCTGGCGTCCCATGTACTCAAGGGGGCTGGAGTTAGCTGATGGAGGATCTCGTACCATCCTGATTACGTTGAGCAGAATGCTGAACAGAAACGTAACGAGCCACATCGTCGCGATGGCAGTGCGCGCTTTCTTCACTGTCATCATGTTGTTGTACTTGAGTGGAAATTTGACGATAAAAAGTCGATCTGCTATCACGATCAGAGTGGAATGCAAAGTCATGAGCATCAAGAATGTTATCATTATGTTAACAGCAACGGGCGCGACAGTTCCCTTCAGGTTTCCAGTCTTCAAGACAACATAATCCAAGGCGAGAGATACGTTTATCATGGCGTTGGTGAAGTCTGCTGACGCGCAGTTGAAAATGACATTTTTGGACGCCGAACGACGGAGATCTCTTGATCGGAACAGCAGGACGAGAAGAAATAAGTTACCCACTATCGCGCCTACCAACTCAACAGCAAAGAGAACAATTTGAGTGACTTCAGACATCTCAGAGGGGTAGGGCTGCCTGGAACCAATGTCCCAAGAAATCTTCAATGTCAGTCTAAGGCATCAAGATTGAACTGACGCGAACAGAATCGACGAGGAATATGAACCACAACTAAGCTTTGATGCATCTTTTATTTTCCCTGGTCTTTTGTTGTTTGAGATTTCCTGGTCATTGTCACACATCGTCTTTCAATTTACTTTACTTGTTTTCGACTTTTTAGGGACCTACGCATACACTTGAACGTACTTCGTCTTTAAAACAACGGAAACAAAATTATAGCTGTAAAGGTTATATTTGCCATCTAAAAAGAAGAAATCTCAAATCTTATGATTTTATACAACGACTCCAAATGACTGACATCGCCGTACATTGACAGGTTATAGCACAGTCATGTTTCGGACTTGCATGCGTCGATCAGTAGCGAGTACAATAATTGCAGATGACATTTGTTAACAACGGAAATGCTCGTAAGAATGCACACATTTGAATTCCCACATTCGAACGGAATTTCAGTGTCCACAAAGAGAGATCGAGTGGGTTCTTGAATACGTTTGCACGGAAATGGATCGATAACAAATGTAGATGTGTAATGGAAGCTGTTGTGTTTTTTTTTTCTCCGCAAATGTAGCTAATTATGCTTATTGTAATTGTTCGTTTTGACGTGTTAGAGTTAACCGCCAACCGGTTTAGTTTTTAGCACGTACAAAGCGAGCGCGAGTGGAATCGTTGTTTTCCAACGATTTTCTGTATTTTGTCACATTGGACAAGCTAAGCTATCGACCTGTTTAACAGAGTATGGAAAATGCAACGTTTGGCTTATTTGGCCAATCTTTCAAAATGGCGGACACAATTGACAGATTCTTTCAGATTGCTCATTTTGAGACCTGTGACAATTTGAGAATGTTGTTGACGCGATGTGTTCAGTGTACTTGGAAGTGAGCAAACAACTGATCAATGTCAATTGAAAATTAAAGATTATTCGGCCATGAATTTCCCGACCTTCTTCATGCGATTGTTGATTGTTCTTTCGTTATTAATACATATACATACATACATACACACATACACACATACATACTTAGATAGTTACATAGATACATACTTAGATAGTTACATAGTTATATAGACAGGTAGGAAGTTTTAAAGGAGAGATTATGTAAAATAGGTCACGTGACTTAAAATAACTTTGGTACCTTTTGTCTCCGTCTCCCCCAAATTGAAAAACGAGATTTGTGACGTAACTGGTCACGTAACCCATCTCTTATCTTGAAAAACGCACCAAAACGTAATTGTTTAGGGAAATTCTTTTAAATTCCCAGGCCTTAACATACTATAAGGCCGCATCTACACGAACAAGTTTTCCTTGACAAGTTTTCCTTGACAACTTTTCCTTGACAAGGAAAATTGTCATCTACACGAGCAAGTTTTCCTTGAAAAGGAAAAATTGGCGATGTTTTTGTCGTCTACACGAGCAAGTTGTTCAGGAAAACTTGTCAAGGAAAACTTGCTCGTGTAGATTCGGCTTAACCAAACCTGTGGTGTGGTTGTTTTTTGTATGTATCGTTGGAATTCCGTCGAAGTAGTAATTTATGTAAATGACAGTTCCCCATTACGTAACCTATTTTCCTTGCTGGGTTTAACAAAGGCTTGGTTACTTTTCAAGATGGCCGCCATAATTGTAACCTCGCTTTTAAGCAAAGGCTTGGTTACTTTTCAAGTTGGTTGCTATAACTGTAACCTCGCTTAGGCGTGGTTACTTTTCAAGATGGCCGCTGTAACTGTAACCGCGCTTAGGCTTGGTTACTATTCAAGATGGCCGCTATAACTGTAACCTCGCTTGGGCTTGGTTACTTTTCAAGATGGCCGCCATAATTGCAACTTCGCTTTTAAGCAAAGGCTTGGTTACTATTCAAGATGGCCGCCATAACTGTAATCTCCCTTAGGCTTGGTTACTTTTCAAGATGGCCGCCATAATTGTAACCTTGGTTTCATGTAAAAGCTTACGACAATGAAAATTAGAAAAGCCTTCATTGTAATTCATGTAGTCTTACGTAATAATATTTTATAAAGCAATGGATGACATTAAATATTAAACAAAAATATTTGTTTATAACATAACACTTGGCAAGAGTTTTGAAAGCAATCAAGATGGAAAACATCAACACTGGAGCTTCTTAGACAGCGTGCACTTTTAGTATAACAAGGTATTTAAAGTGCTACCTGGACGAAAATCGATCGAAATTTAATTCAGCTGAAACTTCATTGAATAATTCGTCAAGGGTCTCATAATAACTAGTTAAAATCTTTTTTCGATATTCCAGAGGGAAGTACTATATTTTTATGAATCTTTAGAGGTGTCAGTGACGTCATCTACTCAACCCAACATTCAGCTCCATACATTTCTTTGTATTTTGTAAGTCAAAATATCCCAATGTTTTGTTCAGATAACAGCTCTGCATTGAAGACAATTGGTCAGACAATCAATCCTAAGCACAAATAATGTAAGAAAACTCCTTCACCCAAACTTTTAGCTTCATAGAAATAAAATAATTCAAGAAACTAAAAACACATTAACCAGTAATTGTATGGGTCTTTGAGATTATTTCAGTGAAGTTTCAGCTAAATTAAACTTCGATCGATTTTCGTCCAAGTAGCACTTTAAACTAAGATCCTACAAGTCTGGATAAAAAGGTCGATGATTTGGTGATGTTATTTGAGAGTTTTAATCTTCCACAATTCCTTTCGATCGTAGCTTTCAAGATTAACCAACGATTATTCAAGCAGGTACACTGATAGAAATGTCATTAAGGATATTGTGAATGGTAGACAATAGTATATATATACACCTATTTCAAAAAACGTTGGCATCTGAAATCTGAATTTGAAATCTGAAATCTTATTATTATTGTGGGCATGAGGGTATTACATATACACTGTATCTGGTAATTACTGGAATATGCCTACACGACCATTAGGCGAAGACCTGCGTTGGCGAATAGTGTGGCTACGAGTGTTTTTAGGTCACAGATTCAGATTTCAGATTCAGATTTCAGATGCCAGCGTTTTTTGAAATAGGTGTATATATAATCGTGACTGAAGTCCATCTAGCCACATCATCATACTGGTTATCTGAAATAAATTCTGAATTTCTATTTTTGTCGAGTAATAATATAAATTACCAACTGATGAACACGATGAACTGGTTGAACTGAGTATCAACCTAATTAGCAGAAACCAACTAGCATACTGACACGAATCCTGCAATCTGATTCTCTAACGTACTCACTATATATTGCGTGATAGATAGGGAGTAGCGAAAAAGCTGACGTTTCGAACAAAAACAAAGCGAGAAATCAATAAATATTGGTATAAAATCGAAGGTAGTATGTATGCTAGTTGGTGTTCGAGTTTACTATGAGTCAAACAATCAACTCGGCGCTACGCGCCTCATTGACTATTGATTCACAGAAAACAGTCGAACTCGTAGTCTAATTGTTAAATAGAAAACTCGAACTCAGCCGTAGTCCAGTAATTGTTAAATAGAAAACTCGAACTCGTAGTCTAATTGTTAAATAGAAAACAGTCGAACTCGTAGTCTAATTGTTAAATAGAAAACTCGAACTCGTAGTCTGATTGTTAAATAGAAAACTCGAACTCGTAGTCTGATTGTTAAATAGAAAACAGTCGAACTCGTAGTCTAATTGTTAAATAGAAAACAGTCGAACTCGTAGTCTAATTGTTAAATAGAAAACTCGAACTCGTAGTCTGATTGTTAAATAGAAAACTCGAACTCGTAGTCTAATTGTTAAATAGAAAACTCGAACTCGTAGTCTGATTGTTAAATAGAAAACTCGAAAACTCGAACTCGTAGTCTAATTGTTAAATAGAAAACAGTCGAACTCGTAGTCTAATTGTTAAATAGAAAACTCGAACTCGTAGTCTAATTGTTAAATAGAAAACTCGAACTCGTAGTCTGATTGTTAAATAGAAAACTCGAACTCGTAGTCTAATTGTTAAATAGAAAACTCGAACTCGTAGTCTGATTGTTAAATAGAAAACTCGAACTCGTAGTCTAATTGTTAAATAGAACTTGAACGTCGAGTGGTCAAAAGAACAGAATGAATTATTACTTCTATTTCAGAATGTCAATCAATGAAGCCATAAACCTGGAGTTGTTTAAATTAATACATCGTATTTTGTACAGCCGAGGGATAGCTAGAGAGCTCAACGATTTGGAAAGATTAAATCTGGAGCTTCTTTATGTGTCGCAGTGTTTACTATTCTCAGAGACAAGATTAAACGGCTGTTCAAATCCAGTAACCTTTATTTGCAAGTTGAACATCTTTCGCCCACTAGAATGTTATACGTCAATCAGTTACGTACGATACACCTGTGAGTCCGCTTTGTGTGACTGATATCATTAGACTGATCTGTTCTTCAATACATCCTGATAGCTGGACGCTGAAATGTTTGTACATGTAAAGCACATGCCTATGTGGTTTTCATTTGTTTTGGTCTCGGTATTGCTAAAAGTTTCAGCCATGTTTAACGATACAGCCGCGAATCATTTACAGTCAGCATTACGCTATGTACAGAACGTTGAGAATCAAACTAAATGTGAGAAAGTCGTCTATTTGGATATTCTTCTTCACCACAACCGATGGAAGAGAGAAGCGTTGCTTGTTCTTGAGGTTGCGAACTTGATGACGTCGCTCTGGCGGCTGAAGAACCACAAGAACGGCCGATCAATGGCTGAAGATGATGAATTCCTGTACCGTGGCGTTCGATCAATAGTTATGTTTTCTCCCCCTTCGTTTGGTTCTGTGATATGCTTTGACAGAGACCAGTACAAGGACTATTATCTGTTCTGCCCATACGCTTTTAAACCACAGAGCCGAAACGACACCATCGAAGTATTTGACATTGCAACTCAAAATGGCGGCTATGACTACACGAAAGACGAGGACGCCATTTGGTGGCACGATACAAAAGTGAAAGCTTCGACTCTTCAACCTCGAATTCAAACGGAATTTTACTCTGTGCGCTTAAACGCTAGCGTTTTGGACAAAAAGAGAACGTACACAGTGCCTGTGGTGAGCTATTCTGACGGTGTGTGGACGCGTCCGTACTACGACTGTTTCGGCGGGAAAATATGGATGGTCACTTACTTGGCGCCATTTTTCAACCAGACAAACCAATTCTTGTAAGTAAACTTTTGGGTTCGTTTTAATTCATACAATTGATAGATTAACACATTAACATACTAAACTGTCAAAATAGCTAAATTCAAGTCAAATTGAAAAATAACGAGCAAATTCACTGGGCTCCTCACGTAACGTAACAAATATACATGGGTTTTCACATCATCAAGGGATTTTTTGCATGTTGTTTTAAAGTTCTTTTCGCACTTCTCATACACTACAAACACTACTCAACATTGTAAGCTCAAAGGGAAATTGTCGCTTGGTAATTGTTCGTAGAGTAAGCTCGTGTTTTGTCCCCGAGTCTCTAGTTTCGCTGAAAGCATACAAACTTGATTAATCCTAGGGATACAAAGGTGGTGAAGTCTAATGACGGTGGTGATAATTGTAGAAACTTTATCCTCACTAAGATAATCTGATAATGTACAATTACTGCGGTTCTCAGTATTATGCGAACTCAGACATTCAAACAGTCGGCTGGAACTTGGTTTTTCGCTGCCGTCATAAAATTCAAAACTCAAACTAATTCAAAACTAACTCAGTACATTCTTCGACCAAATGATCCATAATTTAGCTCAAAATCATATTTGGTTTCCATTTGGTGGGTCTTCTGACTTATATTTTTAAGTTTACTGATTTTTTATGTTGATTGACGGCAGCGAAAATCCAAGTTCCAGCCGACTGCTTGAATGTCTGAGTTCGCATAATACTGAGAATCGCAGTAAGCGAGAAGAGAAAATCCAATCATTAATCGAAGAAAATAACTCATTAAATGGAATAAGGAAAGACAAGTTTGAACATTTATCGGATGATATTGAGAGACACGAAATTTAAAGTGTTTTTCTTCTGAAAACTAAAAACTAGAGTCTAATTCGAAATCTTATCCAGATTTTGCAAATCCTTTATTTTGAAGAGTAAAGTAAGTGCATACACTGAGAAGTACTCAAGGAAACGGTTGTGTCAAAAGATCCGGTTTTGAAGCCCATATCTCTGATCTCAGCGCAAACAATTAATGAAAGACGCACAAGAAAGATATAATGAACCATGCAGATAGCAGCTAACAGTACTCAAGTATTAAACAGCGATCGGCTAACAAATACAATTATATATAAAGGTGTCGTGCGAGTAACTGTGTGTTCACAAATAGAATTAGCGCCACTTGTTTGGCGGAGGCCAAAAACGTTTTTCGAAAACCAATGTACTTTTAAACCACTGAATTATGTTTTCTTCCGTGAAAAAAAAAACGCCTTTAACTGGTTTTCGTTAGGTACTTCTTCCTACATTTTCGGCATCGTATCTTTGCTTACAGTTTTATTGTGATTGATTCACTCCGGGATTCACTGGAACGCTAGTAAATAAAGCTGATATCCGCGAGACTTTGATCGCTTCGTATGGTAACTTCAGCGCTTTATTTAATAGCGTTTCAGTCAATCAATCACGTCCAATAAAGCAGCATAACATGGCCGACATGTTCAAGCATGTGAAATGAATCAATCGAGTCGTTTTTAAGATATCTTTTCAAGCGCCAAAAACTATCAATTCAGACAATTCAGTAATAGCAAATAAAGTTTTAATTTTAATTCCCGATAGAATTGATTAAGAAAACTTCGACTCAAATTTTCTTTTCAAGTCTAGCTTTGTCAGTGAAAATTCCACAGTCAGTCGAACTGTAATTGATAAATCAAACTTGGAGTTCATTATATATTGTGTTCTCTATTTGTCAAGATTTGATAAAATGTTGCCGCTTTGAATAAGTTAAACTAGACGCTCTACTAGCGTGAACTTGGGCTTCTTAATAAAGCTGTTTTGATAGATTTTAAACGTGAAACCTAATAGCTTGTATCATCATACAGAAGTAGTTTTAGCCTACATGTATTACTTGCAGAATTTAAGTCACTCGTTGCGTGACTCAGTAGAGCATACATACGTAATTAGCTTCAACACTCACACTCCTAGCTGACAGCTGCATGGCGAAGCACATTTCGATTACCTTGCAAGAAACGATTTCACAAACTCAATAAAATTACGATCGAGTTCTTACTAAGCCACAGACATCTGTTAGAAATACACTTTCAGACAGAATTGCAAGGCCAAAAAGTATTCTCTAGGATATTTGCATATTTACTAAGCAGTATTAATGAACGACTCGACTGGCTCGAGCAAGGGAGCACGGCAAAATCCTTTTTGAATGCTGCTGGTGATTTGATTTATCGTTACGTATTTCTGCCATCTTGAATTTCGTTGATAAGCTGCTGACCACAACTTCTGTATACTCAAAAATTGGAACGATACAGAGAAGATTAGCATGCGCATGCGCTATGGTGAACTTGCAGATTTGGCGTAGAAACACGACGACGACCAAAAAGAATAACCGTCTGAATCTTAGACTTGGGTACAAGCCCAGGAGGGCCACTGGTGGGTTTTCGTTTTTGTTTTCGTTTTTTTGCTTTTCATTTTTCGCTTTTTGCTTTTCATTTTTCGCTTTTTGGTTTTTGTTTTTGTTTTTCGTTTTTTGCTTTTCAAACGCTTTTTGCTTTTCATTTTTCGCTTTTTGGTTTTTGTTTTTGTTTTCGTTTTTTTCATTTTTTTACTTTTTGCTTTTCATTTTTCGCTTTTTGGTTTTTTTTTGTTTTTGTTTTATGTTTTTGTTTTTGTTTTCGGTTTTTTTTGCTTTTCACTTTTCGCTTTTTGCTTTTCGTTTTTGTTTTTGTTTTTGTTTTCGTTTTTTTGCTTTTCATTTTTCGCTTTTTGCTTTTCGTTTTGTTTTTTGTTTTTGTCTTTGTTCTCGGTTTTTTTGCTTTTCATTTTTCGCTTTTTGCTTTTCGTTTTGGTTTTGGTTTTCTTTTTTGATTTGTTTTTTGTTTTCCCTTTTCGTTTTTTTTTGCTTTTCGTTTTTTTGTTTATTTTTTTTTTGAAAACCCAAAAGACAAAAGCAAAATTGAAAAATCGAAAAGACGAAACAAAAACCAAAAAGACAAAACCAAAAACCAAAAAGACAAAAGCAAAAACCAAAAAGGCAAAAGCAAAAACCAAAAAGGCAAAAACCAAAACCAAAACCCTGAGTGGCCCTCCTGGGCCGGTCCATGGTGCCTTGCGAGCCACGTGATGAACAAACATGGCGGACGGCATCGAAGTCAAGTACAAACCCGGGGTACAAACGTTTGCCCAAAGGACAGAAAGGTATGGACGTGCGTATTATTAATTAAGTTCATATGTAGCTAAACTGTACGTACTAACAATCCCCTATGTTATTTTTAGTTGAAATGTCGGTAATGGAATCAAGTTTATGGGCAATGAGTTTTATGCGCATGGATTGACCTCAAACTTGTTCTTTCGTATCGGCTGAAGTAGATGAGTTTAAAGAGCTTTGAAAATACGGCGAATTTTGGCGAGAATACGGACCGAGGTAGCGTTCGGACGGCTTCGATCGTTGAAGTTGCTCAAACACACCATCGGGAAATATCAAATAATTCGCTTAAAATATTGAGAATTAATTTACCGCATAGACTTGGACAGCAGAAAATAGAAATAGTGAAAGTTGACCCCAGATGCCCTTGGGTCATAGAGTAACATGATAGCCTTATTTATAGTTCATTCAACCTTGTTCGTGCAGTCCGCAGTCTATACTATAAATTATAAAAGCTCAATATTTTAAGCGAATTATTTGATATTTCCCGATGGTGTGTTTGAGCAACTTCAACTGATTGAAGCCGTCCGAACGCTACCTCGGTCCGTATTCTCGCCAAAATTCGCCGTATTTTCAAAGCTCTTTAATACTCATCTACTTCAGCCGATACGAAAGAACAAGTTTGAGGTTAATCCATGCGCATATCAAACTCATTGCCCATAAACTTGATTCCATTACCGAATTTCAACTAAAAATAACATAGGGGATTGTTAGTACGTACAGTTTAGCTACATATGAACTTAATTAATAATACGCACGTCCATACCTTTCTGTCCTTTGGGCAAACGTTTGTACCCCGGGTTTGTACTTGACTTCGATGCCGTCCGCCATGTTTGTTCATCACGTGGCTCGCAAGGCACCATGGACCGGCCCAGGAGGGCCACTCAGGGTTTTGGTTTTGGTTTTTGCCTTTTTGGTTTTTGCTTTTGCCTTTTTGGTTTTTGCTTTTGTCTTTTTGGTTTTTGGTTTTGTCTTTTTGGTTTTTGGTTTCGTTTTCGGTTTTGGTTTTTGCTTTTGTCTTTTGGGTTTCAAAAAATAAATAAACAAAAAAATGCAAAAAAAAACGAAAAGGGAAAACAAAAAACAAATCAAAAAAGAAAACCAAAACCAAAACGAAAAGCAAAAAAGCGAAAAAAAATGAAAAGCAAAAAAACCGAGAACAAAGACAAAAACAAAAAACAAAACGAAAAGCAAAAAGCGAAAAATGAAAAGCAAAAAAACGAAAACAAAAACAAAAACGAAAAGCAAAAAGCGAAAAGTGAAAAGCAAAAAACCGAAAACAAAAACAAAAACAAAAACAAAAACGAAAAGCAAAAAGCGAAAAATGAAAAGCAAAAAGCGAAAAATGAAAAGCAAAAAACCGAAAACAAAAACAAAAATGAAAAGCAAAAAGCGAAAAATGAAAAGCAAAAAGCGAAAAATGAAAAGCAAAAAACCGAAAACAAAAACCAAAACCAAAAAGCGAAAAATGAAAAGCAAAAAGCGAAAAATGAAAAGCAAAAAACCGAAAACAAAAACGAAAACCCACCAGTGGCCCTCCTGGGCTTCCGTACTTGGGCCTTCCACAGGAAGCCCAAGTAATAAGGGAGTACTCGGTTGCTCGCGTGCTAGTAACTGCCAGACATTATTTAGCTTATGCTGATTACATGTACTAAGATAAAACAGCAGTTGGAGGTCGCGCTAATTGAAGGGTAAACAAAACATTTTCAATTCCTACATTTACCTTCCAAGTAGCTGTGTATTTTTTTTTCAAGAAAAGCTTTGTTTTTGTTAAGCTTTCACTTTATTTTTACCTTTTTTAATTTTTTCGCGGGGGCTCGTTTTATTTCTTGGGCTCACCTGTGGTAAATGCAGTGGTGACGTATCTACCACAGGAAACCCAATGTGCGTGCGAATGATCACCGTAAAATCCCCGATATAAGCCCCCTGGTTATAAACTAACGAACGACATGATTATCTGGACCGCCATATCATTACCAAATATGGAATAACATTACCAAATAAGGAATTTTCCTTGAAAACTTGCAAACAAACAGCATCGTTTGTCGTTGTTTATGGAGACAAGCAGAACTGACAAAAAAAATAGCAGAATGACCAAAACAGGGAGATTTTACCAAATAAGGACCAAATAAGGAATTTTCCTTGACACGGCACTCGTATATTTCGGTACGCGTGCTTTACTTTCTGTATTTTTGTTTGTAGAGGAGCTGTGAGCATTGATATTCAACTAATGAGCATTGACATCAACCAATGCGACCCAAGCGAGGCGGGAAACGACGAGAGAAATGACCAATCCAAGACGGACAACCCTGATGACGACACAAAACTCGTGGAATTCCTGGGAACACACCGATGTAAAAGAGAGACAACCAAGGTGTGATATCTGGTTGTGTAGTATAATTTAACGTCGCGTATCATCAGTTTGCACTGGAAAAATCACGCGTTCTTCAAACCTTGGAAATTCATTGGGAATTTGTTCCGCCTTGGAAATTCAATTTTTGTTGTTGAATTTCGTTAAAATTCGTGTTGAATTTCGTTGAAATTCGTGTTGAATTTCGTTGAAATTCGTGTTGAATTTCGTTGAAATTCGTGTTGAATTTCGTTGAAATTCGTGTTGAATTTCGTTGAAATTCGTGTTGAATTTCGTTGAAATTCGTGTTGAATTTCGTTGTTGAAATTCGTGTTGAATTTCGTTGAAATTCGTGTTGAATTTCGTTGAAATTGAAATTTCGTTGAAATTCGAATTTTCGTTGAAATTCGTGTTGAATTTCGTTGAAAAATTCGTGTTGAAATTTCGTTGAATTTCGTTTGAAATTCGTGTTGAATTTCGTTGAAATTCGTGTTGAATTTCGTGTTGAATTTCGTTGAAATTCGTGTTGAATTTCGTTGAAATTCGTGTTGAATTTCGTTGAAATTCGTGTTGAATTTCGTTGAAATTCGTGTTGAATTTCGTTGAAATTCGTGTTGAATTTCGTTGAAATTCGTGTTGAATTTCGTTGAAATTCGTTGAAATTCGTGTTGAATTTCGTTGAAATTCGTGTTGAATTTCGTTGAAATTCGCGTTGAATTTCGTGTTGAATTTCATTGAAATTCGTTGAATTTCTATGAAATTCGTTGAATTTCTATGAAATTCGTTGAATTTCTAATGAATTTCCAAGGTTTAAAGAGCGCGTGGTTTTTCCAGAAGTTGACGGTGCGATCAGCACCACATCATCCACGTCATTATCGGTTCTTCGCGTCATCACAGCCATTGCATCACCATCATCCGCATCATCATCTTCAGCATAAGCAGCATCATTGAGAACTATTATCCTAACTACCGTCACAATCATATCTTCGCGTCATATAATAATAATATGTCGGTTCTTATATAGTGCATTTCACATTGTCTCAATGCGCTTTACAACCGATGGAGGACTTCTTCGGGCTGCATATGTCATCACAGTCATCATTATCATCACCATCATCCACATCATCATCATAAGCGACATCAGTGAGAACTATTAACCTAACTAACCACCGTCAGATCTTCACTACCATGGATAAATACAGCGATTTGCAAAAATTCTGTAAAAGCAATCAATATATCGGGTGCATTGTGGGTAATTTTCATCATAAAATGGCTGAATAAGCCCTCTAAAGTTCAAATTGTTCAATTGTTTTTTCACATACATACTACAAATGTTAATTGGGTTTAGATTCAGGTTTAATAATAGCTAAAATCAAAGAATTAGGATTATGCAAATTACTACATATCGATATATCGATATATTAGGATTTTACAGAATTTCTGCAAATCGCTGTACCATAATTATTAAAAGCGTTTGTCGTATGCAGTGCGTCCACATTCCAACCCAGGGATTCAGGCGTGGCAGCTACACGTGCGAATGCAAGAAGGGCTTCTACTTCCCGCCCCAACCCAAGTCCAAAACCAAACACTTCACGGGGCAAGAAGTAGAGACAGCCTTCGACGCCATGCTGGAAGGAAAGAGCAAGGAGTACGAGACCGAATTCGAGTGCTTACGATGTAGCGATGGCTGTTCAGAGTGCTTCGACGATAGCCCGTGTACCTTTAGTGCGAACTTTCCATTCAGGATCTCGCTAGCGTCCATCAATGCTATAGTACTGGTCATGTCCGTAGGATTTGGAGTTGTCGTCTGTTGCTACACTAAACACAAGGCAAGTATCAACTCTGTAGCTACGTGCCGGATACTCAACAACCAGCTTTACTCAGTGTTTGGGAGAGCGGGGTAATATATCGCGTACGGGAACTCCTATCAAAAAATACGTATTATCTGTTTATATTTAAAGAAAACATCTACTGTTAAGCCAAATATCGCTCAAATGAAACCAAATATATCCAAATAAAGATCCATCTTGGTAAAATCCATTTATTTTTAACACGCATAGAAAATTGAGCTTCTGAATCCGCCTTATTGGTTTGTGACGTCACACGGTGGCTCGACTAGGTGCTAGCGGTCAAGTCATTGTTTACAATCAGTAAAGCATGGTCGTAATGTTGGTCTTAGATTAGTCAATATCGACAAAAACTGCAATGCTGAAACATTTACAGCGGCAGAAAACGGTACAAGAAACTGTCGAGCAAACCTTGTGACGTCATCACAATTCAAGATGGCGGCCTATCTTTATTTTGTTGCCTTCAGATTCATTTGAGCGATATTTGTCTGAACAATGGGAGTTCCGTTTAAGAATTATTTGGGCTTCCTGTGGTCCCATGATTCTTTGCAGGTAATAAAGGCATCGAGTCCACGCTTTCTTCTCATCAGCATCATCGGTATAACGATCATGTATATCAAGGTGAGTAGTGTTAATTGTTACGCCAATCTATACGAGCTGTTGGTCCAATACCATATGTCCAATACTAATGCTTATCGAATGTCTCTCGTTTTATGGAAAACGTAGCAAAAGCTTCGCGTCTACGAATCGTTTTAACCCGCTCATAGTAATACATTTTCGTTTGTGAACACGTACATTTCGATGAGCTGTTTGTTTACACCAAGGACACTAGGCGTGATGCCAGCGTTTTCGAAAGGCTTCGTTTTCGTCGTCCACACTAATACGATAGGGCTGCGTTTTCAAATGTCTCCACTCTGGAGAGCGTTTTCAAATGTATGCGTTTACGATGAAAACCGATTTGGATCGTCTTAAGACCCAGACACACGATGCAACATTTCTTGTAACGTTGCGCGCAACAAGAGTTTTTTGGGGTGTCACACGATGCAACGTTGCGCGTAACAAAACGCATTTGGGGTGTCGGGACGATGCAACGTGTCCGCGCAACAAGAGTTTTTGGGGTGTCACACGATGCAACGTTGCGCGCAACGGTTACAGAAGTAGAACTCGATCCTACTTCTGCAACCGTTGCGCACAACGTTGCTAGAAAAGTTGCACCGTGTGACGAGCCTTTAGGACGTCCGACTTTAGTGTGGACGAAAGGTCGAAATGCATCAAAATGTGTGCGTTCTCAAACCAAAACGCATTAGTGTGGACGGGTCCTAAGACTGTCCTTCTATACGCAGCCATTTGTAATGTTATCAAGGCCAACCAACATACTTTGTATAGTAGAACAATGGCTACACCACATAGGCTTTGTCTTAGCCTACAGTTCCATTATAATCAAGACGTGGAGGTGAGTGGCGCGCGATTCAGACGTCTTTTCTTTACATGTAAAATAGGTTTAATTAGAAACTATTTGATCATTTCTTCGATCAAATTAGGTTCGGCACGTGTGATGTTCGACGTCTGAACAGGGCCACAAACAGAGCTAATGCGATAGCGACAGTACGATATCAATCCAATTATTCCATACTTGGTCCTAAAATTCCTATTTTGGTACTAAAATTGTCCATACTTGGTACTAAATATTCCATATTTGGTACTAAAATTCCATATTTTTGTACTAAAATTCCATACTTGGTACTAAAATTCCATACTTGGTACTAAAATTCCATATTTGGTCCTAAAATTCCATATTTGGTCCTAAAATTCCATATTTGGTACTAAAATTCCATACTTGGTACTAATATTCCATATTTGGTACTAAAATTCCATACTTGGTACTAAAATTCCATACTTGGCACTAAAATTCCATACTTGGTTACTAAACGTGTGATATTTGGACGTAAACATTCCATATTTGGTCCTAAAATTCCATATTTGGTCCTAAAATTCCATATTTGGTACTAAAATTCCATACTTGGTACTAAAATTCCATATTTGGTAGGTGGCTCTGATTATTATGTTTTCGCTCGTCCCCAGTTTCCAAATCAAATAGACTAACGACAAACACGAACTGAGCACTAATATAACTTATATCAAACGGTGAACTGACTATGCATCCAGTTTTCGTATCATTACTTAAACATTTTTCTCTTTTGATCATTTTATTAGAATTTCTGTCATTTTCCGCGTTCGTTCTGCACAGCGGATAGCTCTCACAGATACAGTGCTCATGCGCCGTCTTCTTCTAATTGTCATGGGTTACGTCATGTACATGCTTATATGGACCAGCATCAGTCCCCCGATTGTGTCGCAATGGAAGACAATTGATGGTCTGATCTTTGACCGGTGTACCGTTAAGGAGTGGCTAGAAGTTCTAATGATTTTGGGTAAAGTGTTTATTACATTTACAATTACTAAAGCCTTTGAAAGGTTACAATTATGGCAGCCATCTTGAAAAGTAACCAAGCCTTTGAAAGGTTCCAATTATGGCAGCCATCTTGAAAAGTAACCAAGCCTTTGAAAGGTTCCAATTATGGCAGCCATCTTGAAAAGTAACCAAGCCTCTGAAAGGTTCCAATTATGGCAGCCATCTTGAAAAGTAACCAAGCCTTTGAAAGGTTCCAATTATGGCAGCCATCTTGAAAAGTAACCAAGCCTTTGAAAGGTTCCAATTATGGCACCCATCTTGAAAAGTAACCAAGCCTTTGAAAAAGGTTCCAATTATGGCAGCCATCTTGAAAAGTAACCAAGCCTTTGAAAGGTTCCAATTATGGCAGCCATCTTGAAAAGTAACCAAGCCTTTGAAAGTTTCAAATTATGGCAGCCATCTTGAAAAGTAACCAAGCCTCTGAAAGGTTCCAATTATGGCAGCCATCTTGAAAAGTAACCAAACCTTTGAAAGGTTCCAATTATGGCAGCCATCTTGAAAAGTAACCAAGCCTTTGAAAGGTTCCAATTATGGCACCCATCTTGAAAAGTAACCAAGCCTTTGAAAGGTTACAATTATGGCAGCCATCTTGAAAAGTTACCAAGCCTATAATGGCAGCCATCTTGAAAAGTTACGAAGCCTATTATGGCAGCCATCTTGAAAAGTAACCAAGCCCTTTTTATGTAATCACGTTTTAGTTTGACGTCAGATTTGCTAGAAATTATTCAAAAACCCCAAATTCCACCGTTTGCAGGTGACTTCGTTCTACTGACGTGGGGGATGTGGGTGTGTTACCAAGTCAGAAACGTTCATTCAGCGTACAACGAGAGTAAGTTCGTCAGCTGGGCTATCTACAACGCCATGTTTGTCACGTGTTTTGCCACCGTCCTAAGGTAACGATTATCATGTAGTCACGTGTCTTGCGTACATGTTTTAAACGTTTTGGGACTTTTGTCCACCCAGGTTCACCATCCGTAACAGTACGAATCCAGACATCATGTACTTGCTTCAATTCGTCTACATTCACACCAAGGCGACAACAATGCTCCTACTCATCCTCGTCCACAAGGTACTGTACACCATTTCAGTGTCTCACGTCCTGTTCAGGACACAGGGAGCCCAAGGCTGAGAATTTGTAAAATAAACAAGAAATGGGATTCCTATGTGGAAGAAATGCCGAAGTAGACTGGAGAGAGTTGCGTTATTCCTATTGACGTGCGGGTGGAATAGCTATATTCCCATTTTCCTAATAAGGTCAACCGAATGCACCCTTAGTTTTACACAGAGCAGTTACTCGTTGTGAAAAACACAATGACGTAATTTAATTGTCTACCTTTCAGTTAATAAATATTCGTAAAAATCAGCAAGTCAACAATGACGTCACAAGCGTCACTAACGCAGCAGGGCAAAACGCAACCGACAGGGTCTACGTGAGCAATGATGGAGAACCCGTTGCGATAGAGCAGGAACTGAGGGTAAGCCATGAGTAGTATAGCATCCTTATAAGGGCAGCTTCGTGCCCAGGTTACATAAGAAAAACTGAGGGAGAAGAGACTGAGGACGAAGTTGATGAAACGGATGAGTTAAGGGGAGTTCAACATATTTTGTGACTATGTAACCGCGTTGCAATAGGATTCTACAAGAACTAAGGGTAAGCTATAACTAAGCTTAGTAATGCCGGATACCGGTGGGACAACATCGTTCCCAGGCTCCCCTAGAAAAATCTAGGAGAAGAGATTGGTAACGAAGTCGATGATGCGAATGAATTAAAACCTGGAGATCTTAAGGTGCCCAGTCCAGTCCAGTCCAGTCCAGTCCAGTCCAGGAATGCCAGTCCAGTCCAGTGTTGTTTTCATATTAATGCCTCAAAGTATTTTAATTTTAATATCCTTAAAAGCTGTCATATGTCTTTTTTTTTTACATTGAAATATTATTATGTGTCATCCTCTCTTTCTGTATTCTTAAGTCACTATCCTATTCTATTATTCTATTCTGTTTTATTCTATTCTATTCTATTCTATTCTATAATGCATGGATGTGTTCCTTTAGAGTGAGATTGAGCGACTGGCAAACAAAGTCGCTGTACTACAATCGCAGTTGATGCAGGACAGAAACAAGCACATCAACAACGGCTCTGCTGCAGCGAGTAGACCAAGTCGACTTATGCGTCTTGGTTTTGGTGTTCGATCGAATCAGGCGGAGGTGGCGTCGCACAGGGAGCCCAACGCATCAGTATTGTCGCAAATCGTGTCTACATAGTAAAAACATATAGATAAATACGATATTTGTAAATCGTGTCTACATAGTAAAAACATATAGATAAATACGATATTTGTAAATCGTGTCTACATAGTAAAAACATATAGATAAATACGATATTTGTAAATCGTGTCTACGCAATCAAAGGATTTATAACGATAGTTCAATATAGAATGTAGTGGTTAGTGGTAGTGGGTGTGAGAGCACAGTGTCTCCCAATTAGTGTACATGTAGCTTTGAGATTGGAGAGTGTTTACAGTGCATTCTTCCTTCAGGTGCTTGTCTTTACGAGTGGTAGTGTGTGTGAGAGTACAGTGTCTTCCAATTAGTGTACATGTAGCTTTGAGATTAGAGAGTGTTTACAGTGCATTCTTCCTTCAGGTGCTTGTCTTTACGAGTGGTAGTGTGTGTGAGAGTACAGTGTCTCCCAATTAGTGTACATGTAGCTTTGAGATTGGAGAGTGTCTACAGTGCATTCTTCCTTCAGGTGCTTGTCTTTACGAGTGGTAGTGTGTAGTGTACAGTGTGAGAGTACAGTGTCTCCCAATTAGTGTACATGTAGCTTTTTGAGATTGGAGAGTGTCTACAGTGCATTCTTCCTTCAGGTGCTTGTCTTTACGAGTGGTAGTGTGTGTGAGAGTACAGTGTCTCCCAATTAGTGTACATGTAGCTTTGAGATTGGAGAGTGTTTACAGTGCATTCTTCCTTCAGGTGCTTGTCTTTACGAGTGGTAGTGTGTGTGAGAGTACAGTGTCTCCCAATTAGTGTACATGTAGCTTTGAGATTGGAGAGTGTTTACAGTGCATTCTTCCTTCAGGTGCTTGTCTTTACGAGTGGTAGTGTGTGTGAGAGTACAGTGTCTCCCAATTAGTGTACATGTAGCTTTGAGATTGGAGAGTGTTTTACAGTGCATTCTTCCTTCAGGTGCTTGTCTTTACGAGTGGTAGTGTGTGTGAGAGTACAGTGTCTCCCAATTAGTGTACATGTAGCTTTGAGATTGGAGAGTGTTTACAGTGCATTCTTCCTTCAGGTGCTTGTCTTTACGAGTGGTAGTGTGTGTGAGAGTACAGTGTCTTCCAATTAGTGTACATGTAGCTTTGAGATTAGAGAGTGTTTACAGTGCATTCTTCCTTCAGGTGCTTGTCTTTACGAGTGGTAGTGTGTGTGAGAGTACAGTGTCTTCCAATTAGTGTACATGTAGCTTTGAGATTAGAGAGTGTTTACAGTGCATTCTTCCTTCAGGTGCTTGTCTTTACGAGTGGTAGTGTGTGTGAGAGTACAGTGTCTTCCAATTAGTGCGCAAGCGCTAAAATACATTGGACACTTAAATAAACAGTTATTTTATATTGAAGGCAAAACGACGACTATAGAATAATTATGGCTACATTTAAGGTTAGGCCTAAAATTAACCTGTTCATTTTACATATGTTTATCATTGTTGTTTTTTTGTTATATTTTATATTAGGGCTCCTTTTGATAACAGTCAATAATTTGTTAAATTATTACTGAAAGGATTTACCCTCTGTAAATACAGATATCTATCTATCTATTGTACAGGGTATACCTGTACCGAAAAGTGTATTATGCGGACACCTAATAAATACATGTGGACTTTTAAGATATGTTTAGAACACGCTGTCTTTATAACAGTATAAATGGAATCGCTTTGTACATAATGAACTAATTGAATTAATGAACCTTTGAACATAATATAAAGAAAAGTTGTGTTGAGTATTCTCGCCTCACTTCCCTCTCGTCTTTTCGTCTCGTCTCATTCTCTCGCGGCCAAAACAACGAGTCGATCGAACTTTCGAATTTCGCGGAAAAGTAGGACTGCAGTCTATAGTAAACGCGGCCTTCGTGTAGCCGTTGTGTTGTGTCTGTATAGAGACTTATTAAACGCCAATCAAAATTTTCTCAACCAAGTTCATTATAGCTTAGGTCAGGAGCCATAAGTAGGAGCCTCCATCTGGGATGTATTCGTGAGACGACCTGTGACCGGATCAGGCTATTTTTAGACCACCAGTTTTGCCGCGAAATTTTAACACCAGGGATTTTTGATTTCGGTTTTGTTACGGAGTTTCTAGCTTTTGGCTTGGTAGGTGTTTACTATTTGATGTTTTTTTAGTTCCTTGAGAAACAGAACACGAACTTGAAGACTCTTGGTCACTTTCCGATGAAGTACTAAACTCTGCAAAAGAGTCACTGTAACTATCACTATCATTTTCGCTCTCTTCACTTTCAGTTTCTTCAATTTCGCCAATTTCTTCGTCCGCCACTTTGTTCATATATCACAAATAAACACAAATCATCTACCTCATTGATGCTGATTGGCTATGTTTAATTCCCATGAGGGATTCCTATTGATTGATGATTAGTTCGCGGGAAAACGTGTTCTAAAAATAGCCTGATCCGGTCACAGGTCGTCTCACAAACCCAGTACGGTAGATGGAGGCTCCTACTTATGGGCTCCTGCTTAGGTACAAAAGTGAAATGACTAAAAAGGGACCCTTCGAGATTTCTCATGAAAAGGCTTCCGCTTTATAACAGGAACATCACATCTATAGTAGGTGCATTATAAGCGCGGTACACAAGTTACATGATTAAAACGGGACCTATTTCTAATAAAGAGGAGGGTACTTCATACCTTAGGAACATCCACATGGATCATCACAGCGTTCCAAGTTTGTCCATAGCTCTCGTAGTTCCTCAGGGGCGTTTTCAGGTGATGTATACATGTCGCTACTGCAGTCCTGAGAACACGCCCATCTATAATCCTGGAGATAGATTGAATGTGTAACTTAGTTGGCCAGGACAATGGCGTGTTAAGGATTGATATATTTTTTGACGTAGAGTCCTTACTTGTTTGTCTTACCTTGACTAACATTGGTGCTACAGATGCCAACCAGATTCCTAACGAAACATCTTCACCCTGCAAAATCACCAACAGAAGATAAGTTAGAGGCAAATCTCGGACGAGCATTACGGGACGCGCATTACGGGACGCGCATTACGGGACGCGCATTACGGGACGCGCATTACGGGACGCGCATTACGGGACGCGCATTACGGGACGCGCATTACGGGACGCGCATTACGGGACGCGCATTACGGGACGCGCATTACGGGACGCGCATTACGGGACGCGCATTACGGGACGCGCATCACGGGACGCGCATCACGGGACGCGCATCACGGGACGCGCATTAGGGGACGTGCACAGGGAGCCCAACATAATACATCAATATATTGAAATATGACAATGCAAATACAATATATAAACAAGCATCAACATACTTGGTATTGTTTTAGTTCGTTTGAATTTCGAGCCAGCCATCTCACGAGGTCAGCAGACATCACATTTCCCGCGCCACATGCGAATCCCGGGTATACAGACCCGCTGTAGTCAGGTTCGCGCCATTTTCCAAATCGCTCAACCGGCCAGTCAAATCGAAACCTGTCAAGTATACAATCAGATCGATGTTATGCCGTTAATGTATCGATACAAGGGCGATACTGCAACGACACTGTGCCGATTCTTTTCCGACACTATGGCGATGCAATACCGATACTACGCCGATACTATAATACCGATACAATTCCGATACTATGTCGATACAATACAGATACTATGTCGATACAATACCGATACTACGCCGATACTATAATACCGATACAATACCGATACTATACCGATACTATGTCGATACAATACCGACACTATGGCGATGCGCGATGCAATTCCGATACTACGCCGATACTATAATACCGATACAATACTGACACTATACCGATACTATACAAACACCGATACTGCACCGACACTATGGCGATACAATACCGATACTGCACCGACACTATGGCGATATAATACCGATACTGCACCGACACTATGTATGCGCATACAATACCGATACTGCACCGACACTATGGCGATACAATACCGATTACTGCACCGACACTATGGCGATACAATACCGATACTGCACCGACACTATGGCGATATAATACCGATACTGCACCGACACTATGGCGATACAATACCGATACTGCACCGACACTATGGCGATACAATACCGATACTGCACCGACACTATGGCGATACAATACCGATACTGCACCGACACTATGGCGATATAATACCGATACTGCACCGACACTATGGCGATACAATACCGATACTGCACCGACACTATGGCGATATACAATACCGATACTGCACCGACACTATGGCGATACAATACCGATACTGCACCGACACTATGGCGATACAATACCGATACTGCACCGACACTATGGCGATACAATACCGATACTGCACCGACACTATGGCGATACAATACCGATACTGCACCGACACTATGGCGATACAATACCGATACTGCACCGACACTATGGCGATACAATACCGATACTGCACCGACACTATGGCGATACAATACCGATACTGCACCGACACTATGGCGATACAATACCGATACTGCACCGACACTATGGCGATACAATACCGATACTGCACCGACACTATGGCGATACAATACCGATACTGCACCGACACTATGGCGATACAATACCGATACTGCACCGACACTATGGCGATACAATACCGATACTGCACCGACACTATGGCGATACAATACCGATACTGCACCGACACTATGGCGATACAATACCGATACTGCACCGACACTATGGCGATACAATACCGATACTGCACCGACACAATGGCGATACAATACCGATACTGCACCGATACTATACTGACACTCTACCAAGACTATAGCGATACCGTACCGATACTTTGCCGTTAATGTACCGATACAGTACCGATATATACCGACACAATGGCGATCTAGAACCGATACAATCTCGACAAAATCTCTACCCTTCCATCTTTTACAGTTCAAAGGCCAAACAGTGAATTTGTTACGTATTATTATATAATAGGTAAGACACAACAGTCTCTCGTTTCTTACCCACTCCACCAGACATTGGATTTGTCATGTAGCTTGTACTTTACCAGATCCTGCAACAAGCCACATTGGATTACATGCAATACTGTCCTTTTTCTTCTGATTCCAGAAGAATCAGGCAAACGTATTTCTCTATCCAGTTCGCAATTCAAAAATGAAAACAAGGCTTCTGCTTTATCGGGTCTCGTTGAAGCCTGTACGTGTAGACTGGATGCATATTGATTTATCTCAATGTTTTGAATTGAAATAGGGCTGGACAAAACCCAATGCTTTCCATGTTTGCATTACGTCGTATAAACTGGTAATGGGTCCTATCACGCGGTTGTACTGTGGGGGGGGGGGGGGGGGGGGGGGGTATCACATGGTTGTACTGTGGGGGGGGGGGGGGGGTTGGTATCACATGGTTGTACTGGTGGAGGGGGGGGGGGGTGGTATCACAACATGGTTATACTGTGGGGGGGAGGGTTGGTATCACGTGGTTGTCTGGATGGCAAAAGAAGCTGACTTTGTTTGTATGAAGATGCTCACACAAGATCAGTGTTGTCATTACAGAAATATGTCAGTTTGAAATGCAGTTTTTAACCGGGCTTTTTTGATTATCAATCTGACTAAAATAGCTTCGTTTATTTGCCGTCCAGCAGACCCGTTGCCATGGGATCTTCAGCTCAGTTCATTCATCATTCAGCTGTTATTTCAGCATGTGACTGTAAGCCCGGTCTGTGGCAAATACATCTTGGTACAATTGTTATAACCATTGAGATAGCAGTTCTTAAATTTTGACAATATTATCTCCAATTTAAAAACTGTCTAGCCTATCCAATGTGCTGGAGAAAGAACGTTGAATCCATTCAAGTGATATTTCCACTAGTCTTTCATCGACGGCAAACACCTCAAAAAACTTGTAACTAATTCAGCCAATCAAAACACTCGAACCCAGTCTTTAAACATTTGCCACAGACCAGCTAAGCCGCAACAGGCCTATCCATATTTACCTTAAGAATCGATTTTATGTTGACAAAACAGTCATCGTCAGTTTTGAGAGTGAAGTTAAAATCAACATGATCACTGACCCTGCAATGACAAGTATATCAGAAAACTAATCACGGATAATCACGCAACACATGTCGCATTGTCACGCAATATTTCACGGATAATCACGCAAGATTACACGGAGCATCACACAACACTTCTCGCATGATCACGCAATATTTCACGGTTAATCACGCAAGATTACACGGAGCATCACACAACACTTCTCGCATGATCACGCAATATTTCACGGTTAATCACGCAAGATTACACGGAGCATCACACAACACTTCTCGCATGATCACGCAATATTTCACGGTTAATCACGCAAGATTACACGGAGCATCACACAACACTTCTCGCATGATCACGCAATATTTCACGGTTAATCACGCAAGATTACACGGAGCATCACACAACACTTCTCGCATGATCACGCAATATTTCACGGTTAATCACGCAACATATGCATCACGACAGTATTCCTGGGTTGTTACCATCTATAAAACTGCAACATCTTCTTGGGTAAGTTTCTGTACACCTCTACTGTATCGACCAATAATATGTCTTCATATTGATTAATCTCATCTTTTAATTTCTTATCTTCTTCGGCTATTAGTTTTGTCCATTCCTTTTCTCTCTCACTGGCCTCTTGTTCCTTTTTCTTTTGACCTTCTTGAGAAAACTCTCCTTTATTTGATGCTGGTAATTTGAAAACAAAAAGGAGAAAGATGGAAAACGAGTTACAAACCTTCCTAGATGATGATGATGGTTGGATGATGATGATGGTTGTTGGTGATGATGATGACATGATGATGATGACGGTGGCTGTAGTATTGTTGGTGATGATGATGATGATGGTGGTGGCTGTAGTGTGTTGGTGGTGGTGGTGATGATGATGATGATGGTGGTAGTGTTGTTGTTGGTGATGATGATGATGATGGTGGTGGTGGTGGTGGTAGTGTTGTTGTTGGTGATGATGGTGGTGGTGGTGGTAGTGTTGTTGTTGGTGATGATGATGATGATGGTGGTGGTGGTGGTGGTAGTGTTGTTGTGGTGATGATGATGATGATGATGGTGGAGGTGGTGGTGGCAGTGTTATTGTTGGTGATGGTGGTGGTGGTGGTGGTAGTGTTGTTGGTGATGATGGTGGTGGTGGTGGTGGTGTTGTTGGTGATGATGATGATGATGATGTTGATGATGGTGGTGGTAGTGTTGTTGGTGATGATGATGATGGTGATGATGATGATGATGGTGGTGCTGGTGCTAGTGTTGGTGATGATGGTAGTGTTGATGATGATGATGATGATGATGATGGTGGTGCTAGTGTTGGTGATGATGATGATGGTGGTGGTGGTGTGGTGGTGATGTAGTAGTGTTGCTATGATGATGATGATGGTGGTGCTAGTGTTGGTGATGATGACGATGGTGGTGGTGGTGTTGATGATGGTGGTGGTGGTGGTGGTGGTGCTAGTGTTGGTGATGATGATGGTGGTGGTGTTGATGATGATGATGATGATGGTGCTGCTGGTGTTAGTGTTGGTGATGATGATGATGGTGGTGGTGGTGGTGGTGTTGATGATGATGATGATAGTGGTGCTGGTGCTAGTGTTGATGATGATGATGGTGGTGGTGCTGGTGCTAGTGTTGGTGACGATGATGATGGTGATGATGATGGTGGTGGTGGTAGTGTTGATGATGATGATGATGGTGGTGCTGGTGCTAGTGTTGGTGACGATGACGATGATGATGGTGGTGCTGGTGCTAGTGTTGGTGATGATGATGATGGTGGTGGTGGTGGTCGTAGTGGTGGTAGTGTTGTTGGTGATGATGATGATGATGATGATATAGCACCTACACTTTCATTTATCAATAGCATATCGCAAAAGCTTCAACATACATGGCACACCAACAGACTGTGCAATAGCTTACACTGTGATTCTGATTCAAACATTATTATGACAATTATTAATGAACTATCAACTGCACTGATATGCATTACCATATGCATGATATATGAAGGTCCCAGCACCGTACTGATTTGGTTCCTCAAGGGCCGATTCTTGATTATCTGGGAACATCCCTTGTACCAAGCCAAACCTGCTAACCTAGAACATCAATCAAATAATATTCTCATTGGACACCAAGACTCGCAGTACAAAGGTAGGTGTTAGTGCATTGTTCCTAAAAGTTAAGGTAGGTATTCCTCGTCCATTCTAGTCATCTAGAGGACTGTCTGCTAGAGCTTCCCCACGGTACTGCTATTACAATCTTGTGGACACTTGAATGTGTTGTATTGTGTAACTAAAGGAAAGACCTGTTTTCTGGTACGACCTCGGTGTATCTCTAATCCGAAATTAATGTCACCATAACAATATTCATTGATATATGGATTCATTGATCCACCAATCCAGTAGTCAAAGGATTTAGAGATCTTTAGAACTTAGAATGAAGTGATTGATACACGCAGTGAAGAGATCAATCAGTTACGTCAGTTGTGAGGTTCTTCCCCCAATATCACATCACACAAGTAGGACTTTGTCCAATCAGATCCACCAGATCCACAGTGTGCATAGAACTTTATACCTGTGTATTCCACTTCCTGTCCCGCTATCCCTTACAATGTACAATGTACCGTGTATAATTCAAATCTCACCCTTATAAACGTAATCAAGCCCCTCCACTATCAATGCTTCCATGTCCCATAGGTTCGTTGTTGCACGGATCTTCTTCATTGAAATTCTCTGCTACAATGGAAGCCTCAAAACCCTAAACATAGAATACATGTGATCAAATACTCCGTGTTAAACTCTTCATTGAGGGAGTTAGCATTGTGAAAAGTGCTGTCCAGGAAATGAGACAGGCATCATAGTGGTCAAACTGCATGCTCTAACTACTTGATATGGGACAAGTGTAGAATCTGGATCTATCCATTAAGGTGAGAAGATATAATTATATGTGTGCAGGGACTGCGGAGAACCCTTGAAAGTGGGGGGGGGGGGGGGGGGGGGGGGGGGGGGGGGGGGGGGGGGGGGGGGGGGGGGGGGCTGGTGGGGGGGGGGGGGGGGGGGGATATACTAGTAGACTAGTATATATCAGACAAAAACATATTGTGAGACAAACTTTTTTGGCTAACACTGGGGGGACCAAAGCCCCCCCCCCCCCCCCCCCCCCCCCCCCCCCCCCCCCCCCCCCCCCCCCCCCCCCCCCCTCCCCCCCCTGACACACACAGTTGCTGACTTCTACCGAGACATACACTGCCTTTTGAGCTAGGGCTTAGGTGAAGAGGAAGTTTAGGATGCATAACAATAAGTTCATGATATTGATAAACAACTACCTTTGGTAAAATATACTCATCGACTGGTTTAAACCTGCTGCCACCAATGAGCTCACCAGGGCTGCGCGGGTTGAATGTGGCATTTACAATCTCTGTCTACAAACAAAAAGCCCTATTAAAACCCTTTTACCCTAGATTTGCCGTGTCTCCTTGGGAAGGACACCATGTGAACTCCTTAGCCTACAGCTAATTAAGGAGCTAAAAGAAGTGTATATGAGATCATGGGGAAGAATACAGATGAAGATGCTCAGTGCAACATTACATGCATTATTGCCAGCAATCACACGATTTCAGCGTGTGTCCACCTAGCCTCTGCAATTTGCTTAGTGCAATGTTGCAGAAGTAGGATCACGCTGTACTTCAATAAACTTGGTTACAACAATTGCAGAGGTGGACACACGCTGCAATCATATTGCAAGCAATATTGTGCGCAACGTTGTACTGTGTATCTGCACCATAACTAGAAGATTAAGGATTGCGAATGAGAATAAGAATGAAAATAATAATAATAATAGTAATAATAATAACTATTAAAATAATAATAATTATTATCATTATCATTCTAATTACAATAATTATTACTGAGACTGCTGAATTACTGAATAAAATTAAGAATAAGAATAAGAATAGGAATAATCTTTAGCGTACCCCCGTCACTCTGTCATAAAGTCTGACAACCAGTTCAGTTCTCAATCCATCTGAGTTACTATCAAAAACGCCAAGCTGCTTGATGACGATTGGAAAATTGACCTGATAATTGGAACAAAAATGTGTCAAAATGATTCCACTGAAATCGGATGACGTTGTCCTTCAGTAGCGTAATGTGATGTGAGTGACAAAACTCTACTACACTATAATATTATATATACTCCATAATTCCACTGTGTCAAATTGTGTCAAAATGATTCCACTGAAATCAGATGAAGTTGCCCTTCAGTAGTGTAAATTATGTGATGGAGTTGTCTAGTCAAGTGATACAACTTGACACTACTCCATGATTCCACTGATGCAAATGTTACTACGTTAATGAGTACGTCCCACATTGCAATCTATTGATCTGGTGGAGATGTGCTCAAAGTAGTATATTTTTTTGCAGACTTTGTTGCTGGCTGGTACCTTAAAGTCCATCCCCAGAGGTCCTGAATGCACATGGTTGCCGGTGGTGCTGTGAGGTACTTTATATGCAATTATGTCTTGATTTAGGACTGAGAAAGTAAAGTAAATAGTGTGCAAATGAATGAATGAATGAATGTTATATTGATGTATATTGTATATTTATTGATGTCAGGGACACCTGGGAGAACAGCTTGCTGAAGGTGTTCCCTGCTTAAATAAAGCTTATTATTAATGAATGAATGAATGAATCAATCAATCAATCAATTTTAAAAATATGAATCAATCAATCAATCAATCAATCAATGAATCAATCCATCAATCAATCAATGAATCAATTAATGAATGAATCAATCAATCAATCAATCAATCAATCAAACAATCAATCAATCAATTTTTTAAATATGAATCAATCAATCAATCAATCAATGAATGAATGAATCAATCAATCAATCAATCAATCAATTTTAAAAATATGAATCAATCAATCAATCAATCAATCAATCAATCAATCAAACAATCAATCAATCAATCAATTTTAAAAATATGAATCAATCAATCAATCAATCAATCAATCAATCAATCAATCAATTTTTAAAATATGAATCAATCAATCAATCAATCAATCAATCAATCAATCAAACAATCAATTTTAAAAATATGAATCAATCAATCAATCAATCAATCAATCAATCAATCAATTTTTAAAATATGAATCAATGAATCAATCAATGAATCAATCAATGAATCAATCAATGAATCAATCAATGAATCAATCAATGAATCAATCAATGAATCAATCTATCTATCTATCAATCAATCAATCAATTAATATTTAAATCAATCACTATATGAATCAAAAGAAAAAATGCATGAGCAATGCAACAGCTGTACAATTTAATAGAAAATTAATTAACTAATTAATTAATAGAATTAATTACTTCAAATATAAATTCAAATTACATCTCAACAAAAGTTAGGGTCCTGTTGGTCAAAAAGTGGATATAGCGCTATCCATTATCCGTTGGATAACTCCTAATCCAGTGCATACATTTAAATGTATTGGACAATATACTATCCACTCTTAGAACAAAGGTACTATCATCTACATGCTACTACTGCCTATTCACGTACCTGGATTAACAAGGCCACTTATTTGACATGAATACCGTTCCAGCCTGTCTTGTGGAGGGATGTTACAAGCTTCATTACCAACTATAAATTTCACCAACACACTAATAAAACGTACAAGAACAAGAACAAGATTATTTGTACTACATGTATGGAAACTATGGAGTACACTAGTATGGGCTGCATCTGTGTATAATGATAAATTCAATGGAAACTAGCGAGTACACTAGTATGGGCTGCATCGGTGTATCATGATAAATTCAAAGGTTAAAGGAAATCTATAACACCGTAAACAAGAGTACTAGTAACTAGCGAGTACGGTACACTAGTATCGGCTGCATCGGTGTATAATGATAAATTCAAGGTCGAGTGGTTCGTTCATGGGACTCTCCGTCAACATCCCTGGAGTTCGATTCCTTGGCCTGGTCTATCACATAAAAATGTCCAAGAAGTGTGTTCCTGAATGAATGAAAACCTTTTTTTAAACAGGGTATTCCCTTCAGTAACAAAACGTACTGCTATCAATGGGAGCCCTAATTAATATATAATTTATATTTTAAGTACATTCCTAAGGGTAACCTGTGATGGACTAGCATTCCATCCCATGCTATAGAAACCAGAGTTACATACTGTACATGTAAGTACCACCTGCCACCTGGATTCAGTTACTTTTTAGGGATTATTTTCAAAATTTCTCAGAAGCACCCCCACTAATCTTTATTGCTGGTTTGCAATCAATCCCAGCCTGGAGATTTAAAGTACAAAGATGCAGCGGCCATATGTTGGTGGTACAAACAAGAAAAGCTAATGAGGAATGCTAAATGTTATCAGGCACCAACATGGCCACATTGATGTCATGTGCAAACTAGCAATACGGTAGTCCTGGGTTTAAGTGATGGTATTTAATTATGCTCACCTTGTATTTAATTGTTTGTCTTGTTTTATATAACCAATCCATGTTTCTCTGAGAGCTTGTCTCAGTTCAAAATGATTCCTGGCTGAAAGTACCCCAACTACAACATCATAAGATGGCTTACTGGCATTTGCTGTAAAGAATGAATAAATTTAATAAAAATAAAAACATATAAGCCCATGAAAACTGCGTAAGTGACTATTTTGATGATTTTTTTAATGTTTTGCAATTGCTCCAAAAATAGAACTACTGGCTTCTAAATACCTATACAAACATTATTTGGTATTTTTAGATCGGTTACACTCGAATTGCGGGCACTACAGTATTTATAATATCGGCTTCAATTTTAAAGTGATAGTTAGGGACAGTATGCAAATTAGGATACTTTTACAGCCCAGTGACTTATTGCCAAGACAACAAACAAGCAGAGTGTACAGGTGGGTAATCTCGATATAAGCTCTTCATCTAGTGTATAATAATCACCAAATCATGTTTGTATAGGTATCTACAAGCCAGTAGGTGTGTTTTGAAGCAATTGCAAAACATTTAAAGTGCATATCAGGGTTTTGGGTTTCTTTTGAAAATCGATTACATACATGTATAATGTGAATAGTGGGATGGTTCAGTATTTTGTGATTTGAGCTTCGCATTTGCGAGTTATGAAGGTTTGAAATCATGATATACTAATTAGGTGACGTCAATGCAGGCATTTGCCGTAACTTATTTTAACTTTTTCAAGTAGCACTCTTTTCTAAAATAGAAATAAAAGTTTAACATCATTTATATAAGTTGTAGAATAACTTTTTGCCAGTTTAAAAATGTCAGTAATTTGCAAAGGGGCGCTTTTGTATAATAAATCATGCCTGCGTTGACGTCACCTAATTAACATATCACGATTTCAAACCATCATAACTCGCAAATGCGAAGCTCAAATCACAAAATACTGAACCATCCCACTATTCACTTCATATATAATCGATTTTCAAAAGAAACCCAAAACCCTGATATGCACTTTAAAAAATCATCAAAATAGTCACTTATGCAGTTTTCATGGGCAACCCTTCAATTTACGATAGAACGAATATCCCCCGGGGGGGACCATACATGTATATAAAGTGGTTGGAAAGCTCGTTGGAAATTTTGAAAATGACCCCTAAAAGGTACCCAAGTCTTGCCCAGGTGGGCACAGCAACAAATAATGTTTACCCCTAAAAGGTACCAACTCTAAAATGACAAAAGCTACAACTGTCATTCCGGCTGTCATTATCTTATCTTGGGTATCTTATTTACTGACAAACACCCTAAAAGGTACCGGCTTAGTCTCTTGTGGTCCTTTTAAATTTGTGACACCCTAAGAGGTACCAAATCACAGATCTGGTCGACGAGCATCCCAACCACTTTATATATGGAGAGTCGTCCCCCCCCCCCCCCCCCCCCCCCCCCCCCCTCCCCCCCCCCCCCCCCCCCCCCCCAGGTAATATCCCCAAATTTCCAAAATCCCTCAGACCACAATTAGGACCTCTCCCCTCCCCCCCCACCATTAGGACCTCTCCCCCCCCCCCCCCCACCCCCCCCCCCCCCAAAAAAAAATAATAAGTAAAAAGTTAACCCCTAAAATACACTGCCTTTTCATGACTGAATCCCGGACTGAATCTCACTGTATAATTGCATGTATTGAAAGAAAATAAATACTAAATGAGTATTTGAGTTTCACGAGTCGAGAGAATCGAGTTCTCTGCTCTGAATCCTGACTGAGTTTTGGTTTCATTGTCAAAATGCAGCGAAAAGGCTCTTACCGTTTTGTGAGCTCCATATGAAGTATTTTAAGCTGAAGTTATCCTTCTGTGTCAGTATTTGGAGGAGAACAGCACAAAGTAAGAGAGTAAGAGCTACCGTTTGTGCTGGCGGCAAAGAAGGCATTCGTGAAGTGTTTATAGTGGGATTCCTGTGTTGGAATCTAACAGACAGAGGCTGGAGACGAATTATTACCACAGGGTACCCGTCGGGTTTTGCTCCATTTATTATAATCCAGCAGTAACTGCGGTTTTGAGGACACATTTTCTCGGCGGCAGCGATGTGTCCTTCAACAATGGAATTTCAATCTTCTCATTTTAAACCTACCTTCTTCACCGCAAATGTGTCCGTACTCGATTGTAAATACGCCAATAAAAGAATGCGGTTTCTGAAATTCAATTAGCAAGCCAAGTGACACCTTTAAACGAGACAACTTAAAAACCTCAGCGTTACGTTTATTTCTTTGTGAAGTAAACGAGCAAACTTTATTTGGCTCACGAAAAGGGCATGAACAAACTGACTTGCCGTCCACGAGCTGATAGCCGTAAAATCGGTCGTATAAACCGGTAGTAGCTAGGGCATGGCAGTGAAAAGTTTTACAATAGATCTAATTCCAAAAGATCAAGTTTACACTACTGGGGACTCCATCACTGGTGAGGTGAACCTGATACTCAACTCGCAGATCAAACTAAAATGCCTGCTGGTGTGTTTTTCAGGGAAAGGCAAAGTGGAGTGCGCCAAGGGGAAGAGCGTATATATCGGGAAGGAAGAGTATTACACCGATGTAATAATGCTTCTTGATGAAGGTGAGAGAATGTAATATCTGTCAGAGATATCGATTAGCTATCTTTGTAGTTCGGTGGACCTGATCTAAACTAGTTACTTAAATGCGCAATGAAATGACAGGATTGAGGAAGACAATGGAAGAAAGAGAAAAGAGAGAGAAACGAAAATAAAACGAACGAAAAGAATGTAAACGGAAAAGAAGAAAGGAAAGAGGAAGACAACGACAGAAGCAATAAATTAAGAAGGAAACGAAGGAAGGAAGGAAGAATAAAAGAAGCAAGAAGGAAGGAAGGAAGGAAATGAGGAAGGAAGGAATAAGAAATAATTAAATGCTGATTATTAATATCAGTCGAGGAAGGGGGAAAGAATATATATATACTGAGAACCTACGACGGCCATATCAGACATTACCAACATTCATTACATATACGGTCTCTTTCATCACAGTCACTTTTGTCTCCGTTGGCCCAACGGAATATCATATTTCCAAGCTGTGGAAATTGTAATTAACGACCACTCAGTCAATTTGTCTCGTACCTTTTGTTCAACTCGCTTTCTAAGAAAACCAATTGACGCTGACGTGCATAAAGAAACCACTTACATGTCACTCAATGTACAACAGCTGAAAAGAGCTTGACTTTTTATTGCTGAAAATGATGTCATAACACGTGTTTTTTCAATCCTAGTGCAGGTCAGAAATATGAGCTGCGTCTTGAGGCCTGGGAACTACTCGTTCCCATTTTCCTTTCACATTCCGGTGGACGCAGACTTGCCTGGGTCTCATTCAGGAAAGCGAGGCTACATAAGATACACCATCGAGGCACAGATGAAGAAACCCAACCAGATTGTGGACGACACAACCGCCATCACAGTGCCAGTCATTGATTTTGTTGTCGTCGAGGAACGTCTTCTTGTAAGCATATGATCTTTCTTTATCAATCGATCTACATGGTGTTTGTTGCCCACTGATCCCACCCTTGGAATAGTGCCTCGCTCTCCGTTTATTCTAGATTTGTCACTCTCCCGTCCCTCGGCCCTCCTGCCTCCTCTTTCCTCCCTGATTCTTAATTCATCCCTCTCCATCCCTCCTCCCTCCTTCCTCCTTCCTCCTTCCTCCTTCCTCCTTCCTCCTTCCTCCTTCCTCCTTCCTCCTTCCTCCTTCCTCCTTCCTCCTTCCTCCTTCCTCCTTCCTCCTTCCTCCTTCCTCCTTCCTTTCCTCCGTTCAATTTACGTCCTCGTCCTTCCTTCACCTTGCTCCTTCCTCCCTTCACTTCCCTCCTACCCTTCCCTCTCTCCTCGCTGTAGAGAATATGAAATGTTTTTCCACATTCGTCTTTCCAGACCACTCAACGACAGCAGCTGACAACAAGTGTTGGTCTCGCATGTTATATTTCTGGTTCCATGTCCATAACGGCCAAAATAGACCGAGCAGGCTACTATATTGGGGACGAGGTGCTGGCTTCGTTGTATATCGACAACAGAACTGGCCGTGACGTCACAGAGGTGGAAATGTACTTGCGTCAATTAACGACATACTCCTACAGAACCAGTACGTACGTTAAAAGTTTCCATTTTGGACGGCCACGTGACCATTCCCCCTTAGCCTTGAGCAGTTTCCCTCTTCTTAGCTCACAAACCAATATAGAATGATTTGGAAAAACTTTGCACAAAGAATTTTAATCCCAACTTACTAGTGGTTTGAAATGGACAAGCAATGACAGCCCTGAGGCGCGCGCACTCTGTTACGCTGACCGGAATGTTTGTGGGAGAAGAGAGCACCCACGTGATAGTCACGTGATACACCAACCATCTTGCGTCGCGCGCAATTCTTCGTGTGATACTTCAGTTCTTACTCGGAACCGACTAAAATGAACTTCAATTCGCGCCTCCTTCAGGCAAACTCGGTCACAGTTTTTTATCTCTGTCAAATACAGTCGAACCTCCCGTAAGCGACCACCCAAAATGTCAAGCTCTGTGGTCGCTTACGAGAGGTTCCAACCATAGTGATTTGACTTGGAACTGAACTTTTGGTATTTTGGAAAACTGGTCACTTAGGAGAGGTGGTCACTTACGAGAGTGGTCGCAACCGGAGGTTCAACTATATGTTGTTGTTGTACCTTACAGAACGCCCTGAAAGACAAGAGAAGGAGAAGCGACTGTCGTACGCACGAACTGCCGGCGTAGCACGTGGCAGGGATGCCAACATCGAGGGGTTGAATTTGAAGATACCAGAGGTGAAACCCACAAGTCTTGGCGGTATCATCAAAACCACTTACTCTATCGAGGTAATCAATCATAGCAAGCACTGGCCAAACAACCAATCATAGCAAGCACTGGCCAAACAACCAATCATAGCAAGCACTGGCCAAACAACCAATCATAGCAAGCACTGGCCAAACAACCAATCATAGCAAGCACTGGCCAAACAACCAATCATAGCAAGCACTGGCCAAACAACCAATCGTACCAAGCACTGGCCAAACAACCAATCATAGCAAGCACTGGCCAAACAACCAATCATACCAAGCACTGGCCAAACAACCAATCATACCAAGCACTGGCCAAACAACCAATCATAGCAAGCACTGGCCAAACAACCAATCACTGCGCACGCTTTTGCTGATGACGTGTATTCATAAAAAAACAGCTGTATAATATACGTGTATTCATGTACGGCAAATGAACCAATCAAAGTCCATTACAATAATGACGTCCATATAGTGTGTGCACTGCGGATGAGATTAATGAAGAAATGAATGAATGAATGAATGAGTGAATGAATGAATGAATGAATGAATGAATGAATGAATGAATGAATGAATGAATGAATGAACGAACGAACGAACGAATGAATGAATGAATGAATAAATGAATGAATAAATGAACAAAAAAATGAATGAATAAATGAATGACCGAATGAATGAACGAATGAATGAATGAATAAATGAACGAACGAATGAATGAATGAACGAACGAACGAACGAATGAATGAATAAATGAATAAGTTACATCGTATGTTTCAGTGATTTACCATTTCATGTTTTATATGCTGTTAGATTGTCGTCCGTGTTGATGGGAAGTTCACCAAAGACTCACAGTTCAGCTTTCCTGTCGTCATTGGAAACGTGCACTCCACGCAAATCGACAGGTTGATAAACAGTCGTATGGATATATCTAAACAGAGATGACGAACAACACGATCAGTTGCCCAGCAACCAGATTAAAAAAACTTGGATATTTTGATAAATATGGGCGATTTGAAACCTATAGTTTGCTTGTATACTGTTTCTTTTAAGAAAAATTCCAAAAATACATCACGCACCCACATTGCACACGAGTCTCTATGGCATTACATGTGTTTAAATGAACAATATATAATGAGGAAAACAAACGCTAACAAAGTAGCTGGACGTTTCGAAAAAACTTTACTGATAATATATAATGACTAGAGATTTTTGAAAACAATTTATAATAAACTGTTTGTTCTTCCCATATTTTGTATTTATTATACTGTATAGCCTAATTTTCACGCGCATGCGTAAGAGCATGCAAGAGGCGTTATCTCACAGTGAAAATGGGCCTGACGCAAATTTACAGAAGAACTATGTGCGCTTGCGCTTGTGCTTACGTTGGCCCGTTTTCACATGACACAAGTTCTTATGCATGCGTGGATAGTGAAAACCAGTCATAAAGGGGAAATATAATCACTGAGGCCCGGAGTGGTTCCTGTAGTGTACGGCTTGGGCTTCCTGTGTATTATCTTGCAAAGGATCTTGGGTGAAAGCCGCAATCAAGGAGGAAATCGAACTGGAACTAGTGAAATGTAGGATGATTTCTGATGATTTCTTACAAGTAATCGTGAATTAAGTACCATAGGGACGTAGATCACAATGCGGATGAGTCAGGAAGCCACACAAGAACTGAGATCTGAAAAATGTCGGTAGATCAGCCGTCACATTCAAACAGCACCAAACTCCTCGACGAGAACGATCTTCGCGAAGCTCCAGCAATGATGGCGACCGTGATTTCTTCACAGATGGCTTCATCTTTGTCTGTAGAGGATGTCCTGAAGGAGTTTAAGACCTGTGGCACCCAAGGACTACCGAATGACGAGATCGAACGGCGTCGAATGCTTCACGGATGGAACGAGTTCGACGTCTCTGAAGAAACACCGTTATGGAGAAGATACATCGATCAGGTGGGTTTATTTGGAATTGCGAGCAGGTTTTTAACAGTTGTGCTTCCAAATATCACCAAAATAACACCGATTTTAAAACAATGGCATTTGTATAAACATGTTAGGAAAGTAGGTTACAGAAAACTAATACAAGGGAACTCATTAATTTGTAGTTTTGGTAAATACAGAAGGCCTTTGCTATAAATTAAGTCGTTGAATCCGTGGAACGTTTCTTGTATTCTTAACACACAGATTTCTCAATAACATGCCATTTGGATTTTCTTATTTCGTTTTACTGTAAGCAATGTACAGAAATACTGTGTTGGAGGCTTAAGTGGGCTACAAGACACAAAATACCTGGAACTGCTATGTACACATTCTATTTTAATACTTAACTTATGTAAATGTACTTCTAGTATATTCTCTAATTATTCGTAATTGAAGGGGTGCCCATGAAAACTGCGTATGTGACTATTTTGATGATTTTCAAAATGTTATGCAATTGCTTCAAAAATACACCTACTGGCTTCTAAATACCTATATAAACATGTTTGGTGATTTTTAGATCGATTACACTCGAATTTTGGGCACTACAGTATATTTAATTTCTACTTGAATTCATTGACAGGATAGTTTGTGAAAATATGCAAATTAGGAAACTTTTACGCGTCAGTGATCTGTACGTGTTGTTCACCAATAACAAACCTTCAGATGTGAATGATTTCAACCTTTCACTCAGTCCAGAGATTTTAGAAGTTTTTAGCGAATTTTGTTGCCATGGAAATCTTGACAGCTCGCGGGCTCAAACTATCACGCGGTTAAGTTGTCTCGTGGCGTGGCTATCGGTTCTGGATGTGCTTCGCAGAACTGGGCCACTTTGCCACAATTTAAAGTCTTTTATTGCCATGTTTTCACCACAGAAGCCCCCAGAACAGCATCATTAAGCTTGACTGGTGGTAGAGGCCATTCTCCTGGAAGAAATCAGGGGCGAGGTGCAATTTCACGATGAAACTGAATCTGCAAAATGGCGGATTCAGCAGAGTGAGAGTTGTTATCTCTGGTCGTTCTGTGGTGAATTCGAGGACCTACTAAGGCAGTTTTGCCGACTTTCGACTAGTAAAGAATGCAACCGGTGCATTAGTTTGCCTGTAGGCCCGGGTGATAAAAGACTTTATAAAATATCTCTAAAACATGGAGGTACGGAATGTCGTTGACAAAAATGTTCATGATATCCCAGAATGCAGTTCGGTCATGCGTTGGAAAACAACAGGGATCCTGAAATAGTCGAATTGAAAATCCCCGAATATATCAAGAAGAGAGATGGAAGTTTGCCGAGCAAGTGGCGTTTTGTTTCACGATGTATTTTGGAAGAAAATCAAAATCAAATGTCGCACATTGTCATGACGTCAAAAACGCGCATTTTTGATTTCTACGAAAAACGGCAAACTGCAAAACAAGCACTTTTTCTAGTGTAATCGATCTAAAAATGACATGTTTAATATTAGGTATCAATATGCCAGTAGGTGTATTTTTGAAGCAATTGCATAACATTTCGAAAATCATCAAAATACAGTCAAAAAGCGCGGGAATTGAAAAAAGTGTCCGTTAGTATTTGTCCGCTTATGAGAACTATTCCCGTAAGCGGACACCAAAGAAAAATAGGGTGAATGTCCGCTTACGGGAGAGTTAATTACGTTTTAAAAAAACTGAACCGTACACTTTTCCCCGCGGACAAATGGAGATTTGACAAAACCGATCCCCACTGTTCTGTTGCTCCTAAAAGGTCATATTTTTGTTGATTTATTGCAAATTAAAGACAAATTCCATGCCGAAAGTCCATTATATATGGGTGTCATACGAGAGAGCGTAAACAGTAAAAGTGTCCGCGTCCGCTTACGAGAGAGTGTCCGCTTACGGGAATGTGTAAATACAGAGTTTGACATAACATTTTTGAAAAGGTGTCCGTAAGTAGAGCTGTCCGCTTACGAGAGTGTCCGTTAGCGGAGAGTTGACTGTAGTCACATACGCAGTTTTCATGGACACCCCTTCAATTGTTCAAACACCTGTGTAATGAGTTATCTGTTTGCTATGGTGATGGCCGTTAGAAATGGTGTAACACTGTGGCTGATTAATAATGATGATAATAATAATTTAATAATTTCTGTTGCACAACTATTCGTGTAAAAATATACAAATAGATTCCATTTTGCTGTGCATGCTTCTCTACTAATAGATGCACATAAGACAGAAGTCGAGTGGCGTGACTGTTGTTCTCACCACATTTTGACGTCTTCTGTGCAATCTACATGTATAAGAGTACAGATGCATGGCAAAATGGAATCTATTTAATATATATAATATTTTAAGAATTCTGTGATCTCCATGCATTGTGTTGATGATGATGACATCGTCAGCACTAATGATGACATGCCCCTGTGTTGTATCAGATATACAATGATGAGCCAGAGGCATATTGAACTACATGTACACTGTATTTACTCAACGCACCATATTCACATCTCATTTGTACAAGTTTTATCTACATTGTAATTATTATTATTATTATATTTTGAAAGACCCCTCAGGGAAAATGTTTATAGTGTATTGTATTGTATTTCAATATCTTTCAATTAATTTGGTTCTGTTCTGATTTAGTTCAAAGAGCCTATGATATTATTATTACTGGCATCAGGCTTTGTTAGTGTGTGTATGGGCCAGTTTGATGACGCCTTCAGTATAACAGTGGTAGGTACACATGTACTCCATGCATTCCACAATTATTGTATACTCCGACGAAGGACTAACGTCTGAAACATCATTCAGTATAACTTTACTGCTTTTTGCATGGTGTTAATGTTTCATTCTACACACTTGTTTGATTGTTATGCTAAGCTGACACATACAGTCTCTACTACATGTAGTTTAGCCTCCAGTTTAACCTCTCGCCCTATCATGTATTCCACAATTTAGTTCATTACCGCTTCTAAAATGTATACACAACACCAAAATTAGAGCTTTCATTAAAATGTGAAGTAAGCAGATTATGGTCCAACTGGAGTTACAAGCCACATTTACAAATTCACACAGCAAATTTGAAGTTAAAATGCACTGTAAAAAGCTTCAAATAAACATGGGTAAATCAGTAGATGGAACTGAATGGTGCTGATTTTGAAAGAGGCTGCCAGAGTTCGTCAGTTGTCGGCTTTTATTGAAATTTCCACAACACATTGTCCTACTCTGTATATATGTGCACCACATCGTGATATTGATTCTTTCTATTACTAAACTTTAGGCGATCTTCATCGTAGTAACAGTAGCATTTATACAGGTAAGACTGTAGTTAACGCACAAGCAAATTTAGGGTGGGGCGAAGGAGGCACACACCCCCCTTTTGGAAATTCAACTACCTTTTTTGCCCCAATTTTTTTTTACATAAATTTGGCTGAAACCAATGTCCAACCTGAACGCGCGCCCCTTTGCAAAATCTCTGGATCCGCCCCTGTAATGTAACTGTTTGTCTAATTTTATGGAAGCGTTTCTACTGCCATTGTTGGTATTTTGGGGATGGCGATGGTGTTGGAACTACGATGGCTAATCAGGGCTATCGATGTTGAGCCCGAGTAGGGATGTGTGGGGGGAAGGGGGTCATTTGACAGACAAGGCCTCCTCCCACAGTGGGGATTTTGATATATGTGAGGATATTTGATGTTCTTCAAAGTAACTTTTGTCCATCAGTGTGACCATACAGTCTTAAAGTAGTGTCCCTGGGTGTATTTTGACTTGTTTACTTTGTCCAAATACCACCCCTTGTAATACTGCACTTGCACATCGCCTGATTTGACATCTTTCAATCTCTTTGCAGGAATATAGATCTGATCAATCAGTAGAAGCAATAACTAAACTAGTACCTCCTCAGTGTCATTGGTAAGCACTAAGCACAGTAACCCACTTCTTGCAGTATTGAAGCATTTAAACTGAAAAGCTCACAAATTGTGTTGGTTTTTGCATCTGTAGTATTCGTAATGGTAATTTATATGACTTCTTGGCCCGGAGTATTGTTCCTGGTGATCTGGTTTGTATATCAGTGGGAGACAGAGTTCCAGCGGATATTAGACTTATTGAGGTAAGAATATCAACAGATCGATTCCAAAAGAAATTTCACACCTAAAAGTGAGGTTGGAAGACATTTATATTCTACATTGTTATTTGCGGCAGGCATGAAGAAATTCAGTAGAAAACAAAAGTAGTATTGGCAAGTGTAGACTTTTGTGCATACAGAGGATTACAGGGATAGATAGATCCAAATGGTTTTTCATGTTCGTGATTAGACATGTATTTCCCATGTAATTTTGTGCCCCCTGACCATGACTATACATATTGTACATGCAATATGAGCCGTAATTTTTGGATTTAGCCCACTTTAAAGTCTGACAAACATGACGAATTTCAGATACAGTTAGATTTTGTACAGTTCATTATTTATTATTATTAATGTAATGGGTTTTGAAAAGCCTTGTTGGAAAACCTAATAAAGTATGTATGTATGTATGTATGTATGTATGCACAGAATCCCAAAGAATTTTGGGAAACTACGGGTAGGTCACTCAAGTGAGTATTGCCTTCACCTCTCTATGTTACAAGGTTTGCTAACGGTGGACTTACATTTTTCTTTCGTGGCAGTCAGTAGATCTTGAAATAGATGAATCTAGTTTCACTGGGGAAGCAGAACCAGCAAGCAAGACAACAAAACCCATACAGCTACCAGACCAAACACGGACCAACATTTCATCAAGAAGGAACATTGCCTTTATGGGAACACTTGTCAGAAGTGGACGAGGAAAGGTACTTGGATATGAAACGTTGATCTGTTGTTAGATGGTTAAAAAGGCTTCATTCCAGTTGAATGTTTAATCTTTGTTTCTTGTAGGGCATTGTTATTGGTATTGGAGAGAATTCAGAGTTTGGAGAAGTCTTCAAGCTTATGAAAGCTGAAGAGGTACATCTTACTAATAATGTTGAACAGGACCCGGTTGCATGGAAGGTGTATAGCGCTATCCACTGGATAAGCTCCTATCCAACGGATGAGATTTATTGAATAACTGCATCAGTTTTATCCGTTGGATAGGGCTTATCTGATGGATAGTGCTATTTGCCTTTCGTGCAACCGGAGCAAGGTCTGTGTGAGCACAACAAAAGTGATTTCTGATCAAAATCTAAATTCTCCCCTGAATTCAATAGGAGAATTTAGAGTTTGATCACAAGTGACTGACACTGTTCCTGCACAGACCACTTCAATTATTACAGTCTGCTTTTGTATTTATAACTATTTTATTACTAATGTTCTGTCTGTACAACAGCCACCCAAGACACCACTTCAAAAAAACATGGATGTATTGGGAAAACAGTTATCTTTCTATTCACTCTGCATTATTGGTATGTACACTACTTGTATGCATCGCTACATGTATGCATCGCCCAGACTGTGGCAAATGTTGGAAGACTGGGTTCGAGTGTTTTGATTGGCTGAATTAGTTACAAGTTTTTTGAGGTGTGCCCTCATGAAAGCCACTTGAATAGATTCAACGTGGCAAATGTTTTTAAATTGGAAGACTTTAAGGCTATCTGAATGGTCGAGTGTTTTTGATTGGATTCTGAATTAGTTACAAGTTTTTTTTTAGGGGGTTCTCAAAAGAACTAGACGACTTCCTGGCACCCACCCCTTTCATTCTCTCCCTACCTATCCCTCCTTTCCTTTCCTGCCCTACATCGATGATTTACCATATTAACATATTTTTTTCAATTTTTGTCTTACCTTGTCTGGGACTCGAACTCCGAACTCTGAACTCTGCTGAAAGACCAGTGTAGACCAGCATTGACCAGCGCATTAACCAACTATGCCATCGAGGATTACGATGTGGATAGCATGTTATTCAGTTTTATGTCAAAATTGGAGATAATATTGTCAACATTTAAGAACTGCTATCTCAATGGTTATAAAGACACTCTTACTCGGTCTTACATATGTATATGCCACAGAATTTTCTCCGGGTACTCCGGTTTTCCTCCCTCGGTAAAAACGAACTAGTGAGATGAGTGTTGGGTGTACAGAATATATAATGTAGTAAGAAGTGAGTGTGAGAGTCTTGTCCCCACTAGCCATACTGATATCAACACTTGACACGTTAAACATGATATTTATTTATTTATTTTACTAGTAGCTGTATTATAACGTGTGCCTGTATAGCTCTCTAGTAGAACGAAGTAGGTTGTATTCACGTCAACGTGTCAAAGTCTTCTGGCCCTATCCCTAACTGCTAGACCGATTTTAAAAATACCAGAACCCTAAACTGCCATACTGACAAGACAAAAACCTAACCCCAAGGTACTTCATGTTGTACCAGTTCAAAACAAATTGTACTAGTTCAAAACAAATTGTACCAGAATCCATATTGAACTACAACAGTTATAACACTCGTACCCAGTCTTCCAATGGTTATAACACTCGTACCCAGTCTTCCAATGTACATTGTATATGCCACAGACCGGAATATCAGTTAAAACCAGAATTCTGCCATCTGACAAGACAAAAACGTGCATATTCTGGCTTTACAATTTCAATGACTTTGTACTGTCAGTTGTATGTCAAATTCTACTACAAACTGCTTTTGGATTTGTTGTTTTGGGGTTGTTTAAAAGTTTACTGAGAAAGGTCCCTGTAGTTTGCTGAAACTGTTACATATACAATGTACAAATCTTTTGGTTTCGTATCTACAGGCCTTATTATATTACTTGGTTGGATACAACAACGTAAAATCTTGCAAATGTTTACTATTGGTGTCAGGTAGGGAGTACTAACAATTCAGCCTTATTGTTTGTTTAGTTTGGTGGACTGATGAATGAATGAAAGAATGAATGAAAGAAAGAATGGATGGCTGGATGGATGAATGAAGGATGGCTGGATGGATGGATGGATGAATGAATGCATGGATGGATGGATGAATGAAAGGATGCATGGATGGATGAATGAATGAATGGATGCATGGATGGATGTATGAATTAAAGGATGGATGGATGGATGAATGAAAGGATGAATGGATGCATGGATGGATGCATGGATGAATTCATGAATGGATGGATGGATGAATGAAAGGATGCATGCATGGATGAATGAAAGGATGGATGAATAGATGCATGGATGGATGGATGAATGAATGAAAGGATGAATGGATGAATGAAATGATGGATGAATGAATGGATGGATGAATGGATGAATGGATGGATGAATGAAAGGATGCATGGATGAATGAAAGGATGGATGAATGGATGGATGGATGAATGAAAGGATGGATGAATGGATGCATGGATGGATGAATGAATGAATGAAAGGATGAATGGATGGATGAATGAAATGATGGATGAATGAATGGATGCATTCATGAATGGATGGATGGATGTACAGACAGAATAATTTCACCCATTTTCTTTCTTTCAGTCTGGCAGTTGCCGCAATCCCTGAAGGACTTCCCATTGTTGTAACAGTAACACTAGCTCTCGGTGTTATGCGCATGGCCAAGAGAAGTGCTATTGTAAAGAAGTTGCCGATAGTTGAGACTTTAGGATGCTCTAGTGTCGTGTGTTCTGACAAGACAGGAACATTGACTAAGAATGAGATGACAGTATCTCAGATATTTACTGCTGATGGCTACTTTGCTCACGTACGTCACTATCTTCAGTATCATCATCATTACCATGATTATTACCCACCACCATAGCATCGTATCATCATTGATGTCATTATCCCTTTATTGTGTCAACAGCAGCAGCATCACCATCATGATTATTATCAGCCATGATCATCATTGACTTGTAGCCATCTGCGTCATCCCTTTATTGTGACCACAGCAGCAACATCACCATCATGATCATCACCATCACCAATATCATCACCAATACTATTCATCATCATCACTAACAAAAGTGACATCACCATATAATTTACTACCTTTCTACCATCATCACCACCACTATCACTGTGTTCATCACAATCATCATCGCCATCACTGCGATCATCACAATCATCCACCACCATCACTGCCATCATCACAATCATCATCATCATCACTGCCATCATCACAATCATCATCATCCACCACCATCACTGCCATCATCACAATCATCATCACCATCACTGCCATCATCACAATCATCATCATCACCAATCATCATCATCCACCACCATCACTGCCATCATCACAATCATCATCATCCACCACCATCACTGCATCACTGCATCATCATCACACCATCATCATCATCCAATCATCATCATCACTGCATCATCATCATCACAATCATCATCATCCACCACCATCACTGCTCGTCACAATCATCATCATCCACCACCATCATGCCATCATCACACATCACCATCACCACCATCACTGATCATCACAATCATCGTCATCCACCACCATTACTGTGTCCATCACTGTGTTCATCACAATTATCGTCATCCAGCACCATTACTGTGTCCATCACTGTGTCCATTACTGTGCTCATCACAATCATCATCATCCACCACCATCACAATCATCGTCATCCACCACCATCATGATTGACAGCCATCATCATATAAATAGTTCTGTGTTACTAACTATATGTTGTTGATGGTTGCTAGGTTACTGGTGTTGGGTATAACCTTGATGGTGACGTTATGATGAATGATGACCCACTCACCCTTGACAGTAATCTATCAGTAACTAAGCTGGTTGAGGTACGTGATTTCACATAATTATGCACAATGTCAAAAGACCTATCGAACTCTTAGGTCGTGTTTACACTTGGTGGTTTACTGAAGTAAACGAGTTACTGAACCTTGGTAGAAATTAGAAAACTATTGTTTCTTGAGCGGTTTAACCTTAGTTTTATGATGTGTACAATGTACCTTGGTATAGCGCTCAAGTGTAAACACAGCCAAAAAACTGTTGTTCCTTGAGCTCTCTGTCTCCCTGTCCCTCCTCTCCAAGCACTTGGAGGTTGTTTGGGTTGTGACAGGATTGCCATGGTTACTGCAGAAGCTCCGAGCCAGGCACCCCCCACCGATCAAGCACCTAATGCCAAGCTCATCTACTAGTGAGGAGTTTAACCTTAGTTTTCTGATGTGTACCTTGGTAAAGTGTTCCAGTCTAAATACGGCCTAAAACTATTGTTTCTTGAGCGGTTTAACCTTAGTTTTCTGATGTGTACTTTGGTAAAGCGTTCCAGTCTAAATACGGCCTAAAACTATTGTTTCTTGAGCGGTTTAACCTTAGTTTTCTGATGTGTACTTTGGTAAAGCGTTCCAGTCTAAATACGGCCTAAAACTATTGTTTCTTGAGCGGTTTAACCTTAGTTTTCTGATGTGTACAAAGCGTTCCAGTCTAAATACGGCCTAAAACTATTGTTTCTTGAGCGGTTTAACCTTAGTTTTCTGATGTGTACTTTGGTAAAGCGTTCCAGTCTAAATACGGCCTAAAACTATTGTTTCTTGAGCGGATTAACCTTAGTTTTCTGATGTGTACTTTGGTAAAGCGTTCCAGTCTAAATACGGCCTAAAACTATTGTTTCTTGAGCGGTTTAACCTTAGTTTTCTGATGTGTACTTTGGTAAAGCGTTCCAGTCTAAATACGGCCTAAAACTTTTGTTCTTTGAGCGGTTTAACCTTAGTTTTCTGATGTGTACTTTGGTAAAGCGTTCCAGTCTAAATACGGCCTAAAACTATTGTTTCTTGAGCGGTTTAACCTTAGTTTTCTGATGTGTACTTTGGTAAAGCGTTCCAGTCTAAATACGGCCTAAAACTATTGTTTCTTGAGCGGTTTAACCTTAGTTTTCTGATGTGTACTTTGGTAAAGCGTTCCAGTCTAAATACGGCCTAAAACTATTGTTTCTTGAGCGGTTTAACCTTAGTTTTCTGATGTGTACTTTGGTAAAACGTTCCAGTCTAAATACGGCCTAAAACTATTGTTTCTTGAGCGGTTTAACCTTAGTTTTCTGATGTGTACTTTGGTAAAGCGTTCCAGTCTAAATACGGCCTAAAACTATTGTTTCTTGAGCGGTTTAACCTTAGTTTTCTGATGTGTACTTTGGTAAAGCGTTCCAGTCTAAATACGGCCTAAAACTATTATATTGTTTCTTGAGCGGATTAACCTTAGTTTTCTGATGTGTACTTTGGTAAAGCGTTCCAGTCTAAATACGGCCTAAAACTATTGTTTCTTGAGCGGTTCAGTAACCTTAGTTTTCTGATGTGTACTTTGGTAAAGCGTTCCAGTCTAAATACGGCCTAAAACTATTGTTTCTTGAGCGGTTCAGTAACCTTAGTTTTCTGATGTGTACTTTGGTAAAGCGTTCCAGTCTAAATACGGCCTAAAACTATTGTTTCTTGAGCGGTTTAACCTTAGTTTTCTGATGTGTACTTTGGTAAAACGTTCCAGTCTAAATACAGCCTAAAACTATTGTTTCTTGAGCGGTTTAACCTTAGTTTTCTGATGTGTACTTTGGTAAAGCGTTCCAGTCTAAATACGGCCTAAAACTATTGTTTCTTGAGCGGTTTAACCTTAGTTTTCTGATGTGTACTCAGTTTGGTAAAGCGTTCCAGTCTAAATACGGCCTAAAACTATTGTTTCTTGAGCGGTTCAGTAACCTTAGTTTTCTGATGTGTACTTTGGTAAAGCGTTCCAGTCTAAATACGGCCTAAAACTATTATATTTGTTTCTTGAGCGGTTTAACCTTAGTTTTTCTGATGTGTACTTTGGTAAAGCGTTCCAGTCTAAATACGGCCTAAAACTATTGTTTCTTGAGCGGTTTAACCTTAGTTTTCTGATGTTACTTTGGTAAAGCGTTCCAGTCTAAATACGGCCTAAAACTATTGTTTCTTGAGCGGTTTAACCTTAGTTTTCTTGTGTACTTTGGTAAAGCGTTCCAGTCTAAATACGGCCTAAAACTATTGTTTCTTGAGCGGTTCAGTAACCTTAGTTTTCTGATGTGTACTTTGGTAAAGCAGTCTAAATACGGCCTAAAACTATTGTTTCTTGAGCGGTTTAACCTTAGTTTTCTGATGTGTACTTTGGTAAAGCGTTCCAGTCTAAATACGGCCTAAAACTATTGTTTCTTGAGCGGTCAGTAACCTTAGTTTTCTGATGTGTACTTTGGTAAAGCGTTCCAGTCTAAATACGGCCTAAAACTTTTTCTTGAGCGGTTTAACCTTAGTTTTCTGATGTGTACTTTGGTAAAGCGTTCCAGGCCTAAAACTATTGTTTCTTGAGTGGTTTAACCTTAGTTTTCTGATGTGTACTTTGGTAAAGCGTTCCAGTCTAAATACGGCCTAAGACTATTGTTTCACAGTGAGCGGTTTACCTTAGTTTTCTGATGTGTAAAAGCGTTCCAGAAATACGGCCTAAAACTATTGTTTCTTGAGCGGTTTAACCTTAGTTTTCTGATGTGTACCTTGGTGAATCACTCAAGTGTAAACATGGCCCAAGGCCACCACAATCATCTACTTCTGTTATGTTGCCTACTGTACTATCAAATTCTAAGAGGGTTACATCTCAATACATGAACTTCTCTTCTCTACTTCCAGACTGGCTTACTTTGCAACAATGCACATATAAGAAATGGCCGACTATTTGGCCAGCCCACAGAGGGAGCTCTAGTAACAGTTGCATACAAGGTACGTAACTTTACATCTACATTGTAAATAGAGTGGTTTTCGTATGAGTGGGAAACCTACGGTACCCTGACACTCAAATGGAGCTTCCTTTCTGAGCCAATTCAAAAAGCGCGTGCAAATTCTAATATCTTTCACGGCAACATAACTTTCTCACTCATACGAACAATATACATGTACACAGTGTAATGACACCACACCTCTGCTTTTCCCCGTAGCTTGGCTTTCATAACATCAGAGATGACTACATAAGAACAGACGAGAGGCCGTTCAGCTCGGAAAAGAAGTTTATGGTGGTGAAGTGCAAGAAGATGTTCACAAGCAAAGCTGTGGCTGATGTAAGTTGTCCAGGTTCTCTAGCTAGACTGCGTGCTGTGTATTGCTCTAGCCATCGTGTTTTCGGTGGCGGATCCAGGGGGAGGGTTGGGTTGGGGGGTGTCCGGACCCCCCTGTCATACCTGAGGTTTTTATTTTATTTTTGAGGGGGGAGGGGGTGGAAGGGGTCCAAACGTAAATTTGTGACAAACCTGTGGCAAAACTAGATTCTAGGATAAAACAATCAATAAATTTACGTTTGGTCCCCTCCCCCTCCCCCCCTCCCCCCCCCCCCCCCCCCCCCCCCACAAAAAATTCCTGAATGTCCCCCTATTTATCCATGTATTCTTATAGACTAGTGTTTATTCCAGGTGACAAGGGAGCTATATTATATCAAAGGAGCTCCAGAGAATATCATTCGTCAATGTACGTCTTACTACAAGAATGGAGCCATTGTACCTCTCACAGCGAAAGATGTTGAAAGAAATGGCGATGCTATATTAGCTATGTCTTCTAGTGGTCTTAGAGGTACGCCGAAATGACATTTTGAAGACATTTAACTGAATCTTCTATAAGTTGTTATTCCATTCCTCTGTATTGCTTAAACTTTTTTGTTTTTTGCTTAAACTTGGTTTTCACTTGCAAAGCAAGCATAAGAATTAGAACTTACATGTATGCCGTGAAAACGCACCAGATGCGAACAGAAACACAAGTACGAGAAGTGGAGAACTTTGGCCCTTGTGATTATGGTTGCGTTGAGGCCATTTGTACATTGAAAAAGTGTCTCTTATGCTTGTGTTTATACTAGTGAAGACTAGGCTTTCGGTTCAGCATGTCTGGAAGAGTGTTTAATGCACGGTTGGACATCAGTTTAGAATTGCACAAAACTTTACGCAAGGCGTAACTGTTAAACCCAGTCAAAATCACTCATTCAAAATCTAACGTTGGATATCACGCCCAGCGATAAGTTTCGTGCAACTCGCCCCAGTAAAGTAGATCTATGAATAGCAGTCTTCACAATGCAGCGGTGTGCTCCATCTTACACGTAACTAGGAAATTCACACTGTTTTGTTGTACTGTTCACAGTGATTGCCTTTGCAACTGGTGAAGATCTACAGCAGTTGACATTCCTCGGTGTAGTGGGCTTACTAGACCCACCCAGGCCTGGCGTCAAGGAAGCCGTGAGAACGCTACAAGACAGTGGTGTAGTGGTTAAAATGATCACTGGGGATGCACGTGAAACTGCCATCTCTATAGGTAACATCTAGTGCCGCTAACAATAATAATGCAATTGTAGTCTATAATAAATGCTTTATTTATTCTGCAAACAAAGTATGACCTCACATGCAGTAAAATAGCTAAAGAGTGAGCTTCAAATGTTTATTGTATTGTGTTTCAGCTGAGATACTTGGCATTCATACAAATGACAAACCTACGTTGTCTGGCGATGAGCTGGAAGCATTGGATTCCTACCAGTTATCTTCGGTCATAAACCAGGTACGTCATCGGCATATCGTTTTATGCATTACGCTAACTACACACCACACACAAGTCGTAACGTCTAAGTTCTACGACTACGATTCAACTTTCGAATCCTGGTCTTAACATCAGTGTTTACTCTAAAATCAGGTCGTAGAAGACTGCGCAATTTATCCCCATTAGACTCTCTAGGGTTATAGTGTGCGTCTGGCCAGGTGCCCATTAGTCTGGCTTAACACTGAGTTTCATTATTACAACAGGTGACAGTGTTCTATCGTGTCAGCCCTCGGCACAAGGTTATGATTGTCAAGGTAAGAAATCAAGCAAATTATTTCCTTAGTTTTTAAAATTGTTTGTTAGCTACAGTCATACAATAGCGATTCCAATATAGAGTCGTTTTCGTAATAGTGGGATACCTACAGTACGGATTCACAGTACGTAATCGAAGACATTCTATTCAACTAATCACAGTGTGCAAAATCATTGCTCAACCAATCAGAATGCTTGGACACAGCATGGTCACTTCATGGTACCGTCGCTGCACAACACGAACCATACTGTAACTACTTCCCACTCATATGAAAATGACTGTATATTGGGGTAATAACGAGGATAATAACGAGGTTGCACTTTAACAAGATGATCACATGTCATTCGGAAATCGATTTTCCCAATGATAAGGGACTGGGTACCAGAATCACAGCTCTTTTCTCGTTTCCAGGCTCTTCAAGAACTCGGCCATGTGGTTGCCATGACAGGTGACGGTGTGAATGACGCAGTGGCTCTAAAGCGTGCAGATATCGGGATAGCGATGGGGAAGACTGGGACTGATGTCAGTAAGGAAGCCGCTGGTATGATCTTGGTCAACGATGACTTCAACACCATCTTGGCGGCCATCGAGGAAGGCAAAGGAATCTACTATAACATCAAGAATTTTGTGCGCTTTCAGCTCAGCACGTGAGTATGGTTCGTTGGGGAAGCTACAACACTGAAAAAAATGGCAGCATTTTACCGCAATCCTTAGTGGGCCGATAACACTACACCTTGTGTAAGCAACGGAGAGTTTTGAGAAATCAGAATTTGTTTGTTAATGAGAACGTGCCGCAAAGGATTGTGGTAAAAGTACAGCCACTGTACTGTGGATTGGAATTCGAAGTGCTTACTCAACCTTGCATCATAGCTGGCGTTTTCAAACCACCAACAACTTGTTAGTGTTACAAGCTACTCGCTAGTTAGATAGCTTTTGTTCAATCAGTGGCCACATCCTGACCTGCGCAAGCCAGAAGCATTCTTTATTTCATCATTATTAATATGATTATATTAAAGTATTAGTAATTGTTTTGGTGCATTCTTGTCACAGGAGTATTGCTGCTATTTCTCTTATAACTATCTCTACGCTACTCAAGTTACCCAACCCTCTCAACGCAATGCAAATATTGTGGATTAATATTATCATGGATGGACCGCCTGCACAGAGGTAAGCAACAGTAGCTTTTACAGCAGTAAACATCGATATTGACACCTCACAAAGGCTTCTTCTTATTATTATTATCGAAGTTTGTCGATAACCACATCCACAGCTCTCAGTATTGGTTTAGACAGCGAGCAGACTCTACTTTGTCGCTTTTCTACGACTTTCCTCTCACGCTTTGTCCCAGACGCTGGGACGCACATCAGAATTGTAAAATGAGACAATACACTGTATATAAGAGTCTTTTTCGTGGGAAACCTACAGTACAGAGTTACGGTCACGGTATGGAATTGAAGATATCTATTCAACCAATCACAGCATGCAAAATCATTGCTCAACCAATCAGAATGCTTGGATACGGCACGGTCACCGCACATCATGAACGGTACCGTAACTACTTCCCACTCATACGAAAACAACTCAATCAGGAAAAATGCCAGTAGGAGCTACTCCAAATCCATACCTGGTTGTCTACGCAAAGTCTGATTTCAATTTTTCTTTTCAGTCTCGGTGTTGAACCCGTCCATCGTGACGTCATGACAAAGCCTCCACGAAACGTCAAGGACCCAATGATCACAAAGAGCCTACTTATGAAGGTGCTCGTAGCGTCTACACTAATAGTGACCGGGACATTGTGGATGTTCTGGAGAGAGGTACGAAATCTTCTCATGGAGTGTTCCACAGGTGGAAGCCTGCGCTATGCCATGTGGGACTGTTTCAAAGAAGAGCAGTTCTGCGCTTGATTCTTTGTGACCTCATACACTTGATTCAACTAGTTCCCCTTAACCCATAAATACTCTTGGTATAGACCCTATGCAATACTCGATTTCTGTACTTTGCATAAATTTGCAAAAACTGAAAGAATAACGAGTTAAGTAAAGGTAAAGTAATAGATTGAAAGACCATCGACAGTTTAGTATTTACCCCCAAAAGTGCATTAATAAAAATGAAACCATCATCAAGTAATAAGCGTTTGAAAGGTGCAAAATACATGGAAACGAGGCATCTAGGGCCAAAGTCCGGTTTCTGGTACAAATCTATGTAATTTCAAATCACTATAACTTTTCAAGATTGCATAGTACAGCCCTAAAATTTGGTATGTTCATTATTGAAAACCCTCTCTTCAAAGAGATGGTCAGATATTGCTGTAATATCTTCCCAATAACAAAGGAAATCAGATTTTACGATTCTACCAGTATTGCATAGGGTTCTATGGTAGTCATATTCTGGGCTTACCATGCAGCGATCCTCTTCCCGCCTCTCCCTCCCCTACAACCTCACCATTAATCATTTGTTTTGTTTTCAGATGCGAGATAACGTGATAACGCGTCGTGATACCACCATGACGTTTACATGTTTTGTATTCTTTGATATGTTTAACGCACTCAGCTGTAGATCACAGGTATTGTATATTTAGTCAATCTTGTGCCCAGAGCCTGTGCAGTTCCTCTTGGTCAGCACAGAGGGAAGCTTTTCAGCTATAATTTTAATTGTGTATAAATAAAGTTATTGTATTGTATTATTGTATTGTAAGTTGGCACTGGGCACGAAATTGATTTTTTAGTATTCTATCCATGCAAATATTGACGTAGAATCTCGAAAACGAAACGAACATAACTTGAAAAACAAACACAATGCAAAAGTAATGTCGCAGGACTCACGGACACAAATACACCAGTCCCAAATGTGACGTGAAATGATTCAATAGTTTTGCTCACTTCATGTATGAACCCCATGTGAAGCCAAACCATTTTAGCGAGACACAAGCGTTGCAATTGAAACCTTTTTCATTTCCATTCACCCATTTATTCGTTTGTTCTTCCATTCACCAATTTATTATTCATTTGTTCTTCCATTTACCAATTTAATTTTTTATATTTTTAGGAAAGATCCATTTTTCAAGTTGGCTTCTTCAAAAACCGTTTTTTCCTGTATGCCGTGGGAGGCTCTCTGATTGGTCAGATGCTGGTCATATATTTCCCTCCTTTGCAAGCAGTATTTCTCACAGAAGCGCTGTACGTCCAGGACTTACTACTACTACTCATCGTCTCTTCGTCTGTCTTTTGGGTCGACGAACTTAGGAAGTTCATATCTCAAAGGATGTCACGTGACCGGGGAGCAGTATTCCAGAAAATGTATCCTGTATAGTGTAAATACGCGATGGACTACCTGTGGTAGGCTTATACAATACGTCCATTCTCGAACCAGGCCCTATTGTTCGTACGAACGGCTTTATAATAATATGTTGGGTTCCCTGTGGTAGCCAGCAAATAATTAATATATAGTACCGGTAGTCAATAAGAAATATTTTGATAAAATATTTAATACCATATCGTATGAACATTCGTAATATAAAGATAAATTTGTCATATGAAAGCTAGCCTGGTTTGCAGTCTCGATTGTTTGTGCTTCAGCTCTCTCACCAAATATCCGGTCTGTGGCAAATGTTTGAAGACTGGGTTCAAGTGTTTTGATTGGCTGAATTAGGTAGATAGATAGTTTTTAAAATGAGCTAAAAACTTGAATTGTGTTTGGGCTTTACATATTCAGTGGGGAAACTATACTAATATATTAATAACAGCTATATTACTAGTTGCAAGTTTTTCGAGGTGTTTGCTCTCGATGAATGACTAGTGGAAATATCACTTGAATGGATTCAACGAATGGATTCTCCAGCACATTGGATAGGCTATACAGTTTTTAAAGTGGAAATAGAGTGATTGCAATAAACCTGGGCATTACTAACTCCACCAATACACACTATTAGACACTCACTCTTGTTTTCTTTTGTTTCTTTGCATCTAAAGCCGCATCTACACGAACAAGTTTTCCTTGACAAGTTTTCCTTGACAATTGACATTTTTTTGTCATCTACACGAGCAAGTTTTCCTTGACAAGGAAAAAATTGGCGATGTTTTTGTCATCTACACGAGCAAGTCTTCCTTGTCAAGGAAAACTTGTCAAGGAAAATTTGCTCGTGTAGATGCGGCTTAATAAACACTGACAACTAATTAGTAGTGATGTAGTTCGTAAGGTTTCATCAAGTGTAAAAAGTCTCCGAAAAATACTGAGCCCAGACGGGATTTGAACCCGTGACCTCCTGGATACTACACTGAGCCACTGGGAACTCATGTGATTAGGCAGGTCTTGGTTCGTATTAATACCCAGGTCACTTAGGACGTACACTGTACGATCAGCTAAGCGGAAGGAATCTTGTCAGATCTAAGTTGTTTGTAAGTTATATTTGTCACTTGGTAATTGTTAGTAATGTAGTTCATAAGGTTTCCAGGAGGTCACGGGTTCAAATCCCGTCTGGGCTCAGTATTTTTCCGAGTCTTTTTACGCTTGTTGAAACCTTACGAACTACATTACTAACAATTACCAAGCGACAAATTACCATATAATTAGTAGTGCCCAGGTTTATTGGAATTACTCTAATATTATCAACATTAGACTAGTATATCCGCCCCCCACCCACCCCCCCCCCCCCCCCCCCACTTTCAAGGGTGCTCCGAGGTCCCTGTAATAACACTCGTACCCAGTCCTAATGTATTTGCCTTTGCCGCAGACTGGCGGAAATATGGAGTTCTATTAAAGGGGAACTGAAGACAAAATTTATTTTCTCAAGAAAGTTAGATATGTCTTAGCATTACTTGAGTATTAATTTTTGCAAATCTTTCTTAGATATCAACATAATTTACGCTCAATATGCAATATCATCCGCCATTTTGCCGTTTTACAGTCGGCTCAAATCTTTTTGTTAGTGACGTCGTTTATGGGGAATATTAAAATCTGTTCACAACATTCTCTCGGGTACAAGAAAATACAATGCACTTATAATTACTCTATATTGTGACTGCTTTTCCCCTTGGGATAGGTGACGTCAGACATGGGGAATAATTACTGAAGTGAGCCGCGCTCAATGTAATCCATGTTTTTTTACAATTAAAACTCAAGTTTCTTCATAAAATAAAAACAATTGGAAATTCATTTAGAAAATGAATGTACACAACATTCTCTTTGTTTTTAATTAAAGATAAATTTAGGCTACAGTTCTCCTTTAAGTTCTAGCTTAACAAATTGAGTCTGCAAAGCAGGATAATATAAATGGAGTATATGTACTATAAAATGCAGATATACTGGTGGTTATCTTTAGCTTGTGCCATAAAATAATATAGAATAATACAAGCAATTACTTGGTTTGATATTGTTTTCACTGTAATTGTAAAACAATTGCTTTGCAAATAAATAAACACATTTCTACGATCGTTCAATCCTGACATTGGCACGCATGCGTACTGAGACTGGGCGGCGGCTAAATGGGACGCCTCAAAAGGACCTCATTAAATATAAACAATAGAACGATGCAGTAACACAATATATTCATTCTATTGTTTGACATTCGAAGATCCTTTTGAGGCATCCCATTTAGCCACCACCCTGAGACTGAGCCTGTGTCACTTATGGTCTCCTCAGTAGGTACTTCATATGTGGTACATTGTAATGTCCTCTACAATAGGATATTAGTACAATATGATATAAATATGATATATGAAGTACCTAGGAGGAGGATGGGAGGAAACAAAGGCTGTCTTGCATTCTTGCCGCAGACCATAATGATCATGGGCTCTGGATATAAGAAAGAAGAATTACTATAATACAAGCGCATGTGTACTGAAGCTTACCACGAACATTTACCACTGATACCATAAAACCTGGAAATAAGTGTGGGTCATGATGCTGCCAAGTCTTGTTGGATTTCAGTGAAAGCAGAAGTCAGCTTTTTGATTCTCATTTCCAACGTCTTCTTCGTAACAGCATTCTCTTGAAGGAGCATGCGCATCTCATCCTCGACCTCCAACACCTGACAACAATACAATCATTACTTGTGACACACTGTGACATCACAAATACTCATTTATTTGGACACCAAAACAGTTAGGCTGATTATCATGGCACTGGTCAACCGCTGACTGCTGCCTCCCATTTCCCATCTGATGTCCCACATTTGAAACCGTGTTTTTTATTGTTTAACTTTAACCAATCAGAATGAAGGTTATACTTTTTGAGAAGTGAGGAATGCTTGGAATTTGAAAAGCTAATTTGGACAACGTGGAAGAAGCAATTCAAACGGTAAAGGCTTGTTTCCATAACCCAAACCGCCCTTGGCCGACCAAACAATTACTGCATTGTTCTATTGTTTTAGGTCCTTTTGAGGTATCCCATTTAGCCTCCACCAATTCAAACGTGGGACATCAGACGGGAAATGGGAGAGTAGCGGTCAGCGGTTAACCAGTGCCATCTGATAATCATGCTATGAAAATTCAGGTTTGATTCGCAAAGATTAGCAACAACTCTGTTACTTATATAGTGGAACCTCGCTATCTCGACCTTCTTTATCTCGTAAACCTCGCTATCTCGAAACTTGAGACGATGTCCTCTCGTTCTATTCTGTAAAATTTACTCGGGTTACCTCTAACAATGTTTTGCTTCACTTGACAGTTCGAGAGGTTCCACTGTACTACTCTCCCTCCCCTCCCCTACCAATACAACCACTATAAGTGCAACTACAAAGAGACTACCTTTCTGTTAGCGCGATCCACCTCGTCCTGCTTTTCGTGCAATAATTTATTCATTTGTCGCTCGTGAGATTGCTGGTCAGCTTCGAGCTGACGACGGAACGCATCATCCACCGCTCGCATCTTCTCGATAGCCGAACTACAAACAGAAACACCATTAGACATGAATGGCGGGTGATGGATGGGAATACTGAACCACAATTTGACCATCTTCTAAATTATTAGTAAGTAATCCTTGTATGTTATAGAGGACCCTCCTGGAAACCACTTTTACAGAAGTGACGGTGGCCTCCTCTCAAAATATCTATTAATATTACAGTCGAACCTCTCCACAACGGCCACCTTGGGACAAAATGTTTGGCCGTTGTGTAGAGGTGTAACAATAATTGTATGGGCTGGCTGGTGGCCGGGACAAGAAACCCTGGCCGATAAAGAGAGGTGGCCGTTGTGGGGAGGTGGCTGTTAGTAGAGGTTTGACTGTATTATAATTAAGTTATGGACTCACGATGCAACAGTTGTTGCATGCGTAATATTTTGCTGATTCTGTTCGCATCCAATCTTGATATGTAGTGGAAAGTAGAATGTCACCCTACTTCTGCAATACAAAAGCAACACAGCCAGGGGGGGGGGGGGGGGGGGGGGGGGGGGGGGGGGGGGGGGGGGGGGGGGGGGGGGGGGGGGGGGGGGGGGGGGGGGGGGGGGGGGGGTTGTGACGCATGCTGTGGTTATGCCATTGCCTACAACATTGCATTATTTTGTACCACGTTTCCAAACCATCATCTCAACTACATATTCTACTCACTTGCCAGCAGCCACAGCAGTGTCTCTCTCTGATATCAACGTGGCTTCTTTCTCCTTAAAGCTGTCCCTCATCTTTATAACTTCTGTTTCCATTTGACCGATGAGCGCACTTTTGTCTTGCCATTTGCTGCGCAAAGACCTGGGAGACGGGACAGTTTCAGTGACATTTGACAGAGAAGAAATTGTCTTTATTATTCGCGCATGATTTGTTAAAGTCCAGTGCAACTGGAGTCACAGTCCGTATGCGCATGCGTTATTTGCGACACAAGAACGCAGTCTATTTCGTATTTTTTTAGGACTTTAAAGATTTACGTATTGATTTGTCGCAGGTCTGAGTTCCCTTTGTACTTCTTTGCACACAAAAACTTGCATTCAATAGTTCCCTTCACAGTTCCCTGCGCCATCTTGAAAGGTAGCCGTGCCTTTGCATTGAAGCGAGACCAACGGTGACCTTGCAATGATAGAGACATGTGAATAATTGTCCAAGGTGTTAAAAAAGGTCTCTATCTTTGCAACTCGCTGCGACTAATACAAAGGCGCAGCTTTCTTTCAAGATGGCTCAGGGAACTGTGAAGGGGACTATTGATTGCTTGGTGCAAGCAGTTCTACCTCAATCCCTCTTTAGTTTGGTCCAGTTCTTCCTGTTTATCGTGAAGCTCTTTTTTCAGCTCTCGTTTTCTTTGTGTCAGCACATCAAGTTCCTCCTACGACAATAGGTAAAGGATAGAGTCTTTCTCGTACGATTGGGAAGTAGTTACGGTACGGTTTGTGCCGTGCGGTGACCGTGCCGTGCGCCGACCGTGCCGTGTACAAGCATTCTGATTGGTTGAGCAACGATTTTACGTGCTTTGATTGGTTGAATATTGCCGGAATTCTCATTATTTCAGCGTGTGTCCTACCTCTGCAATTTCTTCCGCGCAATATTGCAGAAGTAGGATCACACTGTACTTCATTGCCAGTAATCAGTAATGTGCGCAATTTTGCGCTGTGTGTCTGTACCTTACGTCCATACTGTAACGGTGATATCCACCCTGTGACCGTGTTATCCACCCTGTGACCGTGCTATCCACCCTGTGACCGTGTTATCTTCTAACCTGTAATTGTCGACTATTGCTCGTCTCATTAGCCAACTGATTCTCGAGATCAGATGTAGTCTTGGCGCTCTCGTCTTTGAATTTATTTATCTCGTTATCACGATCAGAAACAGACTACAAAGAAAACAGAGAAAAAGTGTATTGAGAAGAAATTTAATGATGAAGTTGATTATGATGATGATAATGATAGTTAGTGAGGACAATGATGGGATAGTAATGGTGACGGTGATTAAAATGATGATAATGATAGTTAGTGAGGACAATGATGGGATAGTAATGGTGACGGTGATTAAAATGATGATAATGATAGTTAGTGAGGACAATGATGGGATAGTAATGGTGACGGTGATTAAAATGATGATAATGATAGTTAGTGAGGACAATGATGGGATAGTAATGGTGACGGTGATTAAAATGATGATAATGATAGTTAGTGAGGACAATGATGGGATAGTAATGGTGACGGTGATTAAAATGATGATAATGATAGTTAGTGAGGACAATGATGGGATAGTAATGGTGACGGTGATTAAAATGATGATAATGATAGTTAGTGAGGACAATGATGGGATAGTATGAATGGTGACGGTGATTAAAATGATGATAATGATAGTTAGTGAGGACAATGATGGGATAGTAATGGTGACGGTGATTAAAATGATGATAATGATAGTTAGTGAGGACAATGATGGGATAGTAATGGTGACGGTGATTAAAATGATGATAATGATAGTTAGTGAGGACAATGATGGGATAGTAATGGTGACGGTGATTATGATGATGATAATGATAGTTAGTGAGGACAATGATGGGATAGTAATGGTGACGGTGATTAAAATGATGATAATGATAGTTAGTGAGGACAATGATGGGATAGTAATGGTGACGGTGATTAAAATGATGATAAAGATAGTTAGTGAGGACAATGATGGGATAGTAATGGTGACGGTGATTAAAATGATGATAATGATAGTTAGTGAGGACAATGATGGGATAGTAATGGTGACGGTGATTAAAATGATGATAATGATAGTTAGTGAGGACAATGATGGGATAGTAATGGTGACGGTGATTAAAATGATGATAATGATAGTTAGTGAGGACAATGATGGGATAGTAATGGTGACGGTGATTAAAATGATGATGATGATAGTTAGTGAGGACAATGATGGGATAGTAATGGTGACGGTGATTAAAATGATGATGATGATAGTTAGTGAGGACAATGATGGGATAGTAATGGTGACGGTGATTAAAATGATGATGATGATAGTTAGTGAGGACAATGATGGGATAGTAATGGTGACGGTGATTATATGATGATATGATGATAATGATAGTTAGTGAGGACAATGATGGGATAGTAATGATGAAGTTGATTATGATGATGATAATGATAGTTAGTGAGGACAATGATGGGATAGTAATGGTGACGGTGATTATGATGATGATAATGATAGTTAGTGAGGACAATGATGGGATAGTAATGGTGACGGTGATTAAAATGATGATGATGATAGTGGTGGCGATGGTGATGAGGACGTCGATAATGATGATGATGACGATACTGAGTAGTGAGGCCAATGATGGTAGTGATGCTGCTGCTGCTGATGATGATGGTGATTAAAATGATGATGATGATGATGCTGCTGCTGCTGATGATGGTGATTAAAATGATGATGATGATGATGATGATGGTGCTGCTGATGATGATACTACCAATTCCACAAGGACGATCACCTGTTTTAGTTTCCTAATACTATCTGTCTGGTCTTCTATCATCTTTGACTTAATACGAATGCTCTCGTTCTCGCTCTGTAACAAGAAAAGAAACCATAAATTTCATAGATCAGGTAAAACTGCTCGAGATCGTTTCTATACCAAAAGTAACTGAGCCCAACAGGTGTGTCCTGTGTTGTGCGTAAACTCTACTGTCAAATACCTGGGATTGTTTCTTCACTTGGCTAAGCTCTGCAGTCAAGGCTTCTACACGAGACTCCAGACGTCCACGGTCCTGAGCTAGGGATGCGCCTGAATGGTAAGACAGACAGACAGTTTATAGATTTAAAACACTGTTTAGTTTTATCTATGAATATTTTGGGGGGATTACTTTGGTCCGTGGGTACGTTTTTCCTTCATTCGCACCTCCCGTCACTTTGTAACTGAAAGTACACCCAGTTTTCGATTCTACAAAGCCTTGAGTGGAAAGACTTACTACACCAGTGATTAAGAGTACCTTGCTGCTCTAGGAAAGGACACTCGCATGTACCTTCACAGTTTTCGATTCTACAAAGCCTTGAGTGGAAAGACTTACTACACCAGTGATTAAGAGTACCTTGCTGCTCTAGGAAAGGACACTCGCATGTACCTTGCTGTGCTAATTCTTGACTCCATAGTTTCCTCTCTGTCCTTAATCCTTCGATGACTGATTCTTGGGCTCTTACTTGAGCGCCGAGTTTCGATTTATCCTGAAAAAGTAACGTGTGAAATGCACTCTTACTTAGTCACCGTCATCATCATCAATCGCTATCACTGTTAATCATCATCACTTATCATCTTCATCATTTATTTATTATCATCATCATTTATCATCACCACCATCATTATCATCAACACCATCATCAATCGCTATCATGGTCAATCATCATCACTTACAAACTTAAACAATGTATCATCTTCAGTTCATCATCATCAATCACCACCACCACCATCATCTTTATCATTTTCTTATCATGAACACTCATCATCATCACCATCATCAATCACTATCACTGTCAATCATCATCACTTATCATCTTCATCATTTATTCATTATCATCATCATTAATCATCACCACCATCATTATCATCAACACCATCATCAATCGCTATCACGGGCAATCATCATCACTTACAATGTATCATCTTCATCATCATCAATCGCCGCCACCACCACCATCATCTTTATCATTTATTATCATCATGATACAAACCTGTTCTAGAATTTCCAGTTTTGTTAAGAGTCGTCGAGCATCATTTAGCTGAGCCTCAAGCTGCTGAATTCTTTCCTGAAAATAAATAAAGAATGAATGAATTGATGAATGAATGGATGAATAAATGAATGGACGAATGGATGGATGGATGAACGAACAAACAAACAAACACAACATAATGATCGTTACTTACTTTATAGTCGGTAACTATTTCGTGTCTACCCTTGGATAACTCGCTAAGACGAGCTCGCTGTTCTTTCACCATCTGTGCGACGATCAACAACAATGAGCGATATATGAAACACAAAGTTCTTTAGTAATGATCAATATTATCGCCTAAAAGCGTCATCTTGTGTGCAAAAAAAGCGATATGAAACTACAACAAAACCTGTAGCGTAGCCAGAGCAGGGAGATAGGAAGAAGAGATGGGAAGAAGAGATGGGAAGAAGAGATGGGAAGAAGAGATGGGAAGAAGAGATGGGAAGAAGAGATGGGAAGAAGAGATGGGAAGAAGAGATGGGAAGAAGAGATGGGAAGAAGAGATGGGAAGAAGAGATGGGAAGAAGAGATGGGAAGAAGAGATGGGAAGAAGAGATGGGAAGAAGAGATGGGAAGAAGAGATGGGAAGAAGAGATGGGAAGAAGAGATGGGAAGAAGAGATGGGAAGAAGAGATGGGAAGAAGAGATGGGAAGAAGAGATGGGAAGAAGAGATGGGAAGAAGAGATGGGAAGAAGAGATGGGAAGAAGAGATGGGAAGAAGAGATGGGAAGAAGAGATGGGAAGAAGAGATGGGAAGAAGAGAGATGGGAAGAAGAGATGGGAAGAAGAGATGGGAAGAAGAAGAGATGGGAAGAAGTGATGGGAAGAAGTGATGGGAAGAAGAGATGGGAAGAAGAGATGGGAAGAAGAGATGGGAAGAAGAGATGGGAAGAAGAGATGGGAAGAAGAGATGGGAAGAAGAGATGGGAAGAAGAGATGGGAAGAAGAGATGGGAAGAAGAGATGGGAAGAAGAGATGGGAAGAAGAGATGGGAAGAAGAGATGGGAAGAAGAGATGGGAAGAAGAAGATGGGAAGAAGAGATGGGAAGAAGAGATGGGAAGAAGAGATGGGAAGAAGAGATGGGAAGAAGAGATGGGAAGAAGAGAGATAGGAAGAAGAGAGATAAGGAGGATGGAGATTCATTCATTCCCCCCGCCAGCCCCTAAAGAGTATCTACGCAGGCTAACATTAAATGCGTAACATAGAAACTTCGTATTCCAATGCGTCAGACGTTTTGATTTTGCGCACACCCTGACAGATCTAAGCATCCCTGAACAATGACATGATATTGTTTGTGACTCACCGCAGTCAGTTCGTTGACCATGGTGGTGGCTTTGCTCTCTTTCTGCACCGATGTCTGCACAGTCAGTTTGTACTGGGCTGCCTCTTCACTCACACGTTCGAACGCGTCTTGTAACTGAAATAGCAACAGTTATGACTGTACCTCTACAATAAAGCGCCCATTAAAATAGCTAGGTAATGTTGACATTTAGAGATTGTTTGTGTGTAGGATTCATTATTTGAAGGTGAACATGGATTCATCTACACGAATTTGAAGTTGAATGGACTCCGAGCTTTCGACATAATGTTGACATTGATACAGTCAAACCTCTCCACAATGGTCACCTCGGGACGACATTATGGCCGTTGAGTAGAGGTGGCCATTGTGGGGAGGTGGCCGTTAGTAGAGGTTCGACTGTATTAGACTGCACTAGTGGCTTTTGTTACCTCTTTAAAGCGATTGGCCTCGAGCTGCAGACCCATGCGAAACTCATCTTCGAGAGCTGTGTATGCAGCGTCTTTTTGCTGAAGACTATAAAATCATCATTATCATCGTCATCATCATTATCACTACCACAACATCTTCACCATGCAGTTTTCGGTATTTTATAAACTGTTAGTACTACTACTTGTTGCCACCATCATTACAAACATGTACAATCACCACCACAAGCACCAACACTACCATCATCATCATCATCATTATTATGACCATCATCATCCTTGATATGTATCATCATCATCACCACCATAGCCTGTGTGACCAGAGTCGTTTTCGCATGAGTGGGAAGTAGTTATGGTACCGTTCGTCCATGCAGTTACAACGGTACTGTGACGTGCATTCTGATTGGTTGAGCAATGATTTTGCGCACTGTGATTGGTTGAATAGAATGTCTTTGATTCCGTACCGTGACCGTATCTCTGTGCCGTAGGTTTCCCACTCGTACGAAAACGACTCTATCACCACAAGCACCAGCACCACCAGCATTATTATCATCATCATCATTGATATGTATCATCATCATCGGTGTGTTTCATCATCATCATCATTACCACAACGGTTTACCAAGAGTATCATACCTCTGCTGGTATTGCAACAAGACTTGTTCCTGGCGAGCCTCTTGTTTAGCGACCTCACGTTCCACCAGGTTACGCATTTGCTCACTTTCTATTTTCACCATTCCATCCACTGCATTCCTGTGAAGAAACGTTACAGCAACTTATGACGGTCACACAATACAAGTCACTAAACCGACACATGACATTGATCGTCCTTTTACAGAGAACTCTTATTCCCCCCACAGGGGAACTCAATATTTAAGGGGGGAGGGGTGGGTATCATACATACTTGTGTTCTTGTTCTCTGGTTGCTAATAACTCTTGTAGTTGTTGCAGTTGTCCTTTCAGTTGTGCTGCAGTGTGCTGTAGCAGTTCTACTTCCCGTCCTTTGGCAGCTGCTTGCATCTGGTGCTCTTGTGCCTTTGATGTCTGGAGAACAAAAGCCACAATGAATCACAGCGAAAACACTCTCTCTCAGGGAACGTATGTCTTATAGCGAAACGAAAATCAACAATGGATGGATGGATGGATGGATGGATGGATGGATGGATGGATGGATGGATGGATGAATGGATGAATGGATGGATGGATGAATGGATGAATGGATGAATGGATGAATGGATGAATGGATGAATGGATGGATGGATGAATGGATGAATGGAATGATGATGGATGAATGGATGAATGGATGGATGAATGGATGAATGGATGAATGAATGGATGGATGAATGGATGAATGAATGGATGAATGGATGAATGGATGGATGAATGGATGAATGGATGGATGAATGGATGAATGGATTGATGGATTGGGTGGATGGATGGATGGATGGATGAATGGATGGATGATGAATGGATGAATGGATGGATGAATGAATGGATGGATTGGATGGATGGATGGATTGGATGGATGGATGGATGGATGGATGGATGGATGGATGGATGGATGGATGGATGGATGGATGGATGGATGGATGGATGGATGGATTGGATGGATGGATGGATGGATGGATGGATGGCCCATGGATGGATGGATGGATGGATGAATGGATGGATGGATGAATGGATGGATGGATGAATGGATGGATTGGGTGGATGGATGGATGGATGGATGAATGGATGGATGAATGGATGGATGGATGAATGGATGGATGAATGGATGAATGGATGAATGGATGGATGAATGGATGGATGGATTGGATGGATGGATGGATGAATGGATGAATGGATGGATGGATGAATGGATGAATGGATGAATGGATGGATGGATGGATGAATGGATGAATGGATGGATGAATGGATGAATGGATGAATGGATGGATGAATGAATGAATGGATGGATGGATGGATGGATGGATGGATGGATGGATGGATGGATGGATGAATGGATGAATGGATGGATGGATGAATGGATGGATGAATGGATGGATGGATGGATGGATTGGGTGGATGAATGGATGGATGAATGGATGGATGAATGGATGGATGAATGGATGAATGAATGAATGAATGGATGGATGAATGAATGGATGGAAGGATGAAAAAATGGATTTACAGATTTGCCATTACAGTTTATCCCACAAATCCTCTACCTCGGCTCTTCACAACTTTATTACCTCGTGGGCATGTTTTTTAATCATCTCAGTTTCCATCTTGCCCGCCGTGTCTTCCATGTTTCTCAACGTCTTTCTTTGTTCCTCGGTTGATTCTCTCAACCTCTTCACTTCATCCAGCAAATCCTTGTTTTTTGTCTACAGTCATGTGGAGTAGTTAAAGACTAGAGACGCAATTACATACATGTATGCAGAGTGTAATGGAGCCATTTTCGTACGAGTGGGAAACCTACGGCACAGAGTCACAGTCACGGTACGGAATCAAAGACATTCTATTCAACCAATCACAACGCGCAAAATCATAAACTCAACCAATCAGAATGCTTGGATACGGCATGGTCACGAACCGTACCGTAACTACTTCCCACTCATGCGAAAACGACTCTGATAGAACCTATGATCCTCTTTATGTCCCTAAGTGATGGGCTCATGGATTGTTAATGGAAAATATTGTGTGCAATACCCTAAGGAACTCAAACTGTCCTTTTTTCTTGCTCAGTTTGTTTGCGCATGAGTTTGTTTGTTTGTTGCGTTCGTATGCTTATAGCCGTTGTAATTAGATCGTAAGCCTTTTGCCCTGATGATGGGCGCGAAAGCTGGACAGTTTTTTAATTAAACTTCAGGTTGAAATAACAGTATTGTAAAAGTTATGTCGGGAAGTTATATATCTTGCAATACAAATACATGCATGTAACATATTAGACATCATTTCATATCATATCATCTTTGTAAAGCGCCTTTGGTCATATTTTAGGAAAGGGTGCTACATAAAATTAAAATTATTATTATTATTATTATATAGCAATACCTGAAGTTCTTCTTTGATATTTTGTAATATAGATTTTGATTCTCTCTCTTTGACCAGTGCTTGTTTCAAACGAACACTTGCTGCAATAGCTGCTTCTTGTAACCTCTTTTCCTCAGCATCTGTAAAGAAAACACAGTCTCAATAGGAGAGAATTGGAACAGAAAATAAACATGGATGAAAAGATGGGATGGAAGGAAGAGGGGGGGGGAGCAGGAAGTCCAAGGATCAAAAGAAGGAAGGAACAAGGAAGGAAGGAAGGAAGGAAAGAAGGAAGGTAGGAAGGAAAGGAAAGGAAGGAAAGGAAAGGAAGGAAAGGAAAGGAAGGAAGGAAAGGAAGGAAAGTAAAGGAAGGAAAGTAAAGGAAGGAAAAGGAAAGGAAGGAAAGGAAGGAAAGAAGGAAGGAAGGAAGGAAGGAAGGAAGGAAGGAAGGAAGGAAGGAAGGAAGGAAGGAAGGAAGGAAGGAAGGAAGGAAGGAAGGAAGGAAGGAAGGAAGGAAGGAAGGAAGGAAGGAAGGAAGGAAGGAAGGAAGGAAGGAAGGAAGGAAGGAAGTAAGGAAGGAAGGAAGGAAGGAAGGAAGGAAGGAAGGAAGGAAGGAAGGAAGGAAGGAAGGAAGGAAGGAAGGAAGGAGGGAGGAAGGAAGGGAGGGAGGAAGGAAGGGAGGGAGATAGGAATGAAGGAAGGAAGGAAGGAAGGAAGGAAGGAAGGAAGGAAGGAAGGAAGGAAGGAAGAAGGAAGAAGGAAGGAAGGAAGGAAGGAAGGAAGGAAGGAAGGGAGGGAGGTAGGAATGAAGGAAGGAAGGAAGGAAGGAAAAAAGGAAGAAATGAAGGTAGGAAGGAATGAAGGAAGGAAGGAAGAAAGAAGGAAGGAAGGAAGGGAGGAAAAAAGGGAAAAACTAGATCAACAACGATAGAAACCCACACCTTTGGTTTGAAGTGCTTTAATGTGGTCAACAAGCTTGCGACCTGCTTGTTCTGCTTTCCATCTTCTCTCCCTTTCAGCTTCCAACTCTTGAATCAATGACTGAGAATTGCAACCAAAGTTAAACACTGGAAAACAAATCTATAAAACAAAACAACAACCAATTTCTTGATCACTTACGAGCAATGTTGCATCGTCTTCAGGTTTTCGTATTTTCTTTGATGAGAAGACAGATTTCCCACTACCTTTAATACCATCATCTCCCTTTGTACCTCCCCCTGAGGTGGTAGTTGGTGAGGTTGCACTTGAGCTTGCACCTCTTGTTGTAGATTTGGTAGATTTAATTCTATGGCTGACAGGCTTAGTAACTGCAGTTCTCTTTTGAGCGGCTCGTGTTCTGGACCTCTTTTGGGTTTTGATGGTCATGTCCTTGTGTGCTGGGGAATCTTCTGTTTCAGACTCTTCTGAATTACTAGTTTCTTTATAACGACAAACAATAGCAAAACTAAGTACCATGGTCATCATCATCATCATCACTGCATCATCATCTCTATTTATTTATTTTATTGAAATATTTATACAGGGCATCTAATTTAGCGAGGCTAAATTATCAATTCCATTGTCATCATCACTCATATACTCTCTATACAAAAAAGAATGTACAGTGTATTTCATGTCACTTTTGATGAGCGGGTTCCGTTCATTCTGAAGTTTGCCTTGAACTTTGTTGCCGAACTTTGAACTTCCTTCCTGCATGAAATCAGAAATTTGTTGGAATTGAAGTACAAACTATATTTGCTTCAATAATCACATTCAAAACTTCTTTAGGGAGAGAGCTACCTTGTTTTGTAATACAATTCATTTTGCAATTTGAATGTGTACTTCAATACCAACGAATTTCTGAAGTTCAAAGTTCACCAATGAAGATCATTTCAAAGTGTCAAAGTTCAAGATAAACTTCAGAACTTATGAACAAACTTTGGAATCCTCTCATCAAAAGTGATGTGAAATGCATTTTAATGTCAGCATATCTTACTTACTTGGTTCCTGTTGTTTGATACATGTAGCTCTTCCTCTCTTCGGCGCAGACTAAGACAGATATGATATGACATTTATATAGCGCATACCCATAAATGTTCTATGTGCTTTACAACAAAGATTAAATGCTTTGATATTTGTACATGCTCTTTTGATTAAGTACGCAGCATATATAATGTACATGTATACAAATTATTGATGTTTTTTGTAACTTTGTCTTCTCTTTTGTAAATGTATTGACACTTAGCAGTAGTTTTACTTTTGTTCTACAATGTATTATTAGTGTTATATGTAAGTATTTGACTTCAATTTAAAAAAAATAAAAAATAAAAAAAAAAAAAAATAAAAAATAAAAAGTACGCAGCAATATGCTTAGTAGAATATCCACAGCTAACCTGAACATCATCACCATACAATAAGTTGGCCAACTGATTTTCTAGTTTCTCAAGGCGAACCTCATGGTCAACAGAAAGTCTCACCTTACTTGATGGTTTCTGTAGGAGAAATGAAACAAAGTAATGTAACATTGAAGGTGTCTGTGTAATCTTGAACAGTGACTTGTGATCGAAATCCAAATTCTCCTTAATGGAATTCAAAGAGCCTACAGGAGAATTTAGAATTTGATCAGAGATCACTTAGTGGAATAGCCTGCATTCTAACAGTACTCCGACGAAGGACTAATGTCCGAAACATCAGTAAATTTAAGTGCCTTTTACACAGAGTTAAAAGTTTCATTCTACACACTTGATATATTGTTATTACACTGACACAGTCTCTACTAGTTTAACTGCTAGTCTCTGTCTATACACTGATGTAGTCTCTACTAGTTTAACCGCTAGTCCCTAACAGTAATAGCCATGAGTTTTGCAGTCTTACGTCAAAAATTGGTGGATCTTTACATGGTGGAGTAGTTCCTGCACTCAGCTCAGCGTCAGAAGAAACAGAATGACTTTTGAACTTGTTCAACACCATATCAATTCTTGGGGTAGCGATGTCAAACCTGACATCCTATAACACATTAATAGAGGGACATGTACATAAGATTGACTTTGACATACAGCTCTGTATTTAACTACAACACATAAATAAGAGCACTCAAGCCTAAGCGAAGAGGCTGAAATGGAGAGTGAGTAATGCATATTAGATCGGGGCTTTATACAGCAGGGGTCAGGGGGCATCTGTACGGCCCTGTACATACATACAAAGGTTCAAGGAAATCTATAACACCATGAAAATGAGTACTAACCTCCTACTTCGGTGGCAAAGGGCTAAGACTCAAAATGTCAGTAAAGTTAGTACTTGTTTTCATGGTGTTATAGATACATGTAAAAACTATAATACAATACAATTTATTGGAAATCCTGTACAGGTTTTTCGTTCCAATTTACAATCAATCTAAACTAATCAAAATAACTAGTAATATTGATGTTTGTTTGTTTTCCACACTGAAAGAAGGCCTTTTATACACATCAGTATATAGTGTAAGCAGAGTCATCACAAGTCACCATCGCCATAATACAAGGTTCTACGCTATAACTCTTTTCAATATCAGTCCCCATGCAGTTTCTTACAGTCTTGTTACACAGGGAGAGGCTGAGTGTTTAGACAGTATTTTGGCAACAGCCGTATACTTTAAAAACTCAAAAAATAATTTATTCCTGTTAGTAATAAATAATGTTAATATCCATGCAAAGTACTATAAGCTCACAATGTCCTCTTATCGAATTCATGAATAATTAATGAGGGAAATACAATAGAAATCATAAGCGTAGCAGACATCTGTAAATCGGCAAGAGATTCGTCCTCATTTGCATTCAACTTTAACTTGGATTTTCTCGGTCAAACTGTTTCCAATCATCAAAATTATAGTAAAACATCCACTTATACATCGTTGGATTCGATAAGTAATATACAATATTCGCGTCCGATCTATATGGGATTTACAACTCTCGCCTACGGCTCGAGTTTGTAAATCCCATACAGATCGGCCGCTCATATTGTATATACATGTAGTACTTACCTTACTGGGCATTACTTCAGAGGAACTTGAAGAGAGCAGAAAGTCCAGATATCCCTCTAGTTCTGTGGGTGAATGATGTTGATAATAAATTTACATGTGATAAGTTAGCTTTCACTTATTGGAAGGCGGTTGGCAAAAATGGTATACAAGCATCAAGAGTTCCAGACTTCCGGTACGCGCACAATGCATTATGAGATTACAAAGGAAAAGTGAGCACCAATTCTAGACACAGGGAGCCCAAGCTATGTTTTTGCTCACTTGGTGCAGACTTTTCCTTTGTAATAATCTCATAATGCATTGCGTGCATACAGAAAGTCTGGAACTCTTGATGCTTGTATAAACTCTGCAAAACTTATGGTATAGACTATTTCATTGTATCTATGCACATCAACTACATGTACTTGTACGTCTATGGCCCAAATTTTCAAAGTCATGTATGCTAGTCGTCTGTATTACCTGGAATATCATGGACCTGGTTTGACACAATGGCAGGCTTTCCCTCTCTATCCAGACCATCCAGCACCTCCAGTCCCCTAATGGTCGACAGTAGACTTGATCGATACCCTCGTACATTACACACAGGGTTTAAGTCACCATATAACTCAAAACTCAGCTCTTTGAGCTTGACGCAGCCTACCAATGAATTGATAACATGTTCTAAGGAAGACAGTTGATTGCCATGGAGATAGATATGCGATATGCCATAAACTGGTCCGTGCAAGTCTTTAAATCCAGATATATTGTCGATGAAATTATACGATGCATCGAACTTGCATAGATTCTTCAAGTTCTCTAGTCCCTCAACAACTTTGATTTGATTACAAGATAGGTTCAAAGTCCCCAATGAAACAAGTCCATCCAGTCCTTCAATCCTAGCGATCTGATTGGACGAGAGATCTAGATGTTTCAAATTAGACAGGAAACCCAATCCCTCAATTCTTGTTATTTTATTGCAATGAAGATTGAGCGAAACGAGTTCAGAGTGAAGATTCAAGGGGTGAATTGAAGTTATGTTCGAGTCTATCCAGCAGATCTCTTTGGGCTTGGTATAGCTTGCACTTGCAGCTTCATTTTGCCATTGATAGCTGCTTGATCCAGCCATGTCTTGAATGACAAGTTTCTCCTAGTATACAGTTGCTTCAGAGGTTGCAGATACTCACAAAGAACTCTCTATATGCACATCTCAATACACCACACACTGATGAAGTTATATAAGCTTAACTTCAGACGTTCAATGCAGTCTTCATTTTCACAAAACCTCATTTCTCGGCAATTCAATGCACCCATTTACCTGGATTTACGCTACACGAACAGTACAATTGTACATTAATAGAACCTTGTACTCTTTTGAGTTCCTTTCCTGTCCATCTTTCCAGTTCTTTGTCAAAATGACACGTTTGTTATGATTTGAGCTCTGTTCGAAATTTTCAAAATGGCGCCAGACTTGACTTTCTATTTCCGGTGATGATTCGTGACATCTTCGTGCATCAATCGTCATCCGTAGAAATCACGAGCTTTTTCCGAATGACGTCATCTATAGAATTGTTTTTTGAATAAAGACTTTGCTATATTCTAAACATGTTTTTTTGCTTCATTGAAAAGGAAACGTTTACAAAGACCGATAGTAAAAATTCTAAACATTTTTTTTTCATTTTTGGGCGGAGTGAAATTGTCCTTTAAAAAAAGGAATGAAAATAGTTTATTTTTCAACTCTTTTTAGAGTCGTTTTCGTATGAGTGGGAAGTGGTTATGGTACGGTTCGTGCCGTGCGGTGACCGTATCGCGCCATCATCGTGCGGTATCCAAGCATTCTGATTGGTTGAGCAATGATTTCGTGCGCTGTGATTGGTTGAATACAATGTCTTCGATTCCGTACCGTGACCGTAACTCCGTACCGTAGGTTTCCCACTCCTACGAAAACGACTCTATCCATGCTTTTATGGGTATTTTTGAAAAAGCCAAATTAGCAGTACACTTCCGTAGTACCACCCCCACAGAATTCATTTACAATGAGTGATCACCATACTGCGCATGTGCGGACGGACAGGAATGCCGAGCGTCGATCGACTATATATTTTTATAAACACAGAACTCAACAAAATACTGAACTTTAGATGGCCAAATTACAGAGAAATTCACAGAAATTTGCAAATATAACGAATTTAAGTACGATCGAGGTTAAATCTAAGGTAAGAGACGTTGTTTTGCACGTGAATCTCAAACTTCAGTCACTGCTAGTACTCTCCAATGTAAGCTTACATGTAAGCTTACATCTCAAGGACTCTTTTATTTTCAGTTTGATGCAGAATTTAGAAGATTTGCCTCGGAGAGGAATCAGTTTGCAAACTATGACCAGTTTTACAAATACGTAGAACAAATCCATCAGCTCGATAGTACGCCATTTACTACGTGGTACACGGACATTCATGGCGATCTGCTACCCATCAACAACGACGATAACTTAACGCTTGCATTATCAACAGCCAAACCTTTACTGCGGCTGTTTGTGCAACGAAAAGGTACGATATTAAACTACCGTAAAATAGACACTCAAGTTGCAAACAAACCGAGTTGATTCAATTTCTTTCAAGGACAAAAGTTATTATCATTTGGTGTACACCGCCCATTTGGTATATTTCACTCCTTGTAATCTACATAAGTGCTGACACGATCGATGTGAGATTCGATTCAACAGGATGAAAGCTTTGCAATTTAGTTTAGACGAGTTCTTAATTAGCAGAGTAGAGTTTGTATTCAAATTCGGATATTTTTATTATGAGCACAAGCCCTTCCAACAAACGGTTGACTAAACTCATTGACCACTTCCTTCGAAGAATTCGTTCCCACTATCAGATCTCGAAACTGAATCTCAGGCATTCCAACTCTGCATCATTTTAGAATTCTGTAAATTTGAAGAGTTGTGGTGAATATGATGAGTTAGAGAAGTATTTATTTGACCCGTAGCAATATTTAGTTAATGATTTCTTTCCAGATATTTATTTATGCTTTATCCATCATAATAAATAGGTGAAGTGTTGTCAATAGGCTTGTGATTGATTGCAATATTTTTCGAATATTTCTCGTGAATGTGATGGTTTATCCTTAAAGCATTAATACTCATTCTCAGATGGTCTTCATTTTAGAAGAAACCAGGGAATAATTGGAATTCTTTGAGCATTAGTCATCATGTTGGAGCTTATTGCTTTTATTGGAACATGAAATTGTAAACAAACGTTTCCCCCACCAATAATGAGTTGAAAAGCTCAGGAAAAAATTTCCAAAATAAGATCAGAATTCATACATTCGTACCTGATCTTTGAGAAGAGACGAAAAGACAAAAGCCTATAGAAATGTTCTAAGCAGCAGATAAGGGAATCCTAACTGTCATGATCAACCAGATTGTTTCCTCGTTATGAGAATACTTTCTTAGTGATTTCATTTCCTTTTTGTGAATATATATGATCATTGTAAATATTATTAATTTTTGTTACCAACATTATCTCAGTTTAATCAAATTACTAAAGGTGTGAAATCTTCATTACTTTCATTGCTTGCTCCAATGGACTTCGCTTAAATTATATTTTTTAAACACTCACCAACAGTCAAAACAAAAAAAAAAAAAAAAAACCGACTAATAGTCTCCCTCGTCACTCAACTGTCAATTGTCATGACGTAGAGAAATTATAACCTTTGTGGTTTGGGTTTCTTTATCTTCATGCATCAGACACTTTTATCAATCCTTATGGGTCTCTGGACTCCGAACTGTGTGATTAGAAACCACAGAGACTCTGAATTTTTAAGTAGTTGAGCAGATACAACAGTTATCAGGGATTTATCTATGATATCTTGAAATGTAAAGCATTTCCTTCAAGAGTGTTGCTTTGATCCTTAGACCACATACACTGTACATCACATAAAAAAATGTTAAGCACTAAATTTCATTAGGTGGTTTGAGCAATAGAGAACTGGTATCTCAAGTATATCTCTTGAAAACATATGAAATTAATCTACAGTTTTACAGATGAAAATGTGTTTTTCTGAGTATCAATACACTAGTATATACTGTATACATGTGCAGTTGAAATACAATGATTATTATATAGCTAATTGCATAATCGTTGTCGGGTTGAAAATCATGAAAGCTATGACCAAAAGGAATTCTGGGAAATTAAAAACTCCCAAATAACACCATCAAATCATCGACCTTTTTATCCAGACTTGTAGGATCTTAGTTAAATAGCTCATAGAGTCGTTTTCGTATGAGTGGGAAACCTACGGTACGGAGTTACGGTCACGGTACGGAATCGAAGACATTGTATTCAACCAATCACAGCGCGCAAAATCATCGCTCAACCAATCAGAATGCTTGGATACGGCATGATGATGGCGCGATACGGTCACCGCACGGTACGAACCGTACCGTAACTACTTCCCACTCATACGAAAACGACTCTATACCTTCAAAACTACTAGAACATTGAATATAACTGTATGTAATGCGGGTCATGAACTGATTTCCCATCCATCCTTGCGGTCTCAGCTTCTATGATTTATGATTTTCAACCCGACAACGATTATGCAATTAGCTATGTATTGAATTGAAATAAACTATCCTACTAAAAAGTGAAACTATATTGACTAATTAATTACACTTTCTAATTAAAGCTGCTATTTCAAAACCTTTGTGGTTGTGACAATGACGCCATTCAAACATAAAGTCCTCTTGTCTTCTCTGAGCATGACTACAAAATAGCAATAATATGAACAATTACATGTATGTATGTGTTGTGGTTGAAACATTTTCACAATTTTGTTTAGGACGTTGTATCTCGAAGAAGAAAATCTGAACAATTTTATTTGCCACTCTTGACCAAATAACACAACATTGTGTTCTATTTAAAGTCTATATTATATAGTTTTAGCAGGTGCATGTAAACACAAAATATTAGTGCAAGGGATCATGGGTTCAGATACAAGATCTTTAAATCCTTTAAAACTGAGGCAAATGAGGGAACAATGTTGTAGAAACATGTGTTTCCAGGAAACAACTGAAATCTTTCAGAAACAGTTTTGTTTCCAAAGAAGGCCCTGCAGTTTGTATGAAAGGTGGATAGTGCTATCCGTTGGATAAATCCTTATCCAGTGGATAATTAACTTTATTAGATAACAGCATCAACTTATCCACTGAATAAGGATTTATCCAGTGGATAGCGCTATCCACCAGATATAGTGATAAATCATCAACCAGAATTGAATCACTGACCCCTCGCACATTATGCTCACTACTTATCCATTAGACTACCTCACTGCTTGTTTGATTTTGAAGCTCTTTTTAGCAAACATATTACTTGCGAGGTGACTCATTAGGCCAAGACACAAAAGCAATTGTTATGGTTCTTTTCTCAGGAGACTCATGACGCTTCGTGTTTCATCAGGGATTCCAAACACCTCGAAACAATAAAAGCATGAGGCCGTTACATCTGTTTCTCAGTGTTTGGAACCCCTGATGAAACACTCGCACTCGTTGTTGATATATTACGTATTAATGCTTTATTTTATATTGTTTTGTCCAGGTGAAGGTTATGACCACAATGGCCTACCCCCAGAAGTGCAGCTTAGAAAAAAGACTATGTTTTCCAACACCAAGAGCCTTCTCAACAGAGTAGCCATCAGCACTCCACAAGATTTCCGTCGAGTCTCGGCCATTGTTGATGTTGACATACTTCCTGAGACACACCGGCGAGTTCGACTCCTCAAGCACAACTCAGATAAACCTCTTGGGTTCTATATCCGTGATGGCACAAGTGTACGTGTGACGCCGAGTGGGCTGGAGCGAGTTCCTGGAATATTTATCTCTCGGCTTGTTCCTGGTGGCCTTGCAGAGAGCACAGGTCTGCTGGCTGTTAACGACGAGGTTTTAGAAGTTAATGGTATTGATGTTACTGGAAAGACTCTCGATCAAGTTACGGACATGATGATTGCGAACAGTCATAATCTTATCATCACAGTGAAACCTGCAAACCAACTGAATAACCCCAGATCTGCCAGCGCTATTGATAGATTGAATGCGAAATCAAGAAGTCTAACGAACCTTAATTCAATTCATAATAACCCTATAACAGGGTCACCTACAATCGCTCATGCTTACTCAAATACATTGTTGGACGATGATAACCTTGACAGCGATGAAGACGATGATAACCCAACAGTCAACGAGGAGACGGGTGTCCTCTCTATATAGTTTTCTACCATGGATCATGTCGGGTCATTTCTGAAGAACTTCCAAGTTGTACCATTGTTGCACTTCTGGATGATTGATAAAGAAGACAGTGAATTGATGTGGTCAACGTTCTCTCTCATTGTTCAGTAATGTCAATCGACTACACTGCTCGTATATATCCATGTATTGTATTCGAGAACAATGACAAAGAAAAAGACCGCCATTAAGACATTCACCAAGGCATACATGTACCATACTCCAGCAGCTTGTCATAATGTTTTGAATCATTTTGCATCGGAGGATTTTATGCCTCCATTGACATCAATAATATACCACAGCCGAGGAAAATCAGTTTAGAACTTAGCATCGCCGCTACCATTTGTATATAGGTTATAATAATTTGGTTGCCATGGAAATGAATAATCGCATCACCTGGAAAACCTCACCAAACATTTTCACTAATACTAATTCACAGCATAGTAGAATCCAAGCATCTTAATCCCTGGTTAATTTTAGCTTCTTGAGTGCAATTTTGGCAGTGTTTTTATTTGAAGGGCTTCCTGCAAGAACAACGAAAGTGATCTCTGATCAAACCCTAAATTCTCCTCAAGATTGTTTGAATTTCAAAGGAGAGTTTGGGTTTTGATCACAAATCACTTAGGAGCCCTTCATTTGATAGTTTGTTTGCTTACTAAGCTGCTTCACTTATTCTTGGGTTGCACGTTACGTCATAGCCGCCATGTTGGATGACAATAACAAAGCATTCCTCATTAGCTTCTCTTGTTAGATCATCCAACATGGTTGCACGTTACGTCATAGCCGCCATGTTGGATCATAGCCCTCATTAGCTTCTCAGATGTTGCACGTTACATCATAGGCCATGATGACAATAACAAAGCATTCCTCATTAGCTTCTCTTGTTAGATCATCCAACATGGTGACTGTTTCATTGTTATTTATATCTCAAGGGATTTTGAGTCATGTGGTTGCAACCCAAGAATTATGTTTTATCAGTGTGAAAATTAGTTTCTACCACAAGTACCGTAGATTCTCTATCCAGCCCCCCCCCCCCCCCTCCCAATAAGCCCCCCCTCTCAGTTGAAGCACAATCCCCCCTCCCCCTTCTCCCAAAGATACCGTAGTACGTAATGTGATGATATAGATAGATAGATAGATGCCTTTATTTAGACAGGGTATATATGTATATGATATACATGTACCATACTTTGATGATTAAAAAAAGTGATTACCGGTAATTATGGTGCCCGTGACCATAATTGGTTTACTATAACCTACATCACTGGTTTTTTTCATGAAATTTAATAAGCCCCCTCCCTCTATTAAGCCCACTCTCTCTATTAAGCCCCCTCCCTCTATTAAGCCCACTCTCTCTATTAAGCCCTCTCCCTCTATTAAGCCCTCTCCCTCTATTAAGCCCTCTCCCTCTATTAAGCCCCCTCTCTCTATTAAGCTCCCTCCCTCTATTAAGCCCGCTCCCTCTATTAAGCCCTCTCCCTCTATTAAGCCCTCTCCCTCTATTAAGCCCCCTCTCTCTATTAAACCCTCTCCCTCTATTAAGCCCGCTCCCTCTATTAAGCCCTCTCCCTCTATTAAGCCCTCTCCCTCTATTAAGCCCTCTCCCTCTATTAAGCCCTCTCCCTCTATTAAGCCAAAGTGCTTGAAAGAAATAAGCCCCCGGGGGACTTAAGGTGATTCCCTTGAATTGCATTGCGCACGCTCTACTGCGCACGATTCTGAATAAAATTTTAGTTGACGAGCGCGCGCTAACTTACGCCATCGAGCTCGCGCGCATTGGAGACCATTGGAAATCGTTAAATATTTCATGTGTAACTGAAGTTTTCTCAAAATAAATCGAAAACGAGCACGGTGACCCCCATTTTTTATTCAATAACTTTCATCGCACTATAGTTCTCTAGTATATAGCAAAGTATTAAAAAAAGTTAGGATTTCAAACATTAAAAAAATTGAATGAAAGCATACGAAGTATCGATTTTTAGACCCTCTCGGTGGTTCGAACATCTGTGTTTTTTGTTCTATTTTTCGACAACTATGCAAAATTCGAGTATTTTCTTACTATCAGACGATAGGCTAGAGATACAAAAGCTATAGCAACCTTTAGTTCATTATTAATAGTTTATTATTTACCCGATCCCGATGTCACGCGAGACTCGACTGAAAGACCTAAAATACCATAATTTCAAAGCAGTGTAGCGCAAAAATGAGCGCGGTGACCCCCTTTTTTTAGTGCATTTTTTGAAACTCAATACCGTAATGTATCACCATGCCAAGTTATAGAAAATTCTAGGATTTGCTTCTATTTCAAGGGAATCACCTTAACAGAGGATGTACGGTAGCTTAGTTCACAACTGAAAATATCAGACTTTTAGATAAATATTTAATCTAATTTATAATATGTACACTAAAAGTTAATATGCATTGATAATAATGGCAGCCAATTAATTAGATATTGATATGAAAACCAGTAGGATCGCACAAACAATTTTTGCAGAATGATAGGAATCAAAATGTAGAAGATTGCAAATTTCATAATTCAAGCAATAAAGATGTTTTTACAAGGTCTCTACTTTAATGAAGTTCTTCTTGAGCAATCAAGGGTGACAGTAGGAGTGCCTAGACTCAACTTAGTGATTTGACAAGGAAAAATTGGCGATGTTTTTATCGTCTACACGAGCAACTTTTCCTTGTCAAGGAAAAATTGGCGATGTTTTTGTCATCTACACGAGCAAGTTTTCCTTGACAAGTTAACGGTGGTAAAACGTGCAACGGGCAACAAAACCGTGCAACTTGTCGCGCAACATATTGTTGCGTTGCAAGTTGCGGAGCAATGTTTCTCGTTTTACCACCGTTCGCGCAACTTGTCGCGCAACACATTTTCGTGTTGCAGGTTGCAAAACTTTGTTGCGCAAAGTAGAAGCTCTTTCTACTTCATGCAACAAAGTTTTGCAACCTGCAACACCGAAAATTTAATTTGTTGCGCGACAAGTTGCACGAACGATGGTAATACGAGAAACATTGCTCTGCAACTTGCAACGCAACAATCTGAACAATGTTGCGCGACAAGTTATTACCGCACCTTAACTATGACTAAACAAAAAACAAAAAAAAAACAAAAAAAAACTATGACTAAAGGCCTTGTTACACGGTGAAACTTTTTCGTGAAACTGTTTCGTGAAACGGTGCGAGACAGTTTCACCGTGTAACATGTTTTCTGAAACTCGTTGTAAAATTCTGATCACCAGCCTCCCTCGATATAATTATTTCTAGTGCAATACCCTTTATCGAAGCCGGTCAGGCGCGCGAAAATTGATAAAACATGGCGCGAGACGATGGAACAAGACGTGCTCTTGCCGTTTTATTGAAGATGACGAAACTGAACCAGTTTTCGAACAGAGAAAGCGCATTAACTGCATCGGTATACGATCGTGGATAGCAATTACAGTATGGACACTCGAACCGTGAACACTTAGTTTTTTTTCTAACACAAATATATAAATTATCGATTGAGCAAATTGATCAGAAAAAATATTTATTTTGATCACTAAGTGTATTTAAACTCAATGCTGCATTTGAGAGGCTATGAGGTAATAGAAAGTTCGAAAAAAAAACTTCGAAAAAAAACTTGAGGTGTTCACGGTTCGAGTGTCCACACTGTAAACTATTTTTGCAATTTAATGTACTGAGGAAGCGGTCTTATTTAGACCTCTCAAATTCCGTAACAAAACAGCGTACAAACATAAACAACAGCTTTTGTAGATCCGTTTATCGAAATGACTTAAAAATTACACTAAAACAACTCCCAAACTGCTAGGAATGATGGATATTAGTGACGTAGTTGGTTCTGATTGCTTTGTGAACTGAAGCACATCAACACAAGTTTCACGAGGTGTGTTACACGGTGGAATGGCTGGTTTAATGAAACTTTTTTGCTTCGAGTTTCATGAAAAAGTAGAAAGTAGTTCTACTTTTCATGAAACTGTCTCGCAACGCAAATTCGAAAAAGTTTCCTGAAAACGACCATGTTACACGGTGAAACTCTATCTTGGTGAAACCTGTCTCGCACCATTTCACGAAACAGTTTCACGAAAAAGTTTCACCGTGTATTACTGTTGTAAGCCAGTTATACTGATTGCATTCAGTTTCGTAAAGCTGAAGTCAATCCTCAATAAAATCAGTAACATGTCAAATGCGAGCGCGAAATTCCGCGCAGCAGACATTTATCACAGGGGAATGGTTTCTAACTCTCTGATCTGTAAAAGGTCCTCGGTAGATCTTGCGCGACATGGAAGGGTTTTTGTAGGCCCCTCATCCTCCGCGCAGGCTGCTCAAAAGATAACCGAAAACAGTTAATAATAATAATAAATAATAACTTTATTTATATAGCGCTTTTACTTTACTTATATTTTACTTTACTTTATTTATAATGGGCTTCCTGTGGCAAACGAGATAGACTGGGGCGAGTGTGAGCTTTCCTCAAAGAGATGAGGCTAGGGGTTTTCACAATTTATTTTATCTGTGGCTTTGGAAGTGGGTTATGGCCACTTCTTTATGATAGAGAAATGATTATCTTTGTATCAGATCCCTCGAAGTTTGCAGGGATAATTGACTTTGTGACTATTGTTAAAATTGGGCTTTTGAGGTCTGTAACAAACCCCCTCCCCACTAAGTCAAGGACTTACAAACACCCTACCCTACCCCCTATCAAACTCAGTTTCAAATAAAATTTGGCATGTATAATGGTCTTAGGCCAGGGGATCCAAAACCTGGGCATTTTAATTAAATATTACATACATTATGTACTATATTGACCTTTTTCAGAGCAGCATACAAGGCTCCGGGGAATAATGCTCACTGATTCGTGGATAATAATAATAATAATAATAATAACAACTTTATTTATAAAGTGGGTAAAAGCATTACCTAAATAGATAATTTTCAGGTGAAAAGATAAAAGAATAAAATAATGTAGTTATTCCCCGGAGCTTTGCACTGAAACCTTTGTGTGTGACAAGTAGAGTATATATTGAAAGTGGTCTATTCATATGCGTCTTTTGAGGAAGGCTTCCATAGTAGTCGTTGTATATTCCAAGTGAATTTAGCCTGATTGGTGGACGGGGTTGTCGGCAATCAGGCTACAGTAAAGGTACATTGGTAGTTGCATTAAAGTGGGGTTGAACTGGAGGAAGCACTTCTTACCCAATTCTGTGAGAATGCAATGAACCGGTGGTATGGTATCATTGGTGTGGCATGGCATGGTATGGTGTGGTATATGGCATGGTGTGGTATATGGCATGGTGTGGCATGGCATGGTGTGGTATATGGTGTGGTATATGGCATGGCATGGTATGGTGTGGTATATGGTATGGTGTGGTATATGGCATGGTGTGGTATGGCATGGTGTGGTATGGCATGGTGTGGCATGGTGTGGCATATGGCATGGTGTGGTATGGTGTGGTATATGGCATGGTGTGGTATGGCATGGTGTGGTATGGCATGGTGTGGCATGGTGTGGTATGGTGTGGTATGGCATGGTGTGGCATGGTGTGGTATGGTGTGGTATGGCATGGTATGGTATGGCACGGTGTGGCATGGTGTGGCATATGGCATGGTGTGGTATGGCATGGTGTGGTATGGCATGGTGTGGCATATGGCATGGCATGGCATGGTGTGGCATGTGTGGTATGGTATGGCACGGTGTGGCATGGTGTGGCATATGGCATGGTGTGCTGTGGCATGTGTGATATGGTATGGCATGGTGTGGTGTGGCATATGGCATGGTGTGGTATGGCACGGTGTGGCATATGACATGGCGTGGCATGGTGTGCTTTGGCATGTGTGGTATGGTATGGCACGGTGTGGTACGGCACGATGTGGCATGGTGTGGCATATGGCATGGTGTGGTATGGTGTGGTATGGCATGGTATGGCACGGTGTGGCATGGTGTGGCATATGGCATGGTGTGGTATGGCACGGTGTGGCATATGACATGGTGTGGCATGGCATGGTGTGCTGTAGCATGTGTGGTATGGTACGGCACGATGTGGCATATGGCATGGTGTGGTATGGCACGGTGTGGCATATGGCATGGTGTGGTATGGCATGGTATGGTGTGGTATGGTATGGTATGGCATGGTGTGGTATGGCATGGTGTACTGTGGCATGTGTGGTATGGTATGGCACGGTGTGGCATGGCATGGTGTGCTGTGGCATGGTGTGGCATATGGCATGGTGTGCTGTACGTGGCATGTGTGGCTGATGGTGTGGTATGGTATGTGTGGTATGGCACAGTGTGGTGTGGTATGAAATGTGTGGTATGGTATGTGTGGTATGGCACAGCGTGGTGTGGTATGGTATAGTGTGGTATGGCATAGTGGTATGCCATGGTACAAAATGTATGCTATTTTGCTGATTGAGTGTGAACTGCAATTCCAGTAAACATCAAAATAATGCTCATCCATAGACATTGGTGTCACCAGATTCATTCATTCCATCGCACTTGAGTCTCAGCCACTGCTGGAAAGTCATCTCAAAGGTGTCATCGCCTTCATCTTGATATAACATGAGATCCTTACGATTGTCAGTCTGTGTTGCAGAGAGTTTGTTCTTTTGCTTGGACTGCTTCCAATCTTCAAAGCTTTTCCCAGTTCCATCTCTTCTTTTCATCTCTTCTTCCATCTCTTTTCTTGCTTGCTCTTCTCGTTTTCTCTGCTGTTGTTTTCGTTTTTGTTCATTCTTTGCTTGCAGCCAGTAATCAAAATTTGATGATTTTGAGCTTGCCACTGAGCTTCGAGATTTGCTACAACATAATGCAATATATTGTATTTAGTAATACCCTGTGCACAGCCATCCTACACCATCCCCTCCCCCCAAAGGAAATGGATTTTCTTTGAGGTGGGGAGGACGTAGGAATGCATGTGAGTCACACTCATACATTGTTGATTGTTGTGTATTGTTATATTCACCTGCTTAATAATCTCCTTTCATCAAACCTCCTTCTGAGTGCATTTGGTGAAACTGTGGAAAATTGAATGCAACTTTAATATAACATAAAACTTGTAAGTTAGGGGGGGGGGGGGGGGGGGCCCAAGTACCAGAAAAGGGTAAGAATGAGACTGCTGTCTTATCCCTGTCCTAGCACTCACCCCTCCCATATCAGCAGAGATGGGAAAGAAAGTCCAAGTGCTGAGAAATGACATACTTCTCTTACCATGAGCAGCACCTCGAGTCTCGTCAATGGGTGGTAGTTCAAAATGGGACCCCTCTCTTCCAAATGAATCATGTCCCGCCCCTGAGGGGTTCCGCCGAGGGGCACTTAACCCAGTGCCTGAAAACTCCCCTGGGGGCAAAGTCTGACAGTAGTACAACTGGGCATATGTCCCTTTGAACCATATTGGAAAACTTGAATCAAACTGTTGATGCATCATAAGTGAAGTGCTTCTCTTTCTTCGTCTGGTCTTAGCTGCCCTTGTTTGCCACTGAAACAAAAACAAGTGCCTCTCACTGTCTTTGAAACCACACTGACTTGCGATCATTAAAGGGGTTTTGCCCTGCGTGTCTGGCTCATCTATAGCTGCTCCCTTTTCTAGCATAGTGTCAATGCACGAGGAATGTCCTTGAGAAGCAGCCACGTGTAAGGGCGAGCGTCCAAACGGAGTCTTCATATTTACATTGGCTTTCGCGTCATCGATAAGACTTCGAATCAACTGTATATTCCCTCGATGAGCCGCGATGAAAAGCGCCACTGCCGCTCTATCGCTAGCCACATTAACTTTACTCTTGTACAATAACGGATCCAGTTTTTCCCAGTCTTTAGAAATGACAATATCTTGCTTGAAAACGCTCACAATGTCGCCTCGCGAAGCTGCCGCAATGAGCGATTCCCAATTCCGCCAGATTTTTAAATTAATAGTAGCTCCCGATACGACATCGTTGTACTTTAAGTCAGAATCATCCATCATATCTCCTTCGTCGAGATACTGCAGCCTTTGTAAATTGCTAGGGATACCTACTACCAGCTCAGCATAACACTTTAGTTCTCGTACTTTCATCTCTGCGCTGACATGTTTGAGTAAAAATCGTTCTGAAGTCGGCGTTAATTTGATGTAAATGTCAAAAGGAAGGGATTTTAGGTTCTTCTTCTTCTTCTTAGGAAAGGCCATCGTTTTGACTTTTTGGATAATCCGCTAAACGGCAATACAAGTTACTCTAAGTTGTTCCCTTCGTTCAAGAAGCCATTTTATTGTTCTTTGGAACATTTTGCCATGGCAACCAGTACCAAAATAGATCATTAGAATTTCTAATTTCTACAAGAATTCCACAGGATTCCCAACGCAAATACTTCCAGTTCTTTCCATTTTCTGTTTTGTTTCAATTTCTTTAAGTTTTCCTCCACATTTCTTTGATATTTTCTCTCTTATATTTTCTAGTCTTCAAATAAAAAATTAAGAAAATGATCCCCTCCTGCTTGTCTAGAAAAATATATTTCATTTTTTATGTATTATGTTACAAATTTAATTATGATTATTAATAATTTTCTCCTTAAGTTTTCTCATATATTTTTTATATTTCATTTTGACGGACCAACCAGACAATAATTAGAAATTCTTTGACTGGCTGACTGAATTAATTCGGTGAAATTTTTAATTTGAAGCCGACAAGTCGGAATATATTAATCTTCACGATTTCATTAATATTTCATGGTTTATCACCGAAAACACATGTTTATAGTCGTTAATTGTATAAACGTTTTCTTTCATTATATTTTATAATTCAAGCGGGTAGATTAACGTTTTGTTGATAAATAAAGACACGCGCGTTTGTGGGTTTTTTCTTCTTCTTTGGCGGAAAATAACCAAAACTTTTAAAATTAAAATTGGAAAAATGCTCAAAATGCTCGCCAAAAGTTATTGCTTTTGTTCAGTGAATTTTATTTGCATTTTCTTTCAGTCTGCATATTGTTGTGCATATTGTTGTCGGTAAACACTCAACTGGCTTTTTGACCTCTGAAGGATACTTTGGCGATCGACAAATCAGTAATGAAATGCAAAAACTTCTTTAAAAATTAGCACCAGCCAACTTCACAGCGGGCGAAAAAGAAAATTATTCATAGAACCACTCAACCTTCCCAACATTGACTACAACCGGAACTCCAACCCACGGCCAGGCGTTAGACGACGGAAACACCTAGTAAACGACCATCGCTTCCAAAGAGTTTGACCCCTGATTTGGTCCTTCAGTCTTCATTGTGCCGTCAGTTATAGGGGTTCTATGTTGACGGTCACAGAAGTTCACTACAGCGTAGGTGTTCTGACATGTGTTGTACCAAAGAACAATAAGTTACGGCGTCTTCAGGAAGCACATGTAAAGTATAACGTCTAGCAGCTCTTGTGCTTCTTGTAAAACAAGAGATGCGATGCGTCTTTTCTATGTCCTGGTCTCCGTTCTCGCGGCTATTACTTCAGCACACTTTCCCGGGGATCACACGCCAAAAGGTGAGCGAACGAACCAACAAAACCAACCACACACTTCAGTCGACCAGTCTTCTCGTGTGTGTGAATTGGTTTATTCTAGTTTACAACACTTTCAGTGCATTGTGAACCAATACCAAAAGAAGTGCAAGTCGTTTAGATTTTACAATCGTATTTTAGCGTGACATAATCTACTTGTACCAGTTCTTTCTCATGTTAATATAGTTCTGAATCGACGGCTTACAAAACCATTAATTATGATAAGCGAAGTTCGTTTAGCAGCTATTCATTGATGAACAATATTTCGTAATATTTCAGTAAAAGGGATTACTTAGAGAGCGTTAATGGAGGCGATCATAGGCAATAGTTCAGGAAACTGTTGGAACTATAAAGTAAACTTTCCGTATTTTTAGTATTCAAATAAAGTAGGAAGCTATACAGAGCGTAACGATGGTAATATCAGTATTCAAATACATCCCCAAAAAGTCAAGAAAAATCAATATAACTCTACAAAGCACTAAAAATGTTTATTAATTGCAGAGTATTATTATGGCAATTCTCAACTTTTAATGATGAATTTATGGAAATTTTAATATTTTTTCAAAATTGAAAGATGAAATTTGAATCACGTCGCGTGTACTTAGAATAATATCCAAGTGTGAATATGTTTGTAAATTAATATGTCATCGGCTGTACTTATTTAACCGAAGAATTTCAAACTTCCTTTGGAGTAAATATAAATGTAGTACAAATAGAGTGACTTTAGTTGGAGCGCAACGGGACGTCAACAAAATCCCACTGGATTTATTTCCCGCTTAAAGTCAAAGAACTAGACTGTTCCACGCATCCAACGCACAATATAACTCCTCTGACCTTGCGCGACAAATGTTCCACGAACAAGGCTTAACTTGTGCATTTAGATATCTTAATACGAAAAAAGTCCGACCATTTTATGGTATTGCTTGGCAGACTTCGCGACAGGGAACTTCAGGAGACATAACACTATCGCTCCAGGAGGATTTAAACTGTGCTCAAGTATAAAGTATTTGCATTTGTTTTGAATAGTTTTGTACGATTATTTTATTCATGGCGACCTGCCAATAACACTAATATTTAACGCTTGGTAATCTTCAGTGATAATGTAGTATTACTGACAGAGGTTGAAAAGAGGCCATGAGACCTTTCTCATATATGTCAGTCAGTATTGATTAAACTCATTATCCCTTCTGTTTCCTGCTTCAACTTGAAATTGAGTGAAAGTGAATGATCGAGGAGGATGAGAGGGGATTACTGACTCGAGAGGGGCGGAAGGACGGCAGCAGAGATTCAAGTGCAGTTTAGTGTCCTCGGCCCGACCAATGTGTCAGCAATGAAGGAGCAAGACACATATTCAGACAATGTTCAAGCGTATATAAACAATTGATACAGTCTTCACAGTTTCAATTACTGTTAATATTTCATTAAAACTTGTCGTCTAGTTGTTCGTCTCGTAGATAAATAGCCATGCACTTCAGAGTCGTAACAAAATCTGTATCGCTTGATATCCGGCTCGCTCATACATGGCAAATGAATTCATAGCTGTTGCAGAACAACTGAACCGTAGAGAAACATTATTACTCATATGAAAATAAAATAAACAGTACTCCTCAGACCCCCAACCGTGGAGGTGCAGAAGACCAGTTTTCCCAATCAATATGACTTCGTCAAAATATCACCACAATCTAGTTAATTGGAGATATAAAGAACCACATCTAGACTTGAAAGTCATATTTCTCAAGGTACTTAAGGCCTGGTTCAAGCCTTAAATAGCAGAAAAACGAAAAAAATTATAATGTCTAATCATTTTGACTAAACATCACAAAACTTGGCACAGCTTGAGAGTTTTATATCCTCTACTCATTTAAAGTGCTACTTAGACGAAAATCGATCGAAGTTTAATTTAGCTGAAACTTCATTGAATAATTCTTCAAGGGTCTAATAATAACTAGTTAAAATCTTTTTTCGATATTCCAGAGGGAAGTACTATATTTTCATGAATCTTTAGAGGAGTCAGTGACGTCATCTACTCAACCAAACATTCAGCTCCATACATTTCTTTGTATTTTGTGAGTCAAAATATCTCAATGTTTTGTTCAGATAACAGCTCTGCATTAAAGAAAACTGGTCAGACAATCAATCCTAAGCACAAATAATGTAAGAAAACTCCTTCAACCAAACTTTTAGCTTCATAGAAATAAAATAATTCAAGAAACTAAACACAAAGAAATGTATGGAGCGAGGCCGTGTTGATTGTTAGGGTTGAGTAGATGACCTCACCGACACATCTAAAGATTCATAAAAATGTAATACTTCCCATAGGAATTTTGAGAAAACACATTAACCAGTAATTGTATGGCTCTTTGAGATTATTTCAGTGAAGTTTCAGCTAAATTAAACTTCGTTCGATTTTCGTCTAAGTAGCACTTTAATTAAGTGAATGAAATCCAAAACAGCATATCACGTGGTTAACCACGTGACAAAGAATTTTGAAAACAAAATATAAAATGCGGTCGCCAGTTTAAGAGGAAAGTGAAAGCAAATAGTTGTGTATAATCACGTTTATGATCATCTATTAACCCTCGTTTAGAAAACCTGTCTTCCGCTTTTTGCAAGGAGAATATTTCGGAAAAGAGGTCACGTGACCATTTCATCAGATTATATTTCTGTAGTTTTTTCTTAAACTATATATAATTTCGAGGTTTTCTAAACGCTATCTTGTATTGTGAATTGAATTCGCGACCGCATTTAAGAAAAACTATATTTTCCTCCATAAGGTCACGTGACCACATGACGTCACAATTGTTAGATCCAAATTATCTCAAATCTTGTATATAACCTTATGCCTAAATATGAGTGCCTAAGTAAATTAGAGCAGCGAGTTATTACAAGAAATGTGATTTTCCAAGTTGCCTTTTTGAACCAGGCCTTAAGTACCTTGAGTTAACAGCAGTCGGCTGATTGAACTGCAAACCGCAATCAGTCAACCATAGATACAGTCAATGTCATTAACGTTGTTCAGCTAAAAAGAGATTAACACTACAATAAATGTCACGTGACTCATTCTATATTCTTTTTGCACACCTGGAATTTTAATTTCAAAAGCAAACATCGACACCTCAGTGTGAAAAGAGAATGTTAACAATGCCTGTTTTCACAGGCAAAGGTGATTTACGCTTTTTGAAATTAAAATTCCACGCGCTCAAAACAGATATAGAATGAGATACGTGACATTTAATAATAACATTCTTATTAAACGCACTAAATATTGATCTCAGTGCGTTTTACAACTTTATTGTAGTGTTAAAGGAGAGGGGGGACGGGGAAAGAGAGCTAGGATAGCCTTTTGATATCATAGCTAGTGATCTGATAAGAATATGGTCATTGATCCCCCGCGCGCCGTAGCTGTGCCTAAAGAAGTCAGACTCCCTAATAACATAGTTGAATCAATTCATGTAACATATTTGAATAAATTCATCAGAGGAAATTAGGGAGATCTGACTTATAATATCAATTGTGGGAGCTTTAGGCGCAGCTACGGCGCGCGGGGGATCATATTAGCTCAGATTAGAAGGGAAACGAATGTTACCCATATACCTTTGCACGCTTTGTATCATTAATGATTCCCATGTTCCCATTCGCACTCACAGAGAATCTTCACTATTCTTCTTTTTGAAATGGCAGTACGACACCTATTACGTCATCCAACACGTTTCTTAATTCAACATGTTCACAGCGAAGTTCACAAGAAGTTTGCATATACACCTATTCCAAATATCGTTGTCCGGGCCGAAAGCAACAAGCAAGAAGCTGACGAACGCAAAGGACTTTGGGAATCTCCTAATTAATTAATTAATTAATTAATCCGTGGTACTTGAGAAGTTATCCCTACGAGCGTTGAATAGCAATCATTTGGAACTATTCGGCCATTTGAAAATGCATGTTGTTAAAATATCTACGGATAAATAAATGAATAAGGAGAAAGTCCCAATGTCCTTTGCGGTCGTCAGCTTCTTGGAATAGGTGTATGTCGCGCGCGCGGGAAGCACCGGACCCACCGTGGTTTGAAACTACTGCCCGTTGGCATGTAAAATAGTATAATTCCGAGTGGTTTTCCAATTTGTTTGAAATTGTATTTTTGATTCCACAGAAGCACGATGGTGTTGTATAACAGATAAAGAAATCCTTAAGTGTCAAGATTTGTCTCGAGCTGTGATTGCTGCAAAGCCAAACCTCTCTCTTCCTATGAACTTCACGTGTGTTAGAGGATCCGACGTCATCGATTGTATGTCACGCATTTCTCGCGGTGAGGCAGACTTGGTCACGCTGTCTGAAGCAGACATTTATAAAGCAGGTTTGTACCGGTTTAATGAGAGATTTGGGCTAAATTAGGACTTCGCACCAGAGGTCTTCCCCTCCCTCCCCTCCCGGCGTTCACAGCTCTCGTTGCGCTGCGTAAACGCGAGTCTGACTTCACGGATTCCATTCATTATCGCGCCGTCACAGTTTATCAGGTCGACTGCTGGCTGTTTGCGCGCCGGCTCTTTTGGCCTCGGATTTACAAACACGTGTACACATATCGTATATCACGTGATCTCCCATTCGTTCCTTATTCACTGCCGTACTAAATTCCATTTATCAGGTAAAGACTATGGCTTAGTCCCAGTCGTTGGAGAGCATTATGGCCGCGAGACCCACACTAGTTATTTCGCAGTAGCACTTGTTCTGTCTGACGCAAGTCCCAGTCTTACTCTCAAATCTTTAAAAGGCATGACCACGTGCCATCCACGTGCTGGAGATACCGCTGGCTGGCAAGTACCGACAGGGTTCCTCATAGCCAACAAACAAATGCCATGGAAATCTTGTAACACATTCTTATCTGCTGGAGAGTTTTTTGAGAAGAGCTGCGTGCCAGGTTTGTGATCATAGCAACAATTTCTTGTCGGAAAAATTACAGAATTGTCAATGGCATTTATTGTGATTTTAGGAGTACTCACTACCAAATACAATCCCGACCGAAACAATCCCAGAAACCTTTGCGGCCTGTGTCAAAAGGAAGACTGCCCTCCCAACACGTCAGAAAAGTACTATGGGTTTAAAGGTTCATACCTGTGTTTGGTGGAGAAGAAAGCACAAGTGATATTTGTTCGTCATACGACGGTGTTTGACTTTACTGGAATCGTAAATGATTTAAATCCTGGAGATGATTTTAGACTACTTTGTCCTGACGGCAAGAGGGGAGGTATGTAGTTTAAGTACGTTTAATTAATGCATTCAGGAGGACATTACTGATAATGGGCTCCTGATGCAAGCAATTCTGACCGGGTTCTGAAGTTATAAGCCGCATGGCTGCAAATTAAAGTGGACCAACCAGTTACCGACCAGAATTCATACAACAGCGCAGGTCATTTCAAGAATCCTTGCTTAGATCTATCTAGCTCTAATCGGTGGAATGGACTAGTCTAAGCCTAGTTTTCCGGCTCTAGCGACGCAGGCATATAAACTTGTGTCATGTGAAATTAAACGGACCCGATGCAAGCATAAGCCAAGAGCTCAAGCATAAGAACGTGTGTCGTGTGAAAACAGGCCCGACGCAAGCATAAGCTCAAGCATGAGCGCAAGCATAAGTGCAGCATAAGCGCAATCATAAGTGCAGCATAAGCGCAAGCATAAGCGCAATCATAAGTGCAGCATAAGCGCAATCATAAGTGCAGCATAAGCGCAAGCATAAGCGCAATCATAAGTGCAGCATAAGCGCAAGCATAAGCGCAATCATAAGTGCAGCATAAGCGCAAGCATAAGAACTTGTGTCGTGTGAAAACAGGCCCAACGCAAGCATAAGCACAAGCATAAGAACGTGTGTCATGTGAAAACAGGCCCGACGCAAGCATAAGCGCAAGCATAAGAACTTGTGTCGTGTGAAAACGGACCCGACGCAAGCCATAAGTACATGCAAGTACAGGTACAATCATAAGAAGTGAAGTTGCAAATGTGAAGCTTTTGCCTGCTTTTTATATATGTGAACGTGTCAGAACGTTTGTCGATCTAAGTCGTACTGAATTAGTTTCACAAAGGATTCTGGTCAAATGTACAACGTGTTTTCATTTTCATTTTTAAAACAACCAGCTTTAATCACTCGTTTAATTTACTTTTCGTTTTCTAGACGTTGGCGAATACGAGACGTGCAACTTAGCCAGGATACCAGCCAGCGTCGTCATGACAAAAGACACTGGAAAATTTCAGTTTCGAGCTCGAGGATACAGACAATTTCTGCTGCAGCTTGACAAATATCTCAAAGACAAGAAACAATCATTTCCGTTGTTCAATTCAACACGATATGGTGGCGTGGATCTACTTTTTCATGACGCCACGCTCAGTCTGGCCGACGTCGACGAGAAGAACACGACTGACAAATGGTTAGGAGTGGACTATAAACGCGCTTTGGATGCATTGGAGTCATGTGACAAGAAGGTCAAATCAGCTCCTCAATCAAGCGGACCAATCATGGAGCCGCATTTGTGGAGTCACATGGTATTGCTCTTTGTTATATGTAGGATGGTATTACCATGGAAACAATATTAGGGTTTAAAAATTCACTGATGTTAGCGGCGATCTGGTGGTTTGGATAAACCATGCACCGTAGTCTGGACGACTCAGCTTCACCAGCCAGCTAGCGGCAACGAAAACGTTTATACAATATAAATGTTGAGCGACTCTACCGTTTTATATATGGATGACCTCATTGGGGAAAAAAACGTGCGCTCTTCAAACATTGGAAAGTCATTGGAAATTCGTTGAAAAATTTCAAGGTTTAAAAATTGGTTAAAATTAATTTCAATTTCCAACGAATTTCTAATGCGTGCGGACTCCGCGATCGTCCGCCCTATTCTGGGCTTTCTGGGTAAACTGCTGACCCGTAGTGAGCCTGCGCGCCTGTATAGGACACACCAGAGTGAGGCTCGAGCTCAAAGATTGTCAGAGAACATTTGTGCGCATTTGCATTCATTTTAAGACCTGTTCTGATATAGATTGAGAAATTTTACAGAAACTGTTCAGGCAAAGCCTCAATCTGATGACGAGGCTGAAGATGACAACCAGCGTAAAGAGGGTGGAGAAGGAACCGATCAAACCAAGCCAACACGAGATGAAGACAATGATGATGACATTTAACGTATCGAGGGAGGAATTGGCTCTTGCCAAACCTCAGCCTCTCCACGATGACGAGGCTCAAGATGACAACCAGCGGACGCAGTCCTGTGTACTGACATAGAGATCGTTCTTTCTGTTTAGGACTTTCTGGAAAGCCGCTGTCCCGTAACGAGCCTGCGCGCCTGTATAGGATGCACCAAAGTGAGGCTCAACGATCGGCAGAGAACATTTGCGTTCATTTTAGGACTGTTTTCATACGTTGCTATTTAAAATGCACGATATTAGAAATTTTAACTATCCAATATTTTGACTATGAGGACATCAAGGGTATAAAGTATTCTTTACTAATCAATCGGTTCGTCGTAAAACAATATTAATATTTCATATCATTTTTTATTTCTAAAGTTGATGAACAAGTTCCATTAAAATCCTTCAAGTTCTAAGCAGCAGTTTGAACTAGGAATCCTACCCTCCTCCCCCTTCGTCCGTTCTAGTTACGCATCCTGTTTAATTAGGCTGTGCAAACACAGGGAGTCCACAGGCAGTTCAACAATTTCTTCTGAGGAGTATTGTTGAAAAAAATAGGAGCCCCCATATATGAATCCATGAATAGGAATATTGGGCTTGTTGAGCCATCTGCCCTGTTCCTATATAAAATAGTCAATTTGTATCAAGTAAAATAAAGGGAAATACCAATAGATATGTAGTGCGAGCCTCTTTGATGGGCTCCCTGTGGCATAGCGCGCGTACGTACCCGTATGCTATTCCACAGGAAGCCCATTATCGTTCGAAGCCCATCAAAAAGAGCCTCAGAAGAAATAGTTGGGCTGCCTGTGGGCAATCGAGAAAGATTCGAAGTCCCAAACTCCTGTCGTCCGCTCCGTTCCGTTCCATTTGGGTTACCTGTGGTGATAACGATTATTTTGACGGAGTGTCACGTACGCCTGTGTTCAATGACAATCGCTAAGGAGGTCTGTACTTACAACCGACATAAACCAGTCTGAAGAGAGTAAAAAACACAGAACAACTCTAGACTCAGCGGACTCTCAGCCAAGCCTTAACAAAGATCAGGTTTGGGAAGCCAGGTAAGCGTATTAAAGTATGTTATGCCAACCAAGTGATAATCGCTTGTGAATCTGATAATTGGAATTATTTGAACCGGGGCTGACTGCAGATATAGCGTACCATATGACGGGAATTATTTCCTAACTTATTAGTTCTTTTGCATAGCGAAATTCGGTAGAGAATCAGTGTCTTATGTTCCATAGATCTCATCTAAGACCTCTAGTTAGCATAGTAGATCACAGTGGAGTATGGTAAATGAGCTAGTGTAATGATAATATTGCATGCATATCCCTAAAGAGATTTGTAAGTGAATTCTTGCTGTATATAGTTTGATAAACTTTTCTGTACTTTCACTAGACGTAACAGTATCTCAGTCTCTGTATTTAGTGTTAGCAGTCTGTGTTGTTTATTCTAGTGACTACACAGTTGTAGTCGTTGTAGACCATGTGTTGTGATACAGTCTACAACCAATACAGTTTAACTGATCTTTAATCAGTTATCACTTAAGCTTAGTGATATGGGCAAAATACTAAGCATACTCAAGAAAAGGAAAGAAATAGTCCCCCAGAAAAGGTTTAACAAAGTTTTCGATTATGAAAATCCAAGAGAGTATTTGTTGACGACCGAGGAATTTTCAAGTTTGCTTTTCAGTCTAGTTTTTTTTGTTAATGGTGATGGTTAGTGGTGATTTATAACGGTAAGGGCCTCTGTTGTCATGGCATTAAACCTGAAGAAGATGTCTTTTATCCTTTAATCGTTTGGTTTTATATGAATTATAGTGTATAAATTAGACTTGCCACAAGTCGACCTCTCTTGCATCCCAGATGTGAGAACGAAGCGAGCCATTGAGGTCACGAAGCGACCGAGCGAGCGACGAAGTCGACAACAGAAAGAGGAAGGACTTTTCGAAAGTCTATAGTGTAATAGGCAACGGTCACAGTTCACTAGCAGAGAACTTTAGTACTTTAGCAGACACCTGATAGAGCACGCCCAAGTAATTGTACTTTTGTTGTCGTACATAAGTACATTAAACGAAAACAGATGGCTAAATATCATTATGTGAGGTTTACGGAGAACAGAAGAATACTGTGATAGGATGTTGGACTTCTAGAAAGAAAACAAAGAGATAAAATGATTAAATATAAATACAAAGTTGTTTTTGAGTTGATGTAAACCCTAGCATTTGATAGGCTTTCTTCGACGACCGCGGACTTTTATCTCACTTTTATCAACAAAAACGCCACATATCACTATTATATTTAAAATTCCTGTGCAAATTTGAATATTCTTTTTATTTTCACCGCATTTAAAATATAATATATATCCATTAATCAAAACCGACAAGAAACACCAAAGGACAGCACTCGTGCAATTCAAAAGCTTCCTTCTTCCAGCGGTTATAGAAATAGTAGTTCAAGTAGCAACACGTTCACCAAATCAAGTGACATTTGTCAATTGTAATTGTTTACAGGCTGTAACATTTCTATTTTCAGAAATATCACAATTGTTTACTAACTAAGTACACCTTCTGCTTATATGAACTTCTCCCCCGAGTACAGTACAACGAAGTTACGTGACCGCGAACACAATTATATCTTACCGCAATTGTCGTATACTGAACATTTCAACGTACTTTTATAAAAACTACATGTCTATTCACTTTATTATTTTGTCAACTAATTAGTTTTCTATTTCTCTTACTATCATTATTACTGTTGCCTAGTAGCGGTCTTAATTACTAAAGGCTATTATTATTTACTTTTAATCAGTTCGAGAAAAATAGTGAAAACTTCAACCGCACCAACTGATATTTGTTTTCAATTAATTACATAAGAAGTGTTGTCAACGTAAAAAAATATTATTTCCCGAACTTATCGAGAAATGCCAACTTTTCGATAGCTTCACATGATAAAATGATGAATGATTTTAGTCTAAAACAAAAGTTGACGGAAAACGCTGAAGTGCATGGCACAAATGCTGTGAAATTTCTTCGCCTGATCATGATCCTATCTAGATTTTTGACAACTGGAAATGAAACGGTTGTTTGCGCTTGTCACGTACATCTATACCACCGTCGTACATTTATGTTTAATCTTAGTTGAACAAGTAAAGATAGTTTGAACTAATAAGTAGTTCCAGCAAAGCTTTTGTTTGATTTTGATGTATCAAATTCGAAATGTAGTCGTGAATTTTCCCGTTCGCGTACCTGTCAGCTTCCTGCTAAATATATTGATAGGTTTTTCAAATAATCGCTATAATTATGTTCGTTGCTGTAATGAAATACAATGACAGGGAAAAGAAGACAGCCCCTCGTAATTATCACAGTTCAAAGCAAAGCTGACAATATAAGGATTAACATATCCAAACAAAGAGGCATTTTAAGCTTCAAAGATCTTTCAGCGTCATGAGAGGTTGAAGTTGTGTTATGAGATGTAGAAAGCTGTTCAAACGAAGTTAGTGCGAGGATTAAGTTGAGCCCTTATAGTCGTGGTAATAATTTAACTTTGTTTTCATGTCATCTACAAGACAAAAACCTTAATATTTTCACTTTCAGGATTACGTTTTGAGTGTACATTGTTCAAATTGTTTTGTTGCAGGTGCTAAAATTGAGCCCGGCTTCTCTGAGACAGGCAAACTTTCTCGTTTGAAAAGCAACTTTGGAAGGACAAAACCAGTGGGGAAGCAAACCGGTAACACCAACTGCTTTGTGTGGCTAGAAAACTTCGGTTTTCGTACAACAGCGTTTCTAGGCAAGTTAACGATGAAATTCAGGCTGATCTAAAGAGATTGGACAAACTTTGGACAACATGGAAAACGGATTTCAAGTCTTCATCTCTTTACCAACTGACGATGTTTGTACTCTGAGAGGTCTACGTGAGGACACTAGAATTTACCAGCTGAAATCCTTGGTCGAAGTCAAAACAGGCATCCCAGGAGATATTCAACACTTGTACTTTATGAACAAAGAATTATACGACAGTCACAAACTAGAGGACGTTAAGCTCAAAGGTGGTTGTATCGTCAGAGTCAAGCTCGAGTCAACATGGTTGACTTTGTTTGAAGCGTGTTGGAGAGGTGACATATACGAAGTGTTCCAAAACGGTGTACAGTTCTTAGACGAGGGAGAATTCCAAGGCTGTAACATAGCGTTGTGGAATAGACTAGTAGTGCAGAGAGCGACGAACGCGTTATTTATCGCATCGCATCACGGATTCCTGGGTTTAATCATTGAACTATTGAACCATGGTGCTGCAGACATAAATGGCAAGACGCGCTTCGGAAGGACTTGTCTTCACGTTGCTGCTTATCAGGGCTTTGTGGGCTGCGTCTCCTTACTGCTCTCTGAAGGGGCTCTGTGCAACCAAGTTGACTTCAACGGGAAGACATCTCTTGTCCTTGCCAGTGAAAATGGCCATATATATTGCGAGAGGAGACTTTGGTTATATCAAATGAGCCTCAAGGCACTTGGTAGTTTGTCACGGAATCAGTCTAGTGAAGATTCTAGAAGTACATCAGAGACGACGGGAAGTTTAGATGGATCAAGGTTGGTTGTCAACCAGCACTTTATTGATTCAGTTTTATTGCAAATGAACATTTCTCTTCCACAAGAGAAAGGTTTCTTTCTCAAGCAATTCATTAAAACACGCCCGTTGCACGAATGGTGAATAGCGCTATCCACCGGATAAGTCTAAATTTTATCCGGTGGATAAGACTTATCCGGTGGATAGCGCTATTCACCTTTCGTGCAACCGGGGCCTGAACTTTGGTCTTGGTGTAAAAGTGATTTTTGATATTACAACTTTGGTTGCCATAGAAATATTTCTGATAAATTGCCAGTAAGCTGCAACACATCCTTCACGTATAATAATGTCTTGGCAGGATTTTTGCCATTTTGAGCCGGAGTACCACTGACCATGGCTACTGAAAAACGATGACTGGAAAACAACCATACTGACAGCTCTTTATGTGATTATAGGCCTCTCTCAAGGCACTCTGGTAAGGCGCTGCGTCTTAACGCAAATAAGGTGCAGAAGGAAGGAGAAGAAAGACAAACTACTAAAGTGAGTTGTTGTTATGATTCTTGTACACAAAACATATTTAAATTGTACCCAAAGTCGTGCGGTTTTTCACGGGACTCACGCGGTCACCCTGTGGTAAAGGCAATATGACAATGTGAACTGTGTACGCATAGATTGTTGGTTTAGACTCCATGAACGTCATTTTCATTACAAACATGATTAGAGTAGTGAGGTCATGGATTTTCAAAATGACGCAGAATGTAACACAAATAATTAGACATGTTGACGCATGCAGATTGGCACGAAAAATACGCAGATTTTGCGACGCTCATAAATTCCACATTTGACGTAGACGCTGTGCGTATATGGCACGCACATGCGTTGCGTGCAAGCGATAGTAATTTGCATTTTTGCGTGCTCGATATATTGACGTTCTAATCCTCACTATCGTTTGGCTGATTTCCATAATGCGGTTTCTCTTTGAACGGAATTTCTTGCCGTTTCCTTGGTGTTCTCTTTTTACTGTCCACGGAAACCACTGAACGTTTTCCCCACAGAAAATCGACCTTCAGTTACCTCGTGTCCAGACCTCTGACGATGTCTACAACCCGAGCTGTAAACCAGTCCCCGAGCAGAAACAACACAGAAGTCGGTCTCCATTTCCTCTTGTTCAAATTGCTGAGAAATATAGAAAAGAGATGAAGACTTTAAACAATAAAAACCTTCCAAATATGGAAGAAGGTGCGAGTACAAGGCCCCATACAGCACCAACTCCCACTCGGCCTCGTAATGCAAAGCAGGAAACTAGGTCGAGGAATGATGAACTGGAAATGGTCGAGAAAGCAAATGCTGTAGAAGTTGAAGACGACGGTGGAAAGGATGCTAAAAAATACACGGAAAATGTACCAGGTAATCGTATGTATATTTTGTATGGGAATATCGGCTTCAAATGAACGTTTTCTTTACATGGGGACTGGAAACGAGCTGAAAAACAAACCTTACCAAATATGGAATTTAACTCCAAAAAAGGCATCGTTGCTTGGGCTTTTGTTTATATCTTGATTTATTTTACAGATACATTGGATACGTCACCAGATATTGTTGCCAAGGAAACCTTAACGAAAGAGTCAACGGAAACAAAAGTGTCTACAGTGAAGTCTCCAGTTTATGTAGAGCAAGAAAGGTAACTGAATAGCGACTGAATGATTCGGTCTGCGTTAGACCGGAGAACTAAAACGCGCCCGCTCTTCAAACCTTGTTGAATTACCAATGGCATTCCAAGGTTTGAAAAGCGTGCGTCCCCCACCCCACCCCCCTGTGTTGTAGAGGTATCCGTCTTGACCCTGATGCCCATTTATTGCAGACCTTCTCCCATACGCCATCTTCATCTAGTCATCACAAGTGCACACAAAACCGACGAACAGACGCTGAAACCCGAAGCCGCTCCGCTCTCACGGGACTTACGAAGTCCTCCCGACGAGTCTACGAACTATAACGACTTTATAGACATATCAGAGCACGTGGACCGACCACGCAAACCCACCCAGACGTACGACGCCTGGCTCGAAAAGAAACGCAACCAAGGATACCTACGGCCCGTCACCGCACCAGCGCCCGAGAGAAGCAAGCTCGGTAAAAGCATCGATCCCGAGGTTTTTAAGAGTTGGCTGGATAGAAAAAGACGGTCCAGCCACTACAGAAGTAATTCAGAATCCAGTAGCAATGGCCCCAAGAAAACATATATCAGTTCGGGTTTGACGTTTGAAAAATGGCTGGAAGAAAAAAGAAAGTCGGCGAACAAAGAGAGTGATGATCAACTGACTGAGTCACATGACAGCGGAAGGCGCACGCGCGTGATTGTGGCGGGAAAAAGTTACCAAGATTGGTTGAACGAGAAACTAAAGCAGGTACAATCTGACGGTAAAAGCGAAGAAGAAAATAAAAAAGACGGGCCAAAGAGCGGGAAAACTTTTGAAATGTGGCTTTGGGAGAAACAGAACCAGAAGCACATCGAACTCATTCATAAAGCAACCGAAGAAAAAGAAAAACAGCGCCAAATCGAACTTGAACAGTATGAGAAATACTTGAATCTCAACCATCGGACATTTGACGAATGGCTTGCTATCAAGAAACAAGAACACTTAATGGAGCGTGTGCGAGCCGAGAACGAGCCCAAACACACAGAACTAAGCAGCGAAGAGAAAAAGAAAGACGCCAACTTGGTTTTCGATATTTGGCTGACGATGAAGTTTGTGGAAGAAATGAAAGAGGAAGAAACGAAATACAGCGAGATGAAAGAGAAATGGGAGAGGAAAGAAAAGCAGAGAGCGGTTCTGAGGCGAGCCATTCATATCAATAGACTCATGAAGAAACAAGGAGAAAATCGTGGAATTTCCTACGAAGAACGTTGTAAAACACTAAGTCATTCGTGGAATTAATGACGGTAAAATTGTAAATAAATTGTAGAATATGAAAACAGTTTTTCAATAAACGGTCCGATAGCCTATTGCTGGGTTGCTATCAATTAGATTTAAAGTACAAAGACGCAGTGGCCATGTCGGTGGTACAAACAAGAGAAGCTAATGCGAACTGATTTGTTATCGGGATCCAACATGGCCGCCATGACGTCTCGTGCAAATCAGCAATCATGCAAGATTTAGAATAAAATGTATTTTAAAATTCAACCATCATTACTTTAGGCTTAATAACCGTTGTAAAACTCGGCCATATTTCTATTACATAGCAACAAAATTATAAATGCATTTGAATTTAGATGAGCGCTTTATCATTTACATCTCTTTACAACTTTCAATCTGTGATTTCCTTGGTGCAAATAGAAATCATTTCAGCTCCAAACACCTGGAGAAAAGACTGGGGCCTGCTCAACACCCCCCACCCTCCCCTCCCCCCACTGGCCTTGGTATATACAGTTAGACTCATAACGTTTCAATTATGCCATATTTGGACAATGTTGCAGGTTATGTCGAACATTTCATTAATGGCTGCCATCAAGATACATAGCACTTTTAAAACGGATTCCGAACTCGATCTTTTTTTTTTTAAAATTCGGATTTTCCCCAGCTTGAACTTATCCCGAAAACATTTGCAAAGATGCAATGAATAAAAGTGGAGATTCTCTTGTGCAATTGGAATTGTTCTTTCGCAGGCAAGATTCATATTCCTCATGTAAGAGGAATTGATGTTGTCTTCATTTCAATAGAACACAGTCTTGAGATGACAGGAGAGGTTGAGTACGTGGTCTTGAGTCATTCAGTTTTTGTGATCACATTGAAGGACCTGGTTTATTTTTAAACTTATCTGTTTTGTCCCTTTTGTTGCCAGAGGAGAATACTTGCTGGTTGTGCTTGATGCGTGGGTTGTGTTCATATGTAGGTTCGAGGGGTGCTGTACCTATCGCTTTAGCTTTCTGTCTCTTCATTTTCTCGTGGTGCTTCACGTGCGCACTATCTTGCGCATTCGTGTAGCCTGTGAAGACAAGCAATCTCTGTTTGGTTAGACAGCTAGGCAGACGGTAGAATTAGTTGGATAGGAACACGGGTAGATAGGCAGGTTCGTAGATAATAAGAAAGGAAGATAGGAAAGTAGGGGAAAAGAAATGATTGATGAAACGAAACAACAAAACAAAGGAACAAAAGAGAGAGGATTAATGAATAAAAGGGAGGAAAGGAATAAAATAATAAAAATAATAAGAATATGAAATGATTATATGAAATAAAGAAGGAAACGAAGGATGAAATAAAGAAGGAAACGAAGGATGAAATAAAGAAGGAAACAAGGAAGGAAATAAAGAAGGAAACGAAGGAAATAAAGAAGGAAGGAAGGAAAGAAAGAAGGAAGGAAGGAAGGAAGAAAGAAAGGAAAGAAAGAAGGAAAGAAGGAAGGAAGGAAGGAAGGAAGGGGGAGGGAAGGAAGGAAGGAAGGGAGGAAGGAAGGAAGGAAGGAAGGAAGGAAGGAAGGAAGGAAGGAAGGAAGAAAGAAAGAAGGAAAAGAAGAAAGAAAGAAAGGAAGGAAGAAAGAAAGAAAGAAAGAAAGAAAGAAAAAGAAAGAAAGGAAGGAAAAGAAAGAAAGAAAGAAAGAAAGAAAGAAAGAAAGAAAGAAAGAAAGAAAGAAAGAAAGAAAGAAAGAAAGAAAGAAAGAAAGAAAGAAAAAAGAAAAAGAAACAAAGAAAGAAAGAAAGGTGTGAGGAAGGGAAGGAAGGTAGGAGGAAGGAAGGATGGAGGGAAAGTTAGGCAGGTGCTATTGGCCACATGATGATGATGATGATGATTAGACTAAACTGTTACGTATACCTGCTTTCAAGTTTTCCCAAAAGCCACCCTGTGGAGTCAGGTCATGGTATACCTTCATGTCAGGAATACCAAAGTACTGACGCACAGACTTAACCCTTAACAAAGAAACTTGTCCCAGAGAGAAAATATTGGATGTAATCCAGTAGGCGAAGATTGCCTACAAAATAAAAGTCATGGATGTCGGATTACAATAGATTTAAATGTAGAGAGATTTGACTAATCACAATCACTTTATTTAGACATGGAGGATGGACCAGTTACTGCGGTTCTCAATATTATGCAAACTCAGACATTCAAACAGTCGGCTGGAACTTGGTTTTTCGCTTCCGTCAATCAAATTCAAAACTAAATACCGTATTCACCGGCGTATAAGCCACACTTTTTTTCCGAAAATCGCGATCCAAAGTTGGGGGTGCGGCTTATCTTGGAGAACATCGGGAATTGGTACCAGAAATGTACATATAATTAACATAAAAGTATAAAAGAGTATGTACATCATTCGTGTGTTGCTGTTTATAGTTACTCCTAAAAGCATTGCATTGGCCATTGGTTCAACGTTAAACAGGCAAATTAACGGGTGCTAACGCCTTTTCAGACAGCTTAACAATCGTGCTAACGGTTTTACTACAAGACCTAACGGTTTGCTAAAGTGTTTTTCATTAATGAGCGGGTTGGTTCACGTGCTAACACAACATATGTCAATCAAGTGTCTCAAACATAACATTCTCACGTGCACGCTAATGAACCTTAGATTTTAGAACTGATAATGCCGAAAGTTGGTAGGAAAGACGTTTTTAATCAGTCATAGGATTGTATTGGATCGTGATTTGTCGTAATGAATTCCAAATGAAAAAGTGTCTTTATGATTAGTCTGTTACAAAGTTAAAATTATTGGTAAGCCTTTGAAGTATTATCTGGGCAGGGAGTTTACGTCCGATAACACAAAGCATGTAATGTACATGTAGCTTTCTCAAGATTCCACTTACGTGTGATTTCTATTAATTTTATTCAAAAAATCTTTTTTTACCAAAATTTGCGTTGCCAAACTCGGGGTGCGGCTTATCTGCGAGTGCGGCTTATACGCCGGTGAATACGGTACTGTACATTCTTCGACCAAATGATCCATAATTTAGCTCAAAATCATATTTGGTTTCCATTTGGTGGGTCTTCTGACTTTTATTTTTAAGTTTTCTGATTTTGTATGTTAATTGACAGAAGCGAAAAACCAAATATATATAAATGCTCCCTTATGATACATACTGTAGGGAATTGAGCTGTCATGGGTATCATGACGATACACATGACTCTGAAGAAAGCTTTCATATTCTTCATCTGTGGATTACTCACTCCTGCCTCACCACCAAGCTTGAAAAAGAATTGATAAGGAATGGAGTTAACATAAAAAATAGGGATAATTTATCAAGTAACAACTGATCGTAATATAATCACTGCTCCCTCCACCCTCTCAGGGGAAACCCCCTGTCAGGGAACCCCCTGTCACCCCCTCTCATTGATAGGTGCTTTACATTGATAGGTGCATAATGTTTTACAAGGGTCCTGAAAGACACACAAAGGTCTAAGTTTGATTTACCAACCTCTATTGATGCCAACATTGTTAAACTACAGAAGATTGGAAGGACAAAGTAAGGGTCATACGTAGTGAGATCTATGAACCACCACATTCCTCCTGTCTGAAGGGCCTCCACTGGTAAATTAGCCATGCGCCGAAGACCAATAAAGAAAGATACGAACAGTGGTAATTGCACCAATGGTGCTATTATGCTCTGAAAGAAAGATGGATGTGTTCATTCATTGACTATTTCATCACTCTTCAATCCATATAGTTTGACACTATCACCAATTTATTGACGTCATTAACCACCTTACACAATAGTCAACAGTGACCATCAGGACACCTCATTTCTCTACATGAAGTTTTGGTGAAATGTTTTGTTTACAACAAAGTGTCACGATGGTCACACCCATTGCCAGCACCATTTGCAGGCACATTGTCCTATTCCATAAGGTCGCTAATCAATATTATCATACAGTAACTCCAACCATGATAATAACATATGTAGCTTATGTAAAATTACTGAATTTCCACAAAATATGATGCTCTAATATTAAACATAAAAGTTTAACAAAGTCATAATCAAATACTAAATTCTCCTCTGGGTTCTTTGAATTCCAAAGGAGAATTTGGATATTGATCAGAAGTCGCTTAAACTGTTATTACATGGGCCCCTTTTTATATTCAATAGCTGTATAGGGCAGAGAAAGGACTCTAGGTCCAGGCAAGCTCTGCTCCGTATATAACAAACATTACTGGCAACTAGGTTTAATAGCTTTACAGGGTAGAGAAAGGACTCTAGGTCCAGGCAAACCCTGCTCTGTACATAACAAACATTACTGTTTAATGTTACCTTCATAGGATGACAATTATTATCCTTATATAACTGTTTCATTTTAAATGTTGCCGTAGCCTTCCCTATGGCATTGTTCGTGTTCATAAGTTCTCGTAATTGGCTTTGAATCTCCTCCAATTGTGGCTTGATATTGTTCAGCCTGGCGGCATTGGCCTGTGCTTTAACTATCAGTGGAAACATGAGTATTCGAAACCCGACAGTCACTGCAACAATTGACCACACCCAGGGTAGGCTCAATGAAGTGTGAATTCCACAGTTTGTTGGACAAGTCCTATAGGAGTAGAGCCACCGAGACCAAGACTCGTTAGTGTGGGTTCTCCGAGGGCGTTAAGAGTATGAGCTGCATCTTTGAGTATGTCACTACCAGTTGTAATAGTGTCTATAGTTGTCTGGTGGTCGGTGACAAAAGGATTCTCTGTTGCTATGCTTCCCTGCAGTATATCACCTGGAAAAGATGAATACATGCACAATATTTTAGAGTGTGTTTCAAGATTAATAGTTTACAAAGAAGAAATAACCCCACGTTACAACACACTTCAACCACTACAGAAAAATCTGAGCCCCAGGAGGGAAATGAACCCACGACCTGCCGATTTTCTAGACGGTTGCTCTACCACTGAGCTACTGGACACTCTATGATTATCTGAGGGTTGAGTGTGATATAGCACTGAATACATCAGTGAAGTGACAAATACTGAAAACATTTATTTGTATAAATACTATTAATAGTTTACAAATAATCACCAAAATGGATACAATGTAAACTATTAGTACAGGTTGTTGACAGTGATGTCTCTTGATATTGGAAAAGCTACAGTTGAGTCTCCCATAAGGAGCACCTAAAAAAATACCCTTAAAAAAAAAACAAGACTGCTATTCAAGACGGAATATGCTTGTTCCAAGTTTTATATCCTAAAAAATACCAACTCTTTAAAAAATTGGATTTCGCTTGACCAACCCCTAAAAAATACCAGATCACTGATTTCAAGCCCTAAAAAATACGACGATCACCTCCTACCAGCCGAAAATAGGAAGAACTCCCCCCCCCCCCCCCCCCCCCACAGGGGGTAATGCTATTACATCATCTGATATGGTAATGTACAGCTGGTTGACAATGGAGACAAGATCATCACAGATCTGAGCAAGATAATGTAAGTTATTGCAAGATCCTGCAAGATCACGCAGATATTGAATGATCACGATGGGATCTTGCCAAAACCTTGGTTTTATCTCAGCAAGATTATTCTCACCCTGGGCCAGGCTGAGTGGGGGTACCAAAGAGTACGACTTTTGCAGAATTTGAACATAGATTAATGTACCTGTGCCTCCAGTTGCCTGAGAATAGTGTCTCACTCCTAGCGTTAAACTACTTCTTCCTACACATCTCGAATAGAGAATTCTTTGTGTATGATTTCTGTGATATCCAGATGACTGTGCAGAACTAACAGAGCGTTTCTACAAAAACAAAAGCAAATCACTACGTCTACCGATGCACAAAAAATGATACCAGCACTAAATATTAATGGCTCTAGACTTGATAGATAGTGTCAGTACCGATGTAGAAGACAGGAGCTGCCTCCAAATGCTGGTTTTACTCCTCACACGTGGAAAGAAGGCAGCCATCTTGGAATGGGAAGCAAAACCACAGGAATCCCGGTCGTAATTGTACAAGACAGTTGGGATTCCTGTGGTAAATGAATTCAAGATGGCGGACCGAGTTGAGAGAAGAAGAAGCAGACGTTCGCGTTCGCATTCAAGCGATGATAACGTAGAAAGGAAGTCAAGAAGATCGTCCGCATCGTCTTCAAAGCATAAGGTAATGATGTGCGGTTTTGGAATTTAAATCTGGTTTTGTTGTTGACCTGTGTTCCCTATTTTGCACTCCCTTTGAGTTTTGTTTGTGTCTTTCATTGTTGTAGTTGTTGCTGCTGTCTGTCGAGTGTCGTTCTAAACTTAAGCTACATTACCTTTCAATGTACCATTTGAATTATGAACAAGTCAACTGCAAAATTCTTCAAACAACAAGATCATTGACACTTGCAGTTAAAATGGTGTCTTTGGCAAACTTAAAACTCATTTCTCCACTTCCAGACATCAAGAAATTATTCAAAGAAATCAAGGAGCAGATCGAGAAGTTCATCATCTAATAGTGACTCAGATCACAAGTCTAAAAGAAGACAAAGAACAAGATCAAGCAGCTCTTCTTCGAGGTTTAGTTAGTTCTACATTATTGTACTGAGTTGTGTTGGAATGTCATGCTGTTGTTTGTTGATATACCAAGAAAGACCCCATTCATTGAGCGTTGATAATCTTGAAGAAACAATAAATACCAAGAGACCATTATACTAAGAGAGCGAATCTGTGGTCGATGCTCGTGGCACTAAATCTATTTTTAGTAAGCGGAAGGTTTTGCAGCACATGCTCGATCGATGACATGAGTGGCATCAGTAGTACGACTACAATTTTATTCAAAAACGCAACAGAATCCTCAAGTGTGCTCATCTTCTGCTTAATAAAAATAGCAGAAGCATATCCCAAACATCATCCCGCACGATTCGCTCTCTTAGTATTATGGTCTCTTGTAAATATTATGTTAAACTTACATGTATGTAAATAAAATTATGTAAATAATGTAATTAAGGAAATAAAATTATGTATAAATAAAACACATATTGTAAAATAATACTGTAACAATTGAAGGGTAATAAATACATTGTTGTTGTTGTTGTATTTCTATAGTTCATCAAGTGCAGATGATAGGAAGTCACACAACAAGAAAGGTAAATCTCCAAGAAAAAGAAAAAGATCCTGTAGCAGATCGTCATCATCGTCAAGTTCAGATAGCAACGACAGTGATTCTGAATACAAGAGAAAGAAAGCAAAAAAATCAAAACATAAAGTATGTCCATTTATTAACAGAGACTCGATCAGTTATTATGATAATAGTTATTACGGTTTTCACATGTAATGTATGAAAACTTAATTTAATGAAAAAATTTAATGATAGTTGTCGACGTTCGGAGACTTAATTATTAATATGAGGCCTACATGTATTTAGTGAGAGATTCTTGATTTAGCAGATCTAGAACCCCTCTATCTCAAACAGGACAAGAAATATGGCCCAAATCCAAGGGATATTCATTTCTGTTCTAGATAGCGGGAAGCTCGAGATAACAGAGGTTGAGATAACGGGATTCTATTGTATTTTGATATGTAAATATTGTAACCTCACATGAGTGTTTCAAATACTTGGTCATAGAAACCAACAAAGATGAAAAAGAAGAAGAAGAAAACAACCAAAAAGAAAGAGAAGAAAACCAAGCATGCTGTCAACCAGAGCAAATATGGAAAATACGGTCTTCTGACCGAAGCTGATCAATTCACAAAGCAGCCAGAGTTTTTCTGCTGGATTCAAGAGGTCAAACAAGTCAACCCTGAGACGGTACCAAGACTAGAGACAAAAAAGTTGTTTGAAGATTACATGGAGGATTATAACACAGCCACATTTCCTCATAAGAAGTAAGCTCAAATCATTCCACAGGTAGCCCAACCATTATATTCTTAGATTAAACTGAATACCTACGTGTCCTTTTTTGATGGGCTTCCTGTGGTAGAGCAGGTGGGATAATTATTACATTTGGGCTCCCTGTGTTCTTTCACACACTGAATTTTTGGATTTGTCTGAAATGGTTGGGATTCCTGTGTTGTCATGTACACAGGAATCCCATTAAATCAAAATGATACAAGAATCCCATTTTTTTTTCAATTTTAGGTATTACAACCTTGCGAAATGGGAAATGAAACAGGATGAAAAAAAGAAGCTAAAGGCATTAAAGAAAGCACAGAAAAATACCATTTCATTTGCTGACGACGAGAGTAACCACACTAAGAAGTTTAGAGGGGAAGAGAAACGATATGGTAAGCTGACAATCAAATGGCTTAAAAAACATGTAAAAATTGGCGAATGGAAGTAACAAAATTAGGTGATGCTGCTTTGTAAAGTAGCTGATGAAGTTTGTCGGTATGCCAGCTTCTAATGAAGCCTACGTTTACCTCAGAGTAAGAACCTCATAACTGACATACCGTAAACTGCCACTTATAAGCCCCCCCTGTTTATAAGCCCCCCTGTTATAGGTTATAAGCCCCCTGGATATATATGTAAGCCCCCTCTACGTTTCCTTGTTTCCTAATATAAACACTTTCACAGAACACGGTATAACTTCAAAGTTCTAAAGATCTCTAAACCGTTGACTACTGGATGGGTGGTTCAATGAATCCACATATCAATGAATTGTTATGGTTATTTTGAAAATTAGATACAGTGTAAGCATGCAAAGTTCTTACACTGAGGTCATCCCGAAAAAGCCTGAATATCAGCTGCCTCGAGGAGGTGGCTGATATTCAGACTAATCCCGAAATGCCTTAGTTCCAAAAGGCATCCTCAGGCAGTTCACTACATGCAGGCCCTTCCTTTTCTTCCTCTCCCTTCCCCTACACAGGCTAGCTCATGCCCACTACTCCATATCCTGCAAGTAATCAATGGCATTATTTTTCTAGTTCACTACATGCAGGCCCTTCCTTTTCTTCCTCTCCCTTCCCCTACACAGGCTAGCTCATGCCCACTACTCCATATCCTGCAAGTAATCAATGGCATTATTTTTCTATCTTTATTCAAGGACTGAGCAAACAAAAAATAATGGAGATGAAAAGAGCCATGAAGGAAAGATCAGTACAAGAGTATAAAAAGAATGTGGGTTTTTGAAGATGCTGTTTCTTGTGCATCTTAAATATTTTATATTCAGTATATCAAAGTCTACTTTCTTTTATGGGATCCCTGTGGTGACACAGGAAGCCCATTGAAGAATAAAAGTGCAGTGCTGCCTTGCCATTTTATGAAAGTGTTAGTTTAAATTATGAATTAGGGAGTGCACAAATGGACTCATGGTAGACAGGGTTTTTGTAAAAGTTTAGAATGACGGACACATTTAAGGGCTCCCTGCAAGAATTCAATGAAAGTGAATTCTGATCAAAATCTAAATTCTCCTTGAGATTCTTTGAATTTCAAAGGAGAATTTGGGATTTGTTCACTAGTCACTTACTCTGTCCTTGCAGGGAGCCCTTCAATAATTTATTGTGCAATACAATACAATATTAGTCACCACGAAGTGATTACGTGAAATGTGGGATCCCTGTGGTACATTGTCATACATGACAAGTAAAGATGACGTCAACGGTTTATGGTTTACAATGCAAAGCTAAATGACATAGTCTATATTTTATTACTCTGAGTGTAAACCGTTCAACTACATACATTGTATTAACTTTCTATGAATATACACCATACAAACGTAATAGACTAGATGTTTATTCGATATTGAGGACATTTCAAACGCTCTACACGTATACTACGATCTACACGTTGTATTATAATAAGCTTAGATCATTAAAACCTTTTATAGGTGTAGAGTGTAGAGTGTTCTGACTTGTTATAAGTGACTCGATTAAACAATATAATCCACTCATTTCAAGCTCCTCGATAATACCGCTCATTCTCGCGACTTCGTCGCTCGCTGTCAGGATAAAAAGATTCTCTCGACTTCGTCGCTCGCTATCAGAATAAAAAGTGTGGTCGACTTGTGACAAGTCTAATGTATGTTGTTTAACGTTTGTTTATCGTAGACCGATACTGTTCAATGTCATTCACACTGTCATGATCGAACACCACAGGGATCCCGCATTTTACGTAATCACTTAGTAGCGTTGCGACTTGTTATAAGTGACTCAATTGAACACTATAATACACTCGTCGCAAGCTCCTCAATAATACCGCTCATTCTCGCGACTTTGTTGCTCACTATCAGGATGAAAAGATACAGGTATTGTTTGTCACGCATTCTTGATATCCTGCAATGTATCACGCGATCTAGTTAGCGCATGTGCAATGAATGGTCTACCACGAGACAATGAAAAGAATATGGTTATCTCTTTATCAATTCAGTGGTAGACCGTTGAATTTTGTGAAGACATACCGGTATTTGTTTAGTGATTACGTGAAATGTGGGATCCCTATGGTACATTGTCATATTGATGACAAGTAAAGATGACGCCAACGGTTTACAATGCAAAAGTGTAAAAAACATTATAGTCTATATATTATTACTCTCCGAGTGTAAACCGTTCAACTGTTAACAAAGGAGATTACGTGAAATGCGGGATTACGACTAGATGTTGTCAATATTGAGGACAATTCAAACGCTCTACGCGTATACAACGATCTACACGTTGTATTATAATGTATCAGGTCACCTATAGTCAAGCTGATATGCCAAAGTTTAAGTCACACAACTATTTTGCATTTGCTGTGGTGAATTCCTTTTCGCGGGAAAAGCGAAAGTTATTCACTGGCATTGCTGCCCGGAAAAACATCAAAAGTAAGGATTATTACACTGTCATGATCGAACACCACAGGGATCCTGCATTTCACGTAATCACTAATATTGTAAGTAGCAGGGACCCAAAATAGCAGCCATTTCAGGTAGAATAGCAGAGACAAAACTTGAAATATCCGAGTGAAGGTCCTATAGTGTCCTGGCTTAATGAAAACACTGCGTACGTGTAGGAATAATCATAGCAAACCTGTTGCTGCTGCCAAACTTTAAGCTGGACACCTTGAAAACAACTTGCTGTCTGACCAAGCAAAGTGTACATTAATGAACATACTTGATCTGCACATGCCACCGATGCGCTCAGTGAGTTAAAGACATAACTTTTATAATAGATATAAATAAAGTCCACTTCACTGGAATCACCATAAGGAACTCTGAAAAAAATATGAGTCCCAGATGGGATTCGAACCAACAACCCTCCATTTTCTAGACAGATGCTCTAACATCGAGTTACATTGTATGGTGAACTGTTATATTATAACATCCGTTTTTTGTACAAACAGGCTACAAGTAAACATTGTCTAAATTTTTTATTGAAATAATGTCTTACTTAGATCAAACATTATTACATGGATACCGTATATGTATTCTTGTGTCCCTTTCAGTGCTTCAGTGTTGTAGGTGTAGCCTGTTTACAGATTTTTAATTTCACCCCCAAAAAAATAGAGAAGACCTACTGGGGGATGGGTGAAATTTTTTTAGAGAAGACCTACTGGGGGAGGGGTGAAAAAAAAAATGGAGAAGACCTACTGGGGGAGGGGTGAAAAAAAAAATAGAGAAGACCTACTGGGGGAGGGGTGAAAAAACCCCTTGGTTATGTATTGTACACAGGCTAGCCTACATGTAGATTAGTTGTTGCACAACAGGCCCTGGTTAATCAATGGTGGATAGTGCTATAAATACTTGTCCAATGGATAAGTTGATGCTGTTATCCAATCAAACACAACTTGTGGTTTCATATTATTTTCACAAACATAAATATTCTTCTTAAATTATTTCTGTACAAATAAATTAACAGCAACAATAACACTTATTTAATAAATTATTAGGTCTGATACCAGTTGTTCAAAGAGTGAATTGCGCTATCCATTGGATACATCCTTATCCAGTGGATTCATCGTTATAAGTTACATACATACATATACTTTATTTCACGTGGGTGGCAAATTCAGTGAGTACAAACAAACTGGTTTCCAATTTGGCCCACAACAAAAATTATTTAGAAAAAAAAATTCAAATTGATGCTGTTACCAATAAATTTATCCACTGGATAAGGATGTCTCCAACGGATAGCGCAATTCACTCTTTGAACTGGTGTATTTAGTTTTCTTCTACAATTTGCTTCCACGTGCCCCCACAGTGATTAGAAAACAGAGGTTTATAGAGAGTCTTCTTCCACAAGACTCCATGCTCCTTTTCTGTTGCTATGGTTCCTGGTTTCCCCAGCTTTTTCTCCTTACTACTGATAAACCTTCCCTTCTTTTTATTGGATTCTGATCCATAACTAGACTTGCTACTGAGTGGACCCTTCAACGTGTTGTCAAGATGGGCTCGCTTTCTTGAGGTTTGAAAAGGTACATGTAGTGTGTTTTGACATCTTTGTTGTCTGTTGTTTTATCCATTCCTTCAAGTTCATAAAAACCCGAGTCAAAGCCAGTTTCCACTCTGTTAGCCTTTTCTGCATTCTGCTGTTTGTGTGTGTTGCGTCTTTCCCTGTTACTGGTCCTTGGAGTACATGTATCTTGTTCAAGCTTGGCTTGTGTTCTGCTGTTGAATTTCCTTGGGGTCTGGTGGTATTTGAAACTCTTTTGTTCTTCATCTACTGGTATTTTAAGAGAAGTCTTTACCTTTCGGATATTTCTTGCAAGGAAACTCATATTCCTATTTTTTCTTTTTCGCGCATGTGCAAGGATCTTGGACTTTTGAAGTTCAGTTTTTCCTTCACCAAGAAAATGAGACAAATGGAGTCTGTCCATGATATCCCTAAGATGCTGTCTTTGCTGTGTCGTGTGGTTTACTTTCCTTAATTTTGTTCTAGTATCATGACTCCTCAGCCTTCTGTACACATTGATCTTCCATGACAGACATTCAACTGAAGAACAATTATATCAAATTACGGTTACATGTAAAATGAGTCTTAGACTCACGAATCATGAACAATGATTCCAAGTTGAATTTAGCCTGCGTAGCGGCCCTAAGGGATTGGAGAAAAAGGGAGGGGAGAGGAAGAGGGCGATCCCCTTTCCAAATCCCTTAGGACCGCTACGCAGGCTAAGTTGAAGTTGGCATAGCTGTTTTCAGACATTTTTGGTGTACAACCACATGTCTAAAAATATCTCAAGAAATAAATAACAAAGATGCAGCCGCCATGTTGGATGAACCAACAAGAGAAGCTAATGAGGAATGCTTTGTGATTGTCATCCAACATGGCGGCTATGACGTACCGAGCACACCAAGAATTGTGGTCACTGATTAGAACTCTAACATGACAGCTTCTCGATATATCAAAAACGAAACCAATGCAACAATACCTTGTTCTACTGTTCCATTGTTGTATTGAGTTGTACATGTACTTTGGAATGTTTATGTCATTAATTGTTGTTGATATAAGCTTACCACCGAGAAAGAGCCCCTAACACGGTCTCTTAGATTGTACTGTGATGTATTGTTTTACCTTTGTTTTCCTTGTTCACAGTGCAACTGTCTATTATGTTGATGGCACACAGCTTCTTTTTCGCCTGTTCAATTTTCGTTTTATTGAAAGAACAACTGATCAACGTCTTCCCCAGCTCATGTTCATTCGACTGTCTGTACCTGAAATTCACATGACAAGATTTTGAAGGTAAGACTCGAAAAATAGCTCAAAAATTAAATCAGAAGCAATAGAAGATTTAGCCACAATAACAGTACTTACAGCATCTCAAAAGCTTCTTTTAATGCCATTTTTCGATTCATTATTTCAAATTTGCCGCCAAATAATCCAAATAAACATTTTGACATCGACTCGGAGGGATCTGGATACTAATCCACTTGTGTTATTATCACCAAATGGGTATAAACGCTGGTTCACTCGTGAGCCCACGATACGTTTCCAAGATGGCGGACGAAGGTGAAGATTTCTTGCTTCGAAGGTTCACTTCGCAATTTGTCGACAAGATAGCCGTAATGGAAGAACTGGCAGCAGAAATATTAACAGATAGACAACAGGTAGATACCAAAATTCCTGAATTGATTTTGTAAGGAATTTTGAATCCTGGAATTTAATAAATAAAATTTAGATTTTTTTCAATCTATGTCTGTACGTAAGCTTACGTTTTCCCTTGAAGATTGTCGAACTTGACCGAAAAAGAAACAGTAATAGAGAGGCTTTGAGAGCACTAAAGAACAAATCCAAAGGTAATCTAGTTGTTGGAGGATTAGTGCAATCAATAACGGTCATGTTCATTGGGAATTGAATTACCAAATACGCAACTGAATTATTGTATCTGAAGCTGACAAGTCTTGGTTGTGTTTTGGGAACACGTTTATGAAGCTGAATGATTCAAGTGCAAAACAGATGATTGAAGAAGGTAATTGTAGACTAAGAACTTGACAACCACAAACTGAAACCATACAACCAGAAACCATACAACCAGCAACCACCTTTTAAAAGCTGGCAACCACTTATACCAACCACTTACTGACACCTTACCAACCACTTACTGTACCTTACCAACCACTTACTAACACCTTACCAACCACTTACTGACACCTTACCAACCACTTACTGACACCTTACCAACCACTTACTGATACCTTACCAACTACTTACTGACACCTTACCAACCACTTACTGACACCTTACCAACCACTTACTGACACCTTACCAACCACTTACTGACACCTTACCAACCACTTACTGACACCTTACCAACCACTTACTGACACCTTACCAACCACTTACTGACACCTTACTGACCACCACCACTTACTGACACCTTACCAACCACTTACTGACACCTTACCAACCACTTACTGACACCTTACCAACCACTTACTGACACCTTACCAACCACTTACTGACACCTTACCAACCACTTACTGACACCTTACCAACCACTTACTGACACCTTTACCAACCACTTACTGACACCTTACCAACCACTTACTGACACCTTACCAACCACTTACTGACACCTTACCAACCACTTACTGACACCTTACCAACCACTTACTGACACCACTTACTGACACCTTACCACCACTTACTGACACCTTACCAACCACTTACTGACACCTTACCAACCACTTACTGACACCTTACCAACCACTTACTGACACCTTACCAACCACTTACTGACACCTTACCAACCACTTACTGACACCTTACCAACCACTTACTGACACCTTACCAACCACTTACTGACACCTTACCAACCAACCACTTACTGACACCTTACCAACCACTTACTGACACCTTACCAACCACTTACTGACACCTTACCAACCACTTACTGACACCTTACCACCACTTACTGACACCTTACCAACCACTTACTGACACCTTACCAACCACCACTTACTGACACCTTACCAACCACTTACTGACACCTTACCAACCACTTACTGACACCTTACCAACCACTTACTGACACCTTACTAACCACTTACTGACACCTTACCAACCACTTACTGACACCTTACCAACCACTTACTGACACCTTACCAACCACTTACTGACACCTTACCAACCACTTACTGACACCTTACCAACCACTTACTGACACCTTACCAACCACTTACTGACACCTTACCAACCACTTACTGACACCTTACCAACCACTTACTGACACCTTACCAACCACTTACTGACACCTTACCAACCACTTACTGACACCTTACCAACCACTTACTGACACCTTACCAACCACTTACTGACACCTTACCAACCACTTACTGACACCTTACCAACCACTTACTGACACCTTACCAACCACTTACTGACACCTTACCAACCACTTACTGACACCTTACCAACCACTTACTGACACCTTACCAACCACTTACTGACACCTTACCAACCACTTACTGACACCTTACCAACCACTTACTGACACCTTACCAACCACTTACTGACACCTTACCAACCACTTACTGACACCTTACCAACCACTTACTGACACCTTACCAACCACTTACTGACACCTTACCAACCACTTACTGACACCTTACCACCACTTACTGACACCTTACCAACCACTTACTGACACCTTACCAACCACTTACTGACACCTTACCAACCACTTACTGACACCTTACCAACCACTTACTGACACCTTACCAACCACTTACTGACACCTTACCAACCACTTACTGACACCTTACCAACCACTTACTGACACCTTACCAACCACTTACTGACACCTTACCAACCACTTACTGACACCTTACCAACCACTTACTGACACCTTACCAACCACTTACTGACACCTTACACCACTTACTGACACCTTACCCCACTAACACCTCCCACTTACTGAAACCTTACCAACCACTTACACATGTTACCAACCACTTACTGACACACCAACCAAACTGAAAACCAAGCACACCTCGAAACCACTTACCAACCACTTACTGAACCTTTCAGCGCATACTGACACCTTTGACACAGGACTGACACCTTACCAACCACTTACTGAACCTTACCAAAACTCGACACCTTTTCTAAGATTTTGACACCTTACCAAATGCACCAAGACCAACCAACTGACATTTTACAAACACTTACTGACACTTAGAAACCACTTACTGGATTTTACCAACCACTTACTGACACCTTCCAACCACTTACTCCTGTGTCAGACATTATGCCCCTTGAAACTTCGCCCTTTACTAGATAGAGCTTACTGACATCTTACATTTACTGACACCTTACATTTACTGACACTGCTGTTACGACACCTTTGAAACCACTTACTGACACCTTACCAACCACTTAGTGACACCTCGCCTACTGTACCAACCACTTACTGACACCTTACCAACCACTACTGACACCTTACCAACCACTTACTGACACCTTACAAACCACTTACTGACACCTTACCAACCACTTACTGACACCTTACCAACCACTTACTGACACCTTACCAACCACTTACTGTACCAACCACTTACTGACACCTTACCAACCACTTACTGACACCTTACCAACCACTTACTGACACCTTACCAACCACTTACTGACACCTTACCAACCACTTACTGACACCTTACCAACCACTTACTGACACCTTACCAACCACTTACTGACACCTTACCAACCACTTACTGACCAACCACTTACTGACATCTTACCAACCACTTACTGACACCTTACCAGTCGTTTACGTACCAACCAGTGGGAACCTTACCAACGGTACGGTTGTACCGTGCACTTACTGACACCGCGCCAACCATCGTGACGGTTATCCAAGCATTCTGATTGGTTGAGAAATGATTTCTGCACCTTACTGTGATTGGTTGAATACAATGCCTTCGACACCTTCCAACCACTTACTGACACCTTACCAACCACTTACTGACACCTTACCAACCACTTAAAACGACCTTACCAACCACTTACTGACACCTTACCAACCACTTACTGACACCTTACCAACCACTTACAGGCACCTTACCAACCATTTACTGACACCTTACCAACCACTTACTGACAACTTTACTTATGGTAAAATGACACTCAAGTGGTATAATAATGTTACATGTACATTATAGATCAAAAGAATGTCAATGAAGAAATGTCAAGTTTAAGGACACAGCTTAAACCCAAAGTAGCCAAGCTACACAAACTTGAAGGTGTGTTTAAAGATTAAAAAAAAAGCACTCACATTGACATGTTCTCATATGCGTATTTCTTTACTCTGTTTTGCCATGCCAGGTCTCCCAGAATTCAAAGGGTTCGGTTTATCTGCCATGAGTGGGGAAGACATGAACTTTGTTGCTGGGGTAAAATAAGGGCTGCAGTTACACATGCAAGCAGCTCAGATGACGTGCTAAATAGCCAAGGCAGTCTACAACTAGTATTGGCATGAAGAACGCTTCAAGGAAGTTATGGGTTCCATAGAAAACTCTTGGGGAATTTTTACGACTTTTTACATGTGGTGATGTCTCAACAGTTGATGAATGATAATGAATACACAGGGATACCATTTCACAAAAAAACACTATACAGAATTTGACACGCTTTCGGTATAAACTAAGCAATGGTAATCTAATTAGGTGTGTAAAAGTCTTGTTGCATAGCAAGGACACCCTATTACTGCGATTCTCAGTATTATGCGAACTCAGACATTCAAGCAGTCAGCTGGAACTTGGTTTTTCGCTGCCGTCAATCAACATAAAAAATCAGTAAACTTAAAAATATAAGTCAGAAGACCCACCAAATGGAAACCAAATATGATTTTGAGCTAAATTATGGATCATTTGGTCGAAGAATGTATTTAGTTTTGAATTTGTTTGAGTTTTGAATTTGATTGACGGTAGCGAAAAACCAAGTTCCAGCCGACTGTTTGAATGTCTGAGTTCGCATAATACTGAGAACCGCAGTAATACAGACACCATCAGACTCACTAAGTACATGTATGTATTGAAACAGACAGGATAAATAAATTATTTATAATTTATTATGCAACAGTTGCCATGGTGACCGATAACAAATCAGATAATTAAAAGAATAGAAATGACTACAGCATAGAGTGATTCCAATAAACCTGGGCACTACTAATTAGCCGTCAGTGTTTATTAGATGCAAAGGAACAAAAGTCAATAGTGTTATATTATAGATGCCCAGGGTTATTGGAATCAATCTATGACAGTATATTCTAGTTAGTGCACAACAGTTTGAACAATGATTTAATTTCTAATTTTGTTGAAAATTAGTTAAGAATCTATTTGACAAATTTACAAATATAAAATATATACATTCATTATCAACATGGTTCGGTGCTGCCTTTGTAATTACATCTACAAATGGTTAGACCTTCGCATGGCTCGGATGACCACGTAAAATGGTGGTCCCGTCTCTCCACTCCATGACAGTATATTCTAGTTAAAGCACACCACTGTTGACTAAGAGTGGGGCACAATTCCCGATTTGGCCTGATCTAATCCTTTTGTTGAAAATTAGCTAAAAATATATTTTACAAATTTACAAATTAAAATATACATTCATTATCAACACGGTTCAGTGCAGACTTGCCCTTCTATTGGTACAACATTTTGGTTTAATAATTCTGCTTCATTGGTGTGAAATACTGAAGCAATTGAAGGGCTCCCTGCAAGAATGGAGTAAGTGACTTGTGATCAAAACCCAAATTCTCCTTTGAAGATCAAAGAATCTTGAGGAGAATTTAGATTTTGATCAGAGATAACCTATTATGGTACTCTGTTCTTGCACCTTCAATTATTAATGTGCTAAGTCTTTTTGGCAGCTTGTGCAGTTTTGAGGACTTGTTTGATTTGTTTTTCCCTGTCATTGTTGTCACAACCTGAAAAAAGAATGAAAACTAATATCAAAATACTGCAGAATGCAGCTTCTTTGATGTCTTGAGTATGATTGCAAACTACAAAATGCGACTTTCACTTCGGTGGTGTTAGGTAACACATCCTCGGGAACCCAGGGGTATATTCTGTCACTCCTTTCTCTCTCCCAGAAGAAATACCCCTGGGAACGAAGTCTGTTGGAACTTGTTCCGTTAGTCAAAATTCAATATGGCGGCTGTCCTAACAAACCAGAATATACTTGATACTGAGATCGACCAATCAGAAACGAGATCAATTTTGACTTCCAGAACAAGTTCCACTACACTTTTTCCCAGGGATATTTCTTCTGGGAGAGAGAAGCAAGTGACAGAATATATCCCTGGGTTCCCGAGGATGGTGATAACACAGCTGCAAATCTTACTTACCAAGGAATGTATTTGTTGGGTAAATCGGTTGTGGGATACAATCAGCTCCACAAGCATCGTCCATGCCAACAGGGCCATCATTCCACATCAAATCAAAACCACCCACTCTCTTCTCACGTCCCGTCAACCTAAAACAAAGTAGACCAAAGGAATAAGCATTACTGTTTCCATGACAACAACACACCTATCATGTACTTAGTACATTTACAAGTTAGCCTGCGTAGCAAGCATTAGCCGCGCGGAAGAGTTTTCGTTTTTTAGGCCACGTGGAAGTTGGGGCGAGAGCAAAAAGGGGAAGGAGGGGGAGGGAGAAGGGCGAGAAGGAAACACTTGCAGGCAAACCCTGTGATTTTGAAAAACGCCCCTTGACGTTTGAATGAATTCATATCGTGACAGCTTATCAGTGAAGTAGCCAATCCCAATGAAGCTATTTTACGGCGGAAGTGAAATTTCATTTTGGATCTGTCACAAATAGTCTCCCTCGCATAAAAATCTCATCGAAGGAAGTGTTTGGAATTTAGAGATAACACTAATAAACTACAGCACGCACAAAACGATCTAGCAGAGTCGTGCCTCAACAGTTGATGACCTATAAACTGGAGGTGGAGAACTTCAAGTTAAAGTAGTAATCGTAAATTCAAGTGGGAATGTTGTGGTAAAAATTCCTCGCGATGAAGAAAGTAAACAAGAATTGGCAAGCTGCCTCTCATACTTCTTCAAAATGATTTATTTTTGAAGGGCATCTTCCGCCGAGGTGAACAGCAACTGAAATTTCCCGCTTACGATGTCATATAGATCGCATTCAGGTATTGAGCTGGCACTGTTTAATCCGATGGAGGACGCCACTAGTATCTGATCTTTTATTATACTTTTGAGCGGGCAAATTACCAAGTGTTTACACATGCATGTTGCTTCGCTATCGCCAGAGTCTGAAAAATTAAACTTTTTCCGAAGTCAGTCGGAAGAACAGCAAGCAAATCTCCTCCACGCATTAGTTGTGTAATCGAGGACATCTGTTCAGGACGCAAAATGCAGTTTTAAAATCCTAGCTCCGAAAGAGAATTCAACGCTCTATTTATTTCTTCATGAACACTCGATGAAATGTATCACCTGATGGGTTGTCAATCAACAGTACCACGCCGCGCCAATCAGAAACCCTGTTCGCTCACGAACGGCGTTTTTCAAAATCACAGGGTTTGCCTGCAAGCGTTTCCTTCTCGCCCTTCCCCCTCCCCCTCCTTCCCCTTTTTTCTCTCGTCCCAACTTTTGCGCGGCCAAAAAACGAAAACTCTTCCGCGCAGCCTAAAAAACGCTTGCTACGCAGGCTAATTTACAAGTATGTACCATCACTTTCCTTGACGATGGATCAAGGACCCAAAAGATTGGATTAAATATTAATGTTATACTGCATAGATGAAAACGTAACTGTCTTAAATTTAACATAACAACTGTGTACCACCATTGTCATTATTATGCAACCACCAGAAAGGAGAGTCTCGTAGTTTGCAATTAGATGTCAAAGAAGCCACTTTTGACATATTTGATATTTACGATTAAGGAAGTCTATTGCAAACCAGTCATAACGTTTTTAGGAAAATAAGAGCAAATATCAATGACTTGATGTACAGTACCTGTTTTCCATGTCGATGATGTATAAAACATCTTCCAACAATCTATACTTTAGTTCATAATCTATCGGACTACTTGCCGTCAGTGAAGGAGAGGCATTCACCTCTATCAACCATCTTAGAAGGAAAACAAAATGTCATAATTTGAATTAGAAAATACATGTCCTATTTTGTGGACACCTATTTTGTGGACACCTATTTTGTGGACACCTATTTTGTGGACACCTATTTTGTGGACACCTATTTTGTGGACACCTATTTTGCAGACACCTATTTTGTGGACACCTATTTTGTGGACACCTATTTTGTGGACACCTATTATGTGGAACTATTTTGTGGACACCTATTTTGTGACACCTATTTTGTGGACACCTATTCTGTGGACAGCTATTTTGTGAACATCTATTTTGTGAACATCTTTTTTACTGGGTTTGATTTTGGAGACCTATTTTGTGGACACCTATTTGTGGACACCTATTTTGCGAACATCTATTTTTTTATGAACACCTATTTTTTGGGAAGACACTATTTTCTACACCTAAACTTTGCAGACACCTATTCTGTGGACAGCTATTTTGTGAACATCTATTTTGTGGACAAGCCTATTTGGAGACACCTATTTTGTGAACACCTATTTTGTGGGCACCTATTTTGTGGACACCTATTTTGTGGACACCTATTTTGTGGACACCTATTCCTGTGCTTGCACCTATGCTTGGGTGGGGCCTATTTTGTCACACCTATTTTGTGAAACCTATTTTGTGGGCACCTATTTTGTGGACACCTATTTTGTGGACACCTGTTTTGTGTGCCACCTATTTTGCAGACACCTATTTTGCAGACACCTATTTTGCAGACACCTATTTTGCAGACACCTATTTGTGGACACCTATTTTGGAGACACCTATTTTGTGGAAACCTATTTTGTGGACCTATTTTGTGGACACCTATTTTGTAGACACCTATTTTGCAGACACCTATTTTGTGGACACCTATTTTGCAGACACCTATTTTGCAGACACCTATTTTGTGGACACCTATTTTGTGGGCACCTATTTTGTGGACACCTATTTTGTGGACACCTATTTGATGGCACCTATTTTATCCAAATTTTGTGGACACCTATTTTGGAGACACCTATTTTGTGGAAACCTATTTTGTGTGCACCTATTTTGTGGACACCTATTTTGTGGACACCTGTTTTGTGGACACCTATTTTGCAGACACCTATTTTGCAGACACCTATTTTGCAGACACCTATTTTGCAGACACCTATTTGTGGACACCTATTTTGGAGACACCTATTTTGTGGAAACCTATTTTGTGGACCTATTTTGTGGATACCTATTTTGTGGACACCTATTTTGTGGACACCTATTTTGTAGACACCTATTTTTAGATATGCAAATTTGCAGACACCTATTTTGTGGACACCTATTTTGCAGACACCTATTTTGCAGACACCTATTTTGCAGACACCTTTTTCCAGACACCTATTTGTGGACACCTATTTTGGAGACACCTATTTTGTGGAAACCTATTTTGTGGACCTATTTTGTGGACACCTATTTTGTGGACACCTATTTTGTGGACATTTTGTGGACACCTATTTACTGGACACCTATTTTGTGGACACCTAGTGTAGACACCTATTTTGCAGACACCTATTTTGTGGACACCTATTTTGCAGACACCTATTTTGCAGACACCTATTTTGTGGACTTTCATTTGGCATGACACCTATTTTGCAGACACCTATTTTGTGGACACAATTTTTTGGACCTATTTTGTGGACACCTATTTTGTGGACACCTATTTTGTGGACACCTATTTTATGCACCTATTTTGTGGACACCTATTTTGGAGACACCTATTTTGTGGAAACCTATTTTGTGGGCACCTATTTTGTGGACACCTATTTTGTGGACACCTTGATTTGACACCTATTTTGCAGACACCTATTTTGCAGACACCTATTTTGCAGACACCTATTTTGCAGACACCTATTTGTGGACACCTATTTTGGAGACACCTATTTTGTGGAAACCTATTTTGTGGACCTATTTTGTGGACACCTATTTTGTGGACACCTATTTTGTGGACACCTATTTTGTGGACACCTATTTTGTAGACACCTATTTTGCAGACACCTATTTTGTGGACACCTATTTTGCAGACACCTATTTTGCAGACACCTATTTTGTGGACACCTATTTTGTGGACACCTATTTTGTAGAAAATAACTCGCACTATTGTGGACACCAAAAATACTGAGGGTGTTTGCTTTACAGAGAGTTGACTGTACAGTCAGCTTTGTTATTTTCAGATCCAAAGCATGTACATAAGTTAGTACTTACGGTTTGAGATTAGAGTCAAACATAATATCATAACCATATCTACGTGACTGTTAAGAAATCATTATTTTACTATACTGTGCTTCACATTCTGGAAGACCAATACTCTCTACAGTCAAACTGCCATCTCCAGTGTCCAGTATCAAGTGGTTTATCACTAGTGACACAAGCATAAGCGCAAACAAGAGTCGTTATTTCACTATGAAAAATAGCCCAACGCAAGCACAAGGATTAATTTGTTCATTTCCTGTGCTTGCGCCTATGCTTGGGTTGGGCCCACGTCACTAGTGATAGAATCATTTTCATATGAGTGGGAAGTAGTTACGGTACGGTTGGTGCCATACCGTGATGGTATTGCACCATGATTGTGCCGTATCCAATCATTCTGATTGGTTGAGCAATGATTTTGCACGCTGTGATTGGTTGAATTCAATGTGTTTGACTCAGTACTGTGACCGTAACTCCATACCGTATGTTTCCCACTCATATGAAAACGACTCTAACCAGTCTTTACAAGAGATTTGATTGCCAGTTCTCCAAATTCAAAGACGCTAATGAAAGGATACAATTCAAAGCAATGCTTGTCGTTTATCATGACCTTCTGTACAGCTTGCAGGCTTTTGACGATGATATTATCTATGTCTCTCAAAGTACTTTCAATCTAAACGTAAAACATATCATCAGCACATCAGTCCTTGACACACAATGAACAAGGTTCAAATTCATACCTTGGGGATTCCATTCTTGGCAACAAGGTACCGTCTCAATTGTTGTAATGACCATTTACAGCCCTGTGCAGCAGAATGGTGTTCAAAAATAATAATAATAAGGTGTACTTATATAGCGCCTATACAGTAATGTTCTATGAAGACGTGAGTCTTTAGTTTGCGCTTAAATTCAACAGTAGAAGGTGTCTGGCATAGTTTAAGAGGGAGGTTATTCCATAGTTCAGGTGCACACACGGAGAAGGCTCTGACCATATGACTTAAGTTTAGCGGTGAGACGAGCAAGTCGGAGGGTGTCAGCAGATGCTCGGAGCAGCCTTTCATAAGTTACCAGCACAGGTTGATGTTGATTGGTACTCCCTCTGGACTGGATGCTAGTCAATCACAGGTTACCTCCTAGCATTACAGTACTAAGGTAGATTACTCTAACAATAAATTCACCGGTAACCATTTATACACCTGGATGGAGTGAGGCAATGTGAAAGTAAAGTGTCTTGCCCAAGAACACGATGTGATTGCCCATGTGTCCAGTTAGTACACTAACAATTCCCTACCCATTTATACACCTGGGTGGAGTGAGGCAATGTGAAAGTAAAGTGTCTTGCCCAAGGGTACAAAGTGATCAGGGATTGAATACAGGGCTGTCAACACCTCCCATAAGCAGAGACCTCCCATAATGTGAAAGTAAAGTGTCTCCAATAAAAGTGACACATCCCATACAGGGCTGTCAACACCTCCCATAAGCAGATCGGTGGACACCTCCCATAAGCAGAGACCTCCCATAAGTGGACAAGTGGACAACTCCCATAAGGGGATCGGACACATCCCATAAGGGGACACATCCCATAAGTGGACAACTCCCATAAGGGGATCGGACACATCTCATAAGGGGACACATCCCATAAGTGGACAACTCCCATAAGGGGATCGGACACATCTCATAAGGGGACACATCCCATAAGTGGACAACTCCCATAAGTGGACAACTCCCATAAGGGGACACACCTCCCATAAGGGGACACATCCCATAAGTGGACAACTCCCATAAGGGGATCGGACACATCCCATAAGGGGACACATCCCATAAGTGGACAACTCCCATAAGGGGATCGGACACATCCCATAAGGGGACACATCCCATAAGTGGACAACTCCCATAAGGGGATCGGACACCTCCCATAAGGGGACACCTCCCATAAGTGGACAACTCCCATAAGGGGATCGGACACCTCCCATAAGGGGACACCTCCCATAAGGGGACACATCCCATAAGTGGACAACTCCCATAAGTGGACAACTCCCATAAGGGGACACATCCCATAAGGACACATCCCATAAGGGGACACATCCCATAAGTGGACACATCTCATATGTGGACAACTCCCATAAGGGGATCGGACACATCTCATAAGGGGACACCTCCCATAAGTGGACAATTCCCATAAGGGGATCGGACACCTCCCATAAGTGGACACCTCCCATAAGGGGACACATCCCATAAGTGGACAACTCCCATAAGGGGATCGGACACCTCCCATAAGGGGACACATCCCATAAGTGGACACCTCCCATAAGGGGATCGGACACCTCCCATAAGTGGACAACTCCCATAAGTGGACAACTCCTGTAAGGGGTAAGGGATCACCTACATGAGTGGACACTTCTCAAAGGCCTTGAACATTTCTTTCTCCACTAAAACACTGCTTGTAAAAGTTCTCCCACAAGTGGACACATCCTGTAAGCAGACATCTACACTTGGTCCCAGGGGTGTCCACTTACGGGAGGCTCCACTGTACATACCTTTTCAGGGTCATAGTCGGGAGCAGTCTTTTGAATTGCAACATTTGTGAGGTGAACATCTGCACTTATCAGTAAAGGACTATTCAAATAATATCTCAGTGTACTGTGTGTCTAATCCCTTTCATGTTCTTGGTCTTTCCTGTGACCCCTACCCTGGGGATTTTTGACTCGTCACCATTACCTACTCGGGCCAATATGGCAGGTGGATGATACAGACTGGGATCATAAAAATGGATAAAGACCAGGGAAAATAGAGGGACTTAAGGAATGCTTTGTCTTGGTAGGATACATGTATCGTCTATGGAGTCCAGTGAAAATCTTGTGTTAGAGAATCTTGCAAACCCTTCTCTGTAGAGCCACATACACAGTGGAGAGTACTGTGAAGCAATGCGAATGCAGGATTTTAGAATTCAAAATCATCATTACTATTCATCAGTGTTATCACTGTAATCATTGATGTCATTATCATCGGCCATCATCAACACTTTTTGCCATAAGCAACCTTTATCACATGTACAGAATAGCCCTTTTGGGGTATACATGTATAATAAAGTTTATTATTATTATTGTAAACTACACTGGTAATATTGTTCCTATAATTATTATCATCATCATCACCAACAATGATTCTTGTCATCATTGCCATCACCATGCTGACAGTGACTGGTTGTTGTAATTTCTATAAATTATCATCATCACCAGCACCTCTGTCATCACCATCACTACCAGCACTCATGTCATCGTCATAGTCACTGTCATCTTTGTTTTCACCACCATAATGGCGATGATGATGATTGTTGTAATAATATTGTGTCTATTTTATAATCATCATCATCACTGCCAGCACTCCTGTCATCACCATAGTCACTGTCATCATTGCTGTCACCATCCTGATGACGATGATGATTGCTATTGTCAGTGATAACATATATTGTTGTTCCCATAATCATCATCATCAACACATCAGTCAATCAATTAGATACTTACAGACGTTACAAGGACATATATTCTCAGATCAAACTTTCTTCCTGGAAATGATGAAACATATCAGACTATAAGACTATACTATATTGTAGTTTGTAGATTGGATATGACCTACATGTATATTGTACTAATATGGGATGGCACAATGCCAGTACTAGAGCTATGTTGTCACGGTTACCTCCAATCAGATAAGGATTTTCTATGTATCTTTGGACAATGTAGGTTTCTACTGGTTCTTTGTCATCCTTTTGCTGTTGAAAATAACAAGAAGGTAAACTAAAAGAATGGGTGGGTGACTTATCCAGATTTCCTAGCCTAGGCTAGAATTACTGACTGGATTTACAGAGAGATGCTGGGGCACTTGTCTGACTGCTTGCAAAGACGTGTTAGGCACCTGCAGCACTGTTTAAAATCTTGAGGGATATGGTTAGAGGTCATTGCCTGCATGGGTTATATGCAGCCAAGCATGGACACTAAGGATGGTCATAACCAGAGTCCTCAGTGGGTCTTTAAGGTCCCCTTGTACAGGGTTAGAGTGAAAGTAGACGAGGGCTACGGTTTAACATCCTTATCCGAGAAGACGTGAAGGTCTAACCATTTGCCGATAGAAACAAAGGCTGCACCTTCTCCTCGATTCCTCAACTTTAATCGATCTCTAAATGCAGTGATACTGTGAAAACATAATCAAACTATTAACTTACTCTCTCCTCTATCTGTTGTGCTCTGTATGGATCTTCCTATAATACAAACAGGTTTTCTTATCAAACGTAAACATTGTATTATGAATATCCACTAAACATTTTCTTGGGATATAAGTTAGTCTGCATGGTGGCCCAAAGGTTAGGGGTCGGAGGGACTAAGGATCCTTCTGATCCCTACCCTTTGGGTCACCACGCAGGCTAGATATATAAGATAGCTTTAAAATGCTATCCTGTCATTACCTTTCTCCAGTCTGTGATATCTTTAAGTTTTCTAAACAGAAAAATTCCTTTTCCTTGAGACTTTGCAATCTGCAATAATTGTGAAAGCTTGTAATGAAGGTACATTTTCACTGACAGAATTAAAACCATTGGTAAACCCTAACAGTTGACAGGGACTAGTGGTTAAACGAGTAGCTGAGAATCAAAAGATGCTAATTCAATGCCAAAAATACTGTAGGTGTTTTTTATATAATGTTTTTATAAGTTACATATATTTTTTCAAATTTACATTTATTTAAATAAAAAAATAATAATAATAAATTAATAATAATAATATATTAATTGGGAAGCAGGATCAAAGGACTTACAGGTTTCATTATCCAAGTTGTCCCAGGATTTCTTTTGAATTCTTCAACAAAGATATGATATTCCATCTTGAAGAGTAATACATAAATAAATAAATAAATATTAAATAAATAAACCCAAACACCTTACAGTGTGAAGCTCTCAACTATGAACACCTTTAATGTATTTGCATACTTTTGTCTCGCCATCCTTCATTTAGCAGTTAGATCAGAGATAAGATAAGACAATCCTGCAAAGATGATTGGATAATGGCCGAGATAAAAAATTGTGAATTTGCACCAAAAACGAGGCTGGTGAGGACTCACTTGAAAAATACATACAAAACTGTCTATTCATGATATAGGTGGTCATACATTTGCGCTTCATGCTGTAATGCATGTACCAATCAATATGTTGTAGTTGAATGAATTCAAAATAATTCTATAAAAGAGAGCATCCACTTGGCTTCTTGCAAAGATGACTTCAATAAATACAAATGAGAATAATATGTATCGTCAACTTACTGGCACTTCAAACGTTGTTGGATAGAAGTCACACCTTTGGTAGAATCTAGAGTTAAGGTTTGCGTAACAACGGTATATTAATTATCCCCGAAAGCAGGATATTAACTAATGTGTCTTCTTACAAACTGTCAACATACAAGGATACTTTGCAGCTTCTATCTTGCTGTACTCTCTTTCAATGGTTTTCTTTAATCTTTTCATGTTTTTGATCATCAGATTTTTTCTTGTCAACTAGAATACAAGTTATTGACATGACATGTAGCTAAATAGCAGCAACACTTATTAAACTTACAGCATCAATAATAATTATTATTGTCATGTTATAATCATTACTGAGTCAGACTGATACCATAGATAATATATTCATACAAATTGTAGATAATCCCAATTTCAAGGCCGTGCCAAAAAAATTGGTCCATAACTTCCCGTACGGATCTCGCACTTGGGTATTAATAAGAGGTATATATTTTGCCACTACATGTACCTTAGCCTGATTTTCAGATAGCTCATGTCTCATATGCTGTCGCTTCCATTGGAGGAAATACGCTCTCGTTTCCATTGGAGGAAATACGCTGTTGTTTCCATTGGAGGAAATACGCTGTTGTTTCCATTGGAGGAAATATGCTGTCGTTTCCATTGGAGGAAATACGCTGTCGTTTCCATTGGAGGAAATACGCTGTCGCTTCCATTGGAGGAAATACGCTGTCGCTTCCATTGGAGGAAATACGCTGTCGCTTCCATTGGAGGAAATACGCTGTCGTTTCCATTGGAGGAAATACGCTGTCGCTTCCATTGGAGGAAATACGCTGTCGCTTCCATTGGAGGAAATACCCTGTTGTTTCCATTGGAGGAAATATGCTGTCGTTTCCATTGGAGGAAATACGCTGTCGCTTCCATTGGTGGAAATACGCTGTCGTTTCCATTGGAGGAAATACGCTGTCGTTTCCATTGGAGGAAATACGCTGTCGCTTCCATTGGAGGAAATACGCTGTCGCTTCCATTGGAGGAAATACGCTGTCGCTTCCATTGGAGGAAATACGCTGTCGCTTCCATTGGAGGAAATACGCTGTCGCTTCCATTGGAGGAAATACGCTGTCGCTTCCATTGGAGGAAATACGCTGTCGCTTCCATTGGAGGAAATACGCTGTCGCTTCCATTGGAGGAAATACGCTGTCGCTTCCATTGGAGGAAATACGCTGTCGCTTCCATTGGAGGAAATACGCTGTCGCTTCCATTGGAGGAAATACGCTGTCGCTTCCATTGGAGGAAATACGCTGTCGCTTCCATTGGAGGAAATACGCTGTCGCTTCCATTGGAGGAAATACGCTGTCGCTTCCATTGGAGGAAATACGCTGTCGCTTCCATTGGAGGAAATACGCTGTCGTTTCCATTGGAGGAAATACGCTGTCGCTTCCATTGGAGGAAATACGCTGTCGCTTCCATTGGAGGAAATACGCTGTCGCTTCCATTGGAGGAAATACGCTGTCGCTTCCATTGGAGGAAATACGCTGTCGCTTCCATTGGAGGAAATACGCTGTCGCTTCCATTGGAGGAAATACGCTGTCGCTTCCATTGGAGGAAATACGCTGTCGCTTCCATTGGAGGAAATACGCTGTCGCTTCCATTGGAGGAAATACGCTGTCGTTTCCATTGGAGGAAATACGCTGTCGCTTCCATTGGAGGAAATACGCTGTCTCTTCCATTCCACATGTATGAAGCATGATCTGAAAATCAGAGCCGTCTGAAAATCAGCCACTATTTATTTTACAAAATAATGTAGCTAACTAGAACCTGCTACTCAAAAACCCTGTGACAACCCTTGTCATCTATAATTATGATTACTATTACACACACCTCATAGTGGTTTCTGAAGTGACTTATCTTTACGTGTTCCTCCATATAGGTGTGGTCAAAGAACTCGCGCATCCACCCCACATCACACCAATGGAAGTCCCAGTCTGTTTCTCTATACAAGAGATTAGTCTGAATATCAGCCGCCTCCTCTGGGTCAAAAATTTCCCCGAGCGAGACTATTCACTTCGGAATTGAGATGTCTCGCTCTGGGAAATTTTTGACCCAGAGGAGGCGGCTAATATTCAGGCTAACAAGAGATATGATGGATGTACATAGACTATATAGTTTAGTACTGTTATTACGAAGGGAAATGCTCCATATACATGTTTCTTGTCAGATGGCTGGGTGTGTCTATTCTTAAAGATGGGGTAGGGGGTGGAAAAGGCACTCATTCTGACTGGGTTGGAACTCATGAAGTTTATACAACTCAGAAGTCCTGTGAGCATAGATCCTCTGTGACATAGTCTTGAAAATAGATTGCCATGTTATACTTTCCAAGTTGCTATCTCCATTTGAAAAAGAGATGTATATTTGGAGTGGTGGTCCAGATTGGGGTTCCTGTGTTCTGTTTACGTTGAATATTTTAAAATCACTTACTCTCGGACTTCAATCCATCCCTTTGAACGAAGCACATCGATGATTGTGTTCTGCAAAGAGCACTTGTACTTGATAACTCTACTGTTATCGCTAAAACCAAACAGTAAAGAAAAAAATGGGATACTGATACAGTGATACCACCGGGGAGGGGATATACGCGACCATGGCAACGGGATAAACTGACGATTTTCTTTACTTACAAAGGCTTTCTCAAATTGGGCTTCCAGTTGAGAGTCGATGACTATAATATAGTTACAAAAAAAGCGAAATATTAGACATGCAATCAAAGTAAGCTCCCCAAAACAGCATTGTTTTTGCAAACCTTGACATCTTTGCTCTTCGCCGCCATTTTCCTCTCCAAACTAATCCCCAGTCCTTCTCTGCAATAATTACCCAGAAATCCTTTGCGCTGTTGCATTTCCCAGCATGCATTAGACTCAGTACCAGTCCTCTATTCAGGAAGGCGGAAGCGTTGGGAATGCCTGGCGTTTTTTTGTCTAGGTGCTCTTTCTTTTATGAAAAGCTTGACATTCTTCGTATTGTGTGGATGAAACAGTCATGTGATGTCTAAGACAACCTACACGAGGATTTAAAGCTTTAAAATGAGTTCTTATGGTTCGCAAGGGGACTCGATCAGAGAGTTGAAAGTTTGTCTTTTAGGGGTAAGAAGTAAGAAGTCATGGCTAACTGATGATGATGCAGTATCTCATAATAAACGACTTCCTTCAACTCTTTTCCAGGATGCTGGCGTTGGTAAATCTTGTCTTGTACATAGATTTGTGTCTGATATATTTAACCCGTCCTCACCACCAACCATAGGGTGAGTTTTGCTGACTTGAAATTTATACATGATGAAATACTCACGTAATGAATATTTAAGCTTTATACAGTACTTGTATTGAATTCAATGTTTTGTTATCATCTCAGGGCAGCGTTCATGACTAAGATGATGCTCATTGGAGAAAGTGCATATAAGTTTAACATTTGGGATACAGCTGGTCAAGAACGGGTATACGATTATTATAAAAATATAATAAAAATATATAAATATACAGCGAAACTCTAGCCTTACAGACACCTTGCTATTGTGGACATCTTGCCAGTACAGACAACTCTTCATTATTACGGACTCAGACCCGAGGGTGTATATAACGAGAGTTGACTGTACAAGTTGGATACCCTTGGGACCACACCTTTCTGTCATTTTCTTTAGAAAGAGAGGATTGTATTGTATTGTGGTGCGTTTCTAGCGGTGTCTGTCAAGAGACAGTAAAGTTAGTGTAATCTGTCATTGTTAAGAGGTTCCACTGTATTTCAATCATGAAAAAAAAGTGGATGAAAGTGTAGTTATTGATACTAATCTTTTCTCAGTTCAAAAGCCTTGCTCCCCTCTACTACAGAGATGCTGCAGCTGCTATTCTAGTCTATGATATCACATCAGATGTGAGTAGATATGTTAATAGAGTGCACGCCATATATCCGTGAAACAATTACTAACTAGTTAGTGCATAATAGTTTTTAGTTATGAACTATTTAGTTATCGACAAACTAAGAATTCACTCTGGCATGAACCACGCAACACATTACAAGGAATGTTGGTTTCATTGCGGTTATCATTAAACAATTGATATACAATAGTCACACACTGTTCTGCTCCAGTGATACCACTAGTTTGTACAAAATAGTGCAATTAGACAATACATATTTAGTTTTGTTTCATGGATATATGGCGTGCACTCTAATACAACAATACTTGTCAATAATAAAAGGTTCAACCAGCCTTACCGGTGAACAGTTAGACCTTCATGTGGCTTGGATGACGACCACGTAAAATGGCAATCTTCTCTCTCCACACTACACTTGCTAACCTCTAACCTAAACTTATACAGCTGATGACACAAAACCTGGCAACGACCACCCTAATAGACCTTATGCATAATGACATAATGTGACTACAACTACCAGAATGCTTTGCAAATTTTCTTTTTTTACTAGATTTTTATTCGCTCGTGAGGTAATTCATTCAATTGTAAATTACGCAATTCAGTTTTAAAGTAATTTTAATACGCAACAATTCACTAAGTTAATTAGCTGCAAAGTAATGCGCAAAGCATTCTGGTAGTTGTAGTCATATTACGTCATTATGCATTTTTTTAAAGTGCCTATCACCCCTGTGAGATTATTTCAAAAATCTATTCAGACAAAGGGTCCAGTAATTTGTGATTTGAACCTCTTTATGAGTTATAGAGGTTTGAAAATATGAAAATTGATGACGTCAAGCATTCCATGGTAGACTTTTTCAAGTAGTCATATTACGTCATTTATATGCAAAATTTTTGTAAGTTTTCAAGGTCTATAATCAGACAAGGCTTTTTGTAAATAAATGACTTAAAGACGTCACACTTTGCATATTGAGATTTCTTTAACTGGTTCCACAAAATCTCTCATTATTGTAGATATCGTTTCATGCACTAAGGCCATGGATAAATGACTAACACACACTAACTTTCGATATGGAATATCGTTTCATGCACTAAGGCCATGGATAAGGGAACTACAGCGATATGGAACACCAGACATCGTCATAGCTATTGCAGGAAATAAATGTGATAAAGCTGATCAACGTGAAGTTAGTACAACATAAATATTTGTATTCCAATATGAAGCACTGGGTTGAAGGAGGGTTACAGTACATGTACATGTAAATTCTGTGAGGGTTAGGTGGGGGTTTTAAAGAGCGTAGGTACCATATTTTCTTGATATTCTAAAGACGCTGAGGTTGATTAAACACCTGCTGGTCCAGCATGGCTGAATTTTGGATTCAGTGGACTTGAACATCTTGTAAAATGTGATGGAACTTTATAGATTATGATTTGACTAAGATAATGACAGCAATATTCAACACTTTTTTCTTCACTACAATATTATTGTAAGTAATTTTCAGTTTACTGATACATGATTAAAGACAATAAATGAGGCATGCAAAAATATAAATATGCACCAGGCCCCAAATTAACGCTGGGCTTGATTAAACGCCAGGCCAATGGCGAAGTTTTTAAAAAAACACTGGAGACATATCTATGGTAATTGATAAAATTTGGTACATTTGCGAATCAGTTCATCCTATCCTTTTGTTGTGTTGTGTACATGTATATTTATGTGTGAACACTAAACATGAGCACCACTTTTAGGTACCAACACAGGAAGCCCAAGATTTTGCAAACAGTGTTGATGCAGTTTTTGCTGAGACCAGTGCTCTTACTTCCCACAATGTCTATGCACTTTTTGAAGAGTTATGTAAGTCAACATAGTGGATATTCATACCAGTTATCATTAATAGCAATATCATTACTGTAGTCAATGCCCTGTGTGTACCTGTAGCATTCCATTGCCCAACTCATCCCCAGAGGGATACTCAGGTATAAATGATATGAGAGTGACGGGACGTGTGAATGAAGCCAAAATGATAAACCCAAGAAAAGTCCAATGCAGCTGAAACTGAACCCAAAAAACATCCTTCAATCCATAACGTAACCCCCCAAAAGTCCGTTTTATCTCCAAAAATGTATTTGGCAAAAACGTGCTCCCCCCCAAAAAAAGTTTTCCAAAAATTCAGACCCAATTTGGAAATTTCAAACTCCCAAAAAGTGCTCACGAAGACAGATAGATGCCTTTGTCTGGTCCCTGTTTTTTAATGAATTCTCTCCCAGGCAGGCACACAGGTCTTCATACACTGAGATGTTATTTAATGGTATTAAAGGAGAGTTAATAGTACAATGTTATTTTTCAGGTAAAAAGTTACCCCAAGAAATAATAATACCTCCTTACGGGACATCCAGTAGAAACCAAGATGGAAGACTGAATGCAGAACAAGCACAAGCAAAAAGAAACTGTTGTTCTTAACTTTATCACTTGTGAAACTATCCTTCACTCGATGTGAAATGTTTTTCTTACATTGCGACTCTAAAACCTGTCACCACCTTTACTGTATTCACATACTTCTATCTCAACCTAAAACAATAGAATGTCTCGCCATATTGAATGCTGATTGGCTAATAATGCAGGGCTGTACACAGCACAGGGGCATTGGGGGCAGCTGCCCTCTGAGCAAAGCGAAAAATACAAATGAATAATAATTAAGAGAACCGTACAAAAAAATGCCTGCCGAATATCTTTTGTTATGTACAGCCCCCCAATGGAATGTGGGTTATGTATGGCCCTGTAATGGTAACGTAAGTATGCAAATACATCACAGGTGGTTACAGTTTTGAGAGTCGCACTGTAAATCCTTGAGCTTGTAAATGAGCTTTGCTAACCATTGAATATAGCTGCCTTAGGGTACAAGTTAGTAGTAAGCTGCCAGATGTATGAATGATGGCTCTAAGTGTTTCATTATTTTTGTTTTGTTTTTATTTATTTTCTGAGGTATCAAATGTATATCGGATGTCTATTTGTTGGTTATATGATTTCAATTGTAAGCTCAAGGATTTTATAACAAGTAATGCATCTGATAGTTTGAAAGAATTTGGAGAGTACAGTCGAACCTCTACTAATGACCACCTCCCCACAATGGCCACCTCTCTGTAACGTCCATGGTGTTTTGTCCCAGCCACTATCCTGCCCATGCATTTATTTGTTTTTGAAACCTCCCCTCCCCACAACGGCCACCTCTACACAACGGCCACAAAAGTTCATCCAGACATGGCCATTGTGGAGAGGTTTGACTGTATATTTTTTACATGCAGTTGTTGGAGAGTCTGACTCACAAAATGTCTGTGATGTTGAGGTTATTGCTCATAAGATAGTGACAATATCTCTTCGTCAATACAGAGACTGCTCTTTGAAAAATGGGCTTTCTTTTTCTTATGGCCACAAATTGCCAACTGGGCACCAAGGCGCATGCACTCTGCCACTGAGGAAACCAAAGGCTCATTGACGAAGGCCGCTGAGTAAACGCTTGTAGAGTGTCTTGTTCAAATATGTTTTTTAGGTTAAAGACCATACTCTTGTACTTGAGTACCTCCATACATTCTTATAACAGTACTACTGAGTTACCAATACTTGTAGATGGACACATGAATCACTGTAAAATAATAATTATAACGTTTGAGATACTTGTTTCAGTTCCTACATGAAAAAATGCAAATCCCAGCCCCATAGCTTACAGTGCCAATCACTGGGTCGTTAGCCTGCAAAGGTCATCTGCCGTTTTTAATGTTTGCACCACGGTAGTCTCATGCGAGCGCCGAAAAGTGGATGACCTTCACAGGCTACTGGGTCGTATGACTGTTACAAGTGTAGCAAACAATAACACAAGAGTGAGAGAGATACATGTAGAAAATATAAAGAAGTGAGCTCAAGTATTAAGCTGAAACAAAAACGCACTTTAAAATTATGAAAATGTTATTAGGTCCATTTTAATTGAATGGCTCCCTGCAAGAACAATGTAAGTGATCTCTGATCAAAATCTAAATTCTCCTCAAGATTCTTTGAAATTCAAAAGAGAATTTGGCTTTGATCGCAAGTGCCATTCTTGCAGGGAGCCATTCAATAACAATAATAAAATGTAAAAAAAATCTTAATAATTCAGTCTAAAATAAATACAGATTGCTTAAAAATTGGAATATTTTAGCACTGATACCGCATGCTTTATTAGTAAGAAGGGATTTCCCCCAGAATATATACAGATATCAAAAGTGTACATTCCAAAACTATTTACTACTCTTGTCTGTCATCTGGGGTATAGTGGAGATCGATGGGGGAGGGGAGGGTAAAAGTAGAGGAGAGGATCGAAGAACAATGGTGATGAATGTGCCATCTTTTTGTTCCTTTATCAGCTCTAAACACGTTTTGTTTTCAAATTCAAGAAGCAATCGAAAGTGCATGCAGTTGTATACTGAAAGTAAGTTTAATTATCATGGAAATTGTCCCGCGCGAATCCCGCAGGATTTCACTTTACCTCGCCGCAATGGTTTGTGGGTTTCAATAATTTCAGCATGTGTTGACGGAGGGCTACGTTTTATTTGATCGTCTGGAATTAATTCTTATTTTTCCGACTTCAAAAAGCCTCTGAATGAGTACATGATATACATATACCATAAAGGATTCTCTGGTCTTCAAGTACAAACAGCTGCGACCGTTTTAGACCAATTTTTCGCTGTGAAAACTCCCTTGTTTGCTCGGCACGTCCAGCCAACCTTCGATGCGAGGTCTGGCGATCGATGTAAACTCTTCGCAATTTTGTGGATTTTTCGGCGTTTTTAAACTGGAAATTCCATCCCGTCGAGATGAAGAGGGGTATGAATCGTAAGAAGAAACTTGATGCTCCTTCAAAGCAAGAAGGGAGAGAGAGATATGAAACTGCTCGACGTGAAACCGGAGCAGTGGACTTGAAATCCGGTCAAGACAACGTGCTCGCTACAACAGGATCAGAGGTAAAGTGTGCAGCTTTCTCGCGATAAAATCTAGTATTTCAATTACAATATGATACATCCAGTTAAAGATGTTTTAACTTTATATCTTCAACAGTTTATTGTGTAAAATATTTCTGATTCTGTTACACTAGTATTAAATGCCGCGATTGCAAATGTATAGTAAGTTATTAGTACTATAGGGCGAGCCAAGTTTAAAATTGGAGGATTTTTGTTCTTTCTTTTCAGCGTTCAAACTATATTTTCTCTCTGATAGCTTCTTCTTTTGGCAAAACGTCGTTTTAATTTGTCAAAAATGTCTTTTATATGTTGGTGTTAAATTCTTCTCTGCAGCTGCAGTTATATTAATTATCTTAGTGATTGTCAGACCTTACATAAAATCAATAGAGACACCGGCAAAAGTCACACTGCAATAGCTGAATAAGCACTACACTGCACTTCTCATACAAAAAATAAATAAAAAAAAGAGTGGATCGAAAATAAGTTAGAATTATTATCCATGTGCTATTCAAGATTTTATCCCTTTCCAGTTCCCTTCTCGACTGATCCTCTTGATCATGTACCTGGATCATGTTATCTTCATCTACCTATCCCCGCATGCAGTAAGGAATGGAATCATTTATCAAAACATTTTCAAAGTCGGAAATCCAATGAGCCAAAAATTTGGAAAATGGGGTCCAGGTCTGAAGATCTCGCCGCACATATATAGAGGTTATTTACTGGTCGGGAGGTCTGGATAGGTGAAAAATGTGCCCGAGGTCTTGAGCATACGGACTGAGGCCGTAGGCCGAGGACACAGTTTTTCCCTATCCGGTAAATAACTAATTCTTATTTTTTCCTTTGTGTAATCTTTCGCCAACTGTTTGCCACGACAAAACGTGAGCTGCAAAAAAAAATTAAAAAATTCAAAAAATTCCCACTTACAATGTTTAGACACAATCAATAACTTATAATTATTACTATCCAACAGTGTATATCTTTGTTGCAGTGTTGCAGAAGTTAACTAAATAGAATCTTTAAACGACTTAGCTGCATATTTGATAATTGTAAGTCTAGAAGCACATAGTATCAGCCAATCACAACCCTAGATCAAACTGACATTGATATAATGATAGACAATTAGTGCGTCACTATACGGGTGACCGCACCACAACTTGTAATTAGTCCTAGCCAGCCAGAGCTTGATTAAAAAAAATTAAAAAAAATGCACACAACAAACAAAACCAAATATTTTTTTTTTTTTTTTTTGTTTTCAAAGGATACCGCAGAGTGTGCAATTTCTTAGGATACTGGACCGGAAACAAATAAATATACATTAACCCTTGTCCTGCTACCAACTGAGCTAACCCTCCCTGCGGGGTTCTTTTTACATAAAAAGTTAGTCAATTTAAAAAATCATAGAAAATCAGGAATTGAATTTGACTTGGTTTCCTCAACGATTTTTCATTGCCTAATGCCTCAAATACTTCAGAAGAGGTCATTTCTCGTTTAAATCTGCTTTGTGTCAACGATCTTCTTGAAATTCTGGAAGACCTTCGAAACGCTCACGGCTTCGGGATCGCTCAGCTAAGCTGACTCTTGGAGACTTGGAGCTACATTTTCCATTTCTTCAGATCCTGAATTTCTGTCATCATGATATAAAGGGTTCATTTTGAAAATTAAAATGTTTCTTTGTCACAAGAGTCGTTTAAAATCACGTATATTTCGCCTTCTTCGTCAAGGTAGTTCGCCATCTTTGTGTAAACAGAGCCGACATGACGATCAAGAAAGTCACGCAGCTTTTATCTCGCGTCAAACCATGTGAACAAAATCTGAAAAATGATTGGCTGATGGCTTTGTTATGTAACACAACACATGGAAAGTTTCAAGGAAAAGCATGCACGTACACGTGAGTTACAGAGGTTAATGTATGCACATAATTAAAAAACGAGTATTCTCGTGAGTCGCAGTGTGAAATAGGATACTGGAAATGAGTCTACTCGTGAGTAGCAGTGTGAAATAGGATACCGGAAATGAGTATTCTCGTGAGTCGCAGTGTGAAATAGGATACTGGAAATGAGTATATACTCGTGAGTAGCAGGACAAGGGTTAATATACCTGACCATTTCTTTTCCGAGTACATTCTTGGACTTGTAAACAATGATGTATCATCCTTCAAGTTGGTAATCAATATTTATTATCAAACAGTTTATTTATAACAAAATCATGCCAACTTTGTCTAACTCACTGATTTGGTCCACATAAAAGTTTTGCCCAGCGGCCCATGGGTGTTTTTGGCTATGGAATCAAAACCCTCCATCAATTTTTTTTTCTGAGTACCCCCGTCCCCTGTAGGAAAAGGAAGAGAAAATGAAAGAGAATGGGAAGAATATATGTAAACAGGATAAACTCCAGTTTTCCATTTTGAAAAGTCTACTGGAAGAGTAAAGATGAAACAAGAGGTTACGCTCTGAATTCAGATTGGTAAGTTAAATAAAATTGTTTAAAATACTTACAACAAAATAGTAATGCTTGTCCCATTATGGCACACCATGCCTACAGGGGTGCTCCAACAGTTCAGTTGGTGGCTTTCAATCCTATCGCACTCAATAATAGTTCATGAGGACAAAAATAAAGGAAATCATTATTGAGAATGATGTTTGGAAATTAAAAAAATAAATAAATAGGCAAATGAATACGCATGAGCACATTTTGCACATGCAAAGATCCATGTTAAACTCAAGTCTACCCTGTTTTCTACCCTTCTTCCCTGTTGCAGCGGAGAAAATGATGGTAGTGCTTGACGTTCTATCTGAACTGGGGAAAATTCTTCATCAATATAACGCTTTAAAAGTGCAGTTGATTAAGTTTCCCATGATTCTTTGCACGTCCAAGAAGTGCTCTGCACGAGTTCATGATGCCAGTGCACATCCCCTAATTAGCATAAAATTTGGTCATCTTTAACTTTGAATTTCCTAATATACATTGTATATTGGACACTGAAAAGAGTGCATCCTTCGATTTCCTAAAACCTTGAAGTTGGTTAGAAAGCTTGGCTGTATCTTAGTTTTCAATGTACTTCTCAGTATCTGGAATTTGGAAGAAACAGTCTTTTTTCTTGTTTGATACATGTATACTACGAAAGCCGAGAAGGGCCACCTATTTCCGACTTCTACTTTTTGACTTCCGACTTGAAAATTTCCGACTTGAAAATTTCCGACTTCAAAATTTCCGACTTGAAAATTTCCGACTTCAAAATTTCCGACTTCAAAATTTCCGACTTCAAAATTTCCGACTTCAAAATTTCCTAAATCTGTCAAGCTACTGAGCATGCTCACTAGGTCTGCTTGAACTGAGCTTCTTTGAGCTAGTTAGACATGAAAAATGTGTTAATCTTCTTCCGTATCCCATTTCTGGTATTATTGGTGTTGATAAGAATCCAAGACTCGTCATGTGTTTTGCCATCATATACAGCAGCACTTCAACCTAACAATGGCTTAGGAAGAGATGACTTGATCAAGAATTACTTTCAGCAAGATTATACCAACGTTGAGATCGCTGGATTTCTAGCATTATGTCATGGGATTATCATCTCAGTTCGAACAATCAAAAGAGTTCTTAAGCGATTACATCTCAAAAGAGCTAGTGTTATACAACATATTTACGGATCTTACTGATACTGTTAATTTCTGTGTATTCTCAAAACACTTCTGGTTAAGACAAGTCAATACCATTAAGACTTTAGTTCATTATCTCTAGAACCAGATTGTGTTCTAGATCATGCAATTTCTTATTTTCTTATTATCCAGTCTCCTCCTATTTTGGCATAGTCCCCACACAATTATCTACCACACCCGAAGACACTATATATACCTTGTCAGAACTTCTTATTCCTATTTCCCACTTACAATGTTTAGACACAATCAGATAACTTATAATTATTACTATCCAACAGTGTATCTTTGTTGCAGTGTTGCAGAAGTTAACTAAATAGAATCTTTAGATTACTTGTACGACTTAGCTGCATATTTGATAATTGTAAGTCTAGAAGCACATAGTATCAGCCAATCACAACCCTAGATCAAACTGACATTGATATAATGATAGACAATTAGTGCGTCACTATACGGGTGACCGCACCACAACTTGTAATTAGTCCTAGCCAGCCAGAGCTTGATTAAACTACGATCCCAACAACTGCCTAGAGCCTCCCTTAACACTAGTCATAGAAATGAATCTCCTATTATTCGTGCCATATTTCAGGAGTTAGAGAAAAGTTCTGGGTCATTTTTTATGGGCGGCAAATGCAATTCAATCCATACATATTGAAAGAAGGAGACGAGGGAAGAAGAAAGTAAAAATTAAAAATTAAAATTAAATTTAAAAACAAAATAAATAATAATAATAAAAAAAAAAAAAATAAAAATAAATAAAAATAAATAAATAAATAAATAAATAGATAGATAGATAGATAGATTTAAAGAAAAAGAAATGAAAAATATGAAAATAAAGTGAAAATATCAATCATATTTGGTACACAAAATGATGAATAAATAAAGGAAGGTATAAAAATAGGGTGCAAGGGGAGGGGAGGGTGGCTAAGTAGGGAGGGGAGGGAGGGAAGGTGGTTTTGGACAAGGCAAAAAGAACGACCATGGAGAAGGGATAGAACGTATAGAGTGAAGGAATAGATAACAAGCAAATAAAAAATAAATAACAGACAACAAGAGAGAACAAACAACGGCTACCGAGGGAAGGAACGGGAAGACCGTGACAGAAAATATATAAAACCGTGGAAGGAGATGGGAATTAAAGCTAGTACCACATTTTGAAGTCGGAAATTTTGAAGTCGGAAATTTTGAAGTCGGAAATTTTGAAGTCGGAAATCAAAAAGTAGAAGTCGGAAATAGGTGGCCCTTCTCGGCTTTCGTATGTATACAGTATACCTATTCTGTACAAAACTGTTTGTTTTCGTCAAGATGTCATTGTTTATCTATAGATACTGAAAATCTATGTTTTATTCTTTTTTTCGCAGGATGCAACCTAATATTATGCACTGCTGATGATATCTTAGGATACAACTTGTATAATGACACCACTTTGTGATCATTATACAGCATAAATACACAATATGACACACTATCAATACTAGTACAGTGTATGTGTCATAGATACCAAAAAGATGGGCTAATACTAAGTAATGATATTGGAGAATGGAATTAAATAGACAGACTTGGTACCGTCTGATACCAGGCAATGTCTAATGCCAATATCCTTTCTTCTTCGGTGGCTTATGTTGAAGTAAGGTCTTGATTACATGTGCTGATTACATTTGTTATTATCTACATGTTGTTTTTGTTCTTTTCTAATATGCTGTCAAAGAGTGGATAACACTATCTGTGGATAAAGTCTTATTCAATGTGTAAATATATTGGATAATAGCATCATCTAATTAATTGTTCAATTTACAAATACAGTGGAACCCGGCCTTATGGACACCCAGTTAATATGGACACCTGGTTATTATGAACATGTTGTTCTGTCTTTGCCGAATCGAAACTCATACAAATGCCTATAAAATATACTTGTTTAATATGGACACCTGGTTTAATATGGACACTGCATCTCGTCCCGATGGTGTCCGTATTAACCAGGTTCCACTGTACAGTGCTATCCAGGCTTTGAACAACTGGTATCTATATTGTATATCATGTATGTAATTACCTTTCATGGTACTGCAAAGTGTTCTTACTAATGTCATTAGAAGATGCAAACAAAGTGAGCCTTTATCAATTGGAAAACCTATAAATGGGCACCAGTCTGCCAGTGTTCTCCAGAACCAATGGCATCTAGCTGACTCTTCCTTTCTCTGCCACATATGGCTGCATAACATCTATGTTGTCAAAATTACTAAAATAATGATGAACAAAATGGCATTTCCTGAGAACACTGGTGAACTGGCCACTCATTGGGGTTGTTGTTTTGTTTGGGCATGTGGTACTAACCTACATGTAAATATGGAGAAGGGATTGCTGGAAGTTGAAAAGTTAAAACCTTGGTTTCCTCTGGCTCCAACCTCTTGTCCATGAGGACGCGAGAGCATATGTTCAATGAGATTTGATTATACATGTAGCAATGTTCAGGGTTTCTTTTATTTCCCATGTAGGAGTATCAATACTTGACCAAATGGAGTTTTTTTTTCTTGTTCTGTTGTTCTTTAGGCATTCAAAAGACCGAGAGATGACTCTGAAATAACTCTGTCAGCAGACCTGAGAGACAAAATACCAAAGCTAACACGAACTATTGAAGGCAACGAAGAAACAGGTATCTGTCGTGCAGTTGATCTCCCATTATCACTATCAGAACCAAAGCATGTGATTTTTAAATGAACTGAACACCATGTCTAAAGTGGGTATTACTAAACTGGGGCTTGATTGCCATTTGTTTAATTTCCCATTTAGTCTGTTTTGTTCTGTCTGTGTGTTTTGTGAGGAGGTTGATTTTTTCCTCATTTCTCATTTTGAAGGATCCCTAGTGGTCAACATTGGCAAAACCATGGATTCGTCTGGCACAAAAAGTCTTGTGGATCCATCATATAGTGACAGATCCACTATCGAGACCTTTGACTATTCCCATCGCATTGGAGAGAAAGTACCACTAGAAGGGGATAAAGATGATCTGAGATCTCTCATCGATAGACAGAGAAAAACTTCTCAAAGTGACAAGTCACTTGACGCAGTCTCCAAGAAAGATCAAAAACATTCCAGCAAAGGTTCAGTGGTTTATGATTCAAAGTTTGATTCCAAAGACAAAGGTTCTGAAAGCAAAAGAACTGACACAAATGACACTAGGAAGTCATCGTCATCAAAGGGTAGAAGTGACAAGTATAGGGGATCAAAACGAGGCGACGAAAGCTCAAGCAAGAAAAAGGGTGCCACTGGGGTTCCCAGTAGCTATGAACTTGGGAAACCTTTTTTTGCCGCTGGTGGTTCTAGTTCATATAAAAGTAAAGTGGTCACTGAAGAGTTGGATATCAATGAGACTTTGAAGGAACTGGCTTACCTAAGAAGCATTCAAACAGGAGATAATGCTCTTCCCAAAGAAGAAGAAGACTACTTCAGAAAGTTAAATGACTTGTCCATATCTAATGTTTCTGCGGACATTGACAGTCTTCGTACTGGAGGTGAAAGTGGAAAGAAAAGAAAGATGGATAAATCCAAGAATTCCACTGACCTAAATCAGAGTGAATCCAAATGGGAGAAAGTGATTGATACAATGATTGGAGGTGCTAACCCTACTTCCAAGTTAGAAGCAAGCAAATTGGGTGCAGACAAAGATAGTACCACTTATGGACCAACGTTACCCCCAAAGATTCCTACCCCTCCCTCTAAGAAAGTTGGTGGCAGTCACTCTTCTGAAAAACATTCCAGAGAGTGGTCATCAAGTCTAGCAGAAAAGAAAGAATCAGAAAAGGCTGTGAGAGGTGCTTATGGTGGCAGATACATCAGAGGGCGAGGAGTGCGTGGAAGAGGCAGAAGCTGGGGTAGAGGTAGGGGGTTTGATGTGTCAAGAGGCAGAGGAAGAGGCAGAGGATTTCGAGGTGGAAGAGGCTTTATGCCAACAAGAGGAAGACACATATTTGATAGAAAGCCAAGCAGAAGAAGAAGTAGAAGCAGTTCAAGAAGTAGCAGTTCCAGTTCACGCAGTAGAAGCCGTAGGAGGAGCAGAAGTCGCAGCAGGAGCCATGGCAGAAATACAAATAAGCGAAGACGTAGAAGCTCCAGCAGTAGCTATACCAGTTCTAGTTCTAGTTCAAGTAGCAGAAGTCGTAGTCGAAGCAAAAAGACAAGATCATCAAAGTGCAAGAGTAGGAGTAGAAGTTACAGCAGTGACAGTCGAAGCAGGAGTCGCAGTAGGACAAGAAGTACTGCTAAAAGTCAGACTAGTAGTAAAGACAGAAGAAGAAGTAGAAGTAAGAGTTCTAGTAGAAGTAGGAGCAGAAAAAGAAAAGATCGAAGCAGAAGTTGGAGCTTTGACGAAGTTTACACTAATAACAAGAATGAAAAACAATCTCATGGAAAAACTGCTTCAAAAGATGGCAAAGAAAAGCTGAAACACGACAACAAGAAAGGTGCAGATAAGGATGTGCCTAAAAGAAAAAAAGATGATATTGGCAAAAAAACTGATGCAAAAATTGGAGGAGATAAACAAGCTAAAACAGTTCCTGGAAATGTTCTGGAGAAATCCTCCAGAGAAAAGCCTAATGGTGCTACTTCAGTGTCACCTGCGGTTGTGGCTTTGAAAGAACTGAAGGGTGCAGCCGGATCTGGTGTCTTCTTGCCAAGAACAGTAACAAGGACAGTGGGTTCCTTCAGCAAGGGCATGCATCTCCCCAAAGGGCGTGGTCTTACAATCAAGGCACACCCCCTCTTTTCTGCACCAGAAGAACCTGAGGACGAAGAACCTCAACAAACTGAATCACCGGAAGAAACTGAAGAAGATAAGGAAAGAAAGCATATGTTCGACAAAGAAGTTGATAAAGTGTTTAACGCAAAGCCTTGGCCACAAGAAAAGAAAGAAAGGGGTAAATGGACTCCTGTTTGGCCCGAGCAAGCTCCTGTTGCTGAAGAAAGAAAGAGCAGCGAAGTCAAAACTGAATTGAAGAATACTGAAGACCAAAGAGTGATTGAAGTGAAAAGAGAAGTTGAAATGAAGTCTGTTATTGAACCAAATGACTTTAATGATGACATATCCAAAGACGAACAAAAGAAAGAAAGAAAAGAGAAACGCAAGAAAGAGAAAGAAGAGAAGAGCAAGCGGAGGAAGGAAAAGAAAGATAAGAAAGAAAAGAAGAAAAAGGAAAAAGAACCAGAAAATACTAATGATGCACAAAACACTGTACCCCAAGCTGCACAAAGTGAGTTAGTCAACCCTGACGTTGTTCAAGGTGAATCTTATGGTGAATATGGCCAAGTGTATGAAGAGTACCCTGAAGGTACTTACGAGAATTATGGTGAAGAGCAAGGGTGGTATGATGAAAATGCTGCATCTCAACCAAACGAGGAAGGTGAATATTGCTATTACTATGATGCAGAAGGCAATATTGTAGGATATGAAGGACCCGAAGGGTACGTTGCTGGAAATCCATTTGAGGTATGTATATATCTTTGTGTTGTAATCCAATTGGTGTATGGTAATTAAATGTTTTGCTCGCGTTTTCCCTTCATTCCTTCCATTCTCATCTTTGCTTTTTCCACAACAGCAAGTCAGTAGAAGTCCAGTGAAGTGATATGATACTCTTTAGAAGTTTTGTATTCTACTAACTTAAAGAGTTGATCACTGCAAGCATTTTCCCTTGGTTATAAACCCACAGTGAATTTATTCAAAAATACTGATCTTGCTGATGTTTATAGGGGCAAGAATATCGTACAGAAGGCGATAATTGGCAGGGTAACGAGGGATACCTTGACTACGCGGGTGCAAGCCAAGAAGGACAAGCAGCAGCTGTTTCTGAAGGAACAACTAAAGAGCCATATCCAGGTAATACCTTACCCTGTTCTTTACCATACCAGTGATCAGCCAAGGTTAAGACAAGTGATGCTCATATGTTGTTTCTTTGTAGGTGCTACGCAGGAAGCACAGTACGATTATAGAGGTGAAGGTCAAGAGTCGTACTACACAGAAGAGCAGTACTCTGGAGATGCTGGGCAATGGGAAGGTTATGCTGCTGAACAACAGTGGTATGGTGCTGAGGGGACTCATCCCGAAGAAGCTGAAGCATATACAGAATACCAGCACTCGCAACCTCAAGAGGGGCAACACTACCCTCATCAAGTTGCTGAACAGATCGATCCAAGTCAGCTTGATCCAAACTATGTCGGTGCGGTAGCTGTAGAAGAAAGTCTTCCTCAACATGAAGAGCATCTTGCCCCAGATGTTGCTGCTGCCACTCCGACAGGTCTGATTGCTCAGCTTGCTTCTAAAGCTAATCCCGGTCTTCTCCTGGAAATGGCGTCCAGGGGTATAGGAGAAAAAGAACTTATTTCTTTTCTTGGTGCACAGCTTTCAGAGTTTGCGAAGAGTCAAGGATTGTCCCAACAGGAAACGCCCAAAGTCGAACCTGAGCCACCAAAGAAACCTGTTGAGATTGCACCACCTCAAATGGTGTTTGAGGAAGAGCAGACTTTGACAAGGGAGCAGCAGTTTCATCTTAGAAGAGAGGAATCTCAAGCTGATCAGCAAAAACCATTAAAATCTATCCTCAAGAAGGGAAACCCAGTTTCATTGAGACCTCCTGCCAAAGGAAACAGCTCGAATTTGTCTCCTGCATCCAAAGGTGATACCCCAGAAGCTGCACCAAACACTTACGTTGGCCAAGAATGTATCGTACGAATTTCTGAAAGTGGGCCCGAAGGATATTTCTGCAAGATATGTCAGTGTCACATGGAATCTATGATAGCCAAAGAGCTGCATGTGAAGAGCATGAAACATATAGAACTGTTTGTGCGCGAGAAGTCCTCACTCCTTCAATCTGTTATTGGCAGCGCGCCTGTAGAAACAACTCCAACCCCAGTGGAAGAACTCAAGAAAGAAGACTTGGGAATGAGAGATCGTCAACAGGCTATAGAAAGTCCAGAACGATATAGCAGTGGTGAGACTTCAGAAGACGTCGAAGAGAGAAACCGAGTAAGGGATTATGACCGGTTACGATTAAGAGATTGGCGTCTCAGGGAAGCTGGTTCTAATGTAGAACACGAGGCAGAATTAGATCAAAGAACAAGAGATGAGTATAGCCATGAAAGGAGGACCTCTTCACGTGAACCCGACCAAAGAGACACCTCTACCTCCTCAAGAAGTGGTAATGATCCTTCTGTGTACGAAGAATATGGCAGGTCTGATGAGACGTCACAGATGGAATTGGAAAGATCTTCTGACAGGAGGGGCAGAGATGAAGTTCCTGACTATGATCGTCATCAACCCTATAGTGAACGTTCACTACTAAGAGACTCTGACTATGACAGACACAGAAGAAGGACATCGGAGGATCGTGAAAGTAACAGCTCGAAAAGAAGTGCAATGTCTATGTCTATAGAAGGAAGTGAGCACGATTTTAGGGTTGTCCAAGACTCCTTCGATCATGGTGGGCAATACCCACCTTACGAGGAAGAGAGAATTTCAGATGTTAGATCTCAGTCTTCTACTACAGAACGTGACCATCGAAATCATTCTCACAGAGATCCTCCACAAAGATCACAGAGAGAGCCTAATGGCAGACCATTGCCGCAGGACAACAGAGAAAGAGGAAGGTCCTACTGTGAGAAGACAGCTGACCAGGATGAGAGTGACAAGTCAAGACCGGTGACATATCAAGAAAGACAGAGAGAAAGGTCTCGTGAAGGTTCTGGCCAGCCACTAAAACCATCGGAGCAAGAAAAACACAGGGCCGACTCATCGCAAGGTCCATCTCAACACAGAGCGGGTGCATCACGCCAGACTCAAAGTAGTAGACCAGGACCGCCAAATCAAGGCCGCAGTAATAGACCAGTACCGCCAAATCAAGCTCAAAGAGGTAGACCACCATACCAAGCTCAGACTAATAGACCAGGACCGCCAAGTCAAGGTAGCAGTAGTAGACCAGGACCGCCAAGTCAAGGTCAGACTAATAGACCGGGACCGCCAAATCAAGGTAGCAGTAGTAGACCAGGACCACCAAATCAAGGTCAGACTAATAGACAGGGACCGTCAAATCAAGCTCAAAGAGGCAGACCTGGACCTAACAGTAGTAGATCAGGACCACCAAATCAAGCTCAGGATCAAGCTCACAATGACAATAATTCCCCAAGAAATGAGAGGCTATTGTCGGCTGATAGACCTAGACAGAAACCATCCACTGTGGATCCCAAAAATGCAAGACCAACGAACCAAGTTACAACAGCCCAGGAAGCAAGAAAGGCGCCTCTCAATCAGGACAATAGACAGGTGCAGCCGAGTCAAGGGAGTGGTAAGGAGAGTGTTAAGGAGAGTGTTAAGGAGAGTGGTAAGGAGAGTGGCAAGGAGAGTGGTAAGGAGAGAGGAATAGATCAACCGACCACTACTGGTGACAGAACAAGTAGGAACCAACAGAGTGCATCTTCCCACGTGATTGCTCAGAATCCACCAGACAAGACTAGCCGACCATCTTATCAAAGCAGGCCACCTCTTCAAAGGAAAGCAGTGGACAGGCCAAGTGGACCACCACTGCAACGCAAACCAGATGTTGACCCAAAACGAAATGCCGCACAAGAGCCCAAGAAAACAGATTTACAGACACAAGACAAGAAAGTCGACACCTCTCAAAGTAGTGCCCCTTTATCTTCAATTCTTGGGACACCTCCTGGTCAGCCCATTTCTACAGTCACCACAGGACAGAGCAGCACGAGGGGTAGACGTGTTCCTCCACCACCGCCACCCTACGGCAAAGGAAGTGGACCACAGTCGTTTGGTGGAAGAGGCCAACCTCATCCAGGGCGAGGTGGAAGGGGTTACCAACCACACAGATCTCCTAACCAACCTGGGATGCCGATGAATAATGCACCACCACCACAGTCTTTGTTGTCAGGACCACCAATGGGTGGGCCCCCTCCATCAACCAGAGGTCCACCACCCATGAACTCGTATCCCAATCTGCAGGGTTCAGGGATACATCCTCCAGCTCCACCTTTCTACGGTGGTCAAGGAAGAGGTCAACCACCATTTTACGGAAGGGGTGGAAGCCCCCAAATGCGTGGTTCTCCACAGTTTGCAGGAAGAGCAAGAGGCCGGGGAGGATTTCGCGGCCAAAGATGGTGACCATAAAACACTGTATTATAGAGAGTATTGCACGCTATTTTTCATACGATAAAAAGGTTACAAGCGTTGTCAGAAGAGACTCGTTAAGATATCTTTTATTCACTAAATTAATTTTTATAGAAAGAGAAGCTGCAGTATAGTTCTTCAAGACGAGGACATGGTGACATTCTCAAACTCAGAAAGTTAGTAGATGGATCATGATAGTGACAACGAAACTTGTGTTGTTTTGTTTCTGAAGGTCCTTCCTGCAAGATTGAGACCTTCTAATTGTTACTTCAAATGCGTTCAAAATTCAGATTCCGTGCCGAATGTGCTCAGTCAGTCAGTTTATACGTGTCTTATCTTATTAGTCTTTTTAACAGAAAGTTGTATCTACTGTGGAACCCCGTTAATACGACCACCAAAAAAGTCTGGCCTATTAACGGGGTGTACCGTTATTCGGGCCAAATTAAGTGGCCGTAATAACGAACGAGGTGGCCGTATTAACGGGGTGATCGTAATACCGTCAAGAGAATGGAGTCGTTTTCGTATGAGTGGGAAGTAGTTACGGTGCGGTAGTAACGGTGCGCATTCTGATTAGTTGAGCAATGATTTTGCATGCTGTGATTGGTTCAATACAATGTCTTCGATTCTGTACCGTGACTCTGTGCCGTAGGTTTCCCACTCATGCGAAAACGACTCTATATGACTGAGTCGTTCTGGCCAAAATAACGTGGCCGTAATAACGAGGTGGCCGTATAATGTATTAACGGGGTGGCCATCAGGCAGGGTTTTACTGCATTTGGAACCGTTCCTGTTTTTATTGGGATTGAAGACGTGTGTGTATTTTTTTGTTTCTGTTATGATGTTTTTGAATATCCTCATTGAATAAAGTACTTTAGTGATCTGGCAGTTATTTTCAGTTATTTTACTTGCGTTCTGAAACTATATAATTATAATATAAATATAAAGCACAGGACAACACCAAGTAACAAGAGTGGTAGCAACAGTAATATTGAACAACATAAGTAGAGTAGCATGAAGCAGCAACAGTAGCATGAGAAGTATTGAAAACATGTAATTGTAGTATACAACAATCGTACAGAGAACGTTTGTACAGACGTGTGCGCGCCACGGCGCAATTTGCGCAGGGAGCTCCCAACATTATCAAGAGCTATCAACAGAGGAAAGATGTCGCTTTTTCTATAATTCCACCGCCTGTGATTAAGGTGCGAATCCCAACAGAAGCTGAATGGTATAGTGTTGTGCTGTTGGCATTGTCTCGATGCGCTTTACAAACCGATGGAGGACTTTTTCGGGCATCATATGATAGGCGCGCATGACAGCCGAGCAGCTACAATCATGAGGAGTTAGTACGTTAGTTATATAGTACATTATTTTGTCTACACAATTGGCAGGCTTCCAGTCCCATGAGCGATGTGTAGAGTGAAGGTATAGAGTGCTTGGTTCGTTGGACGGTGAACGTCATACGTACGTCGAGTGACAATTTCTTTGAATTCCATCGATTGCAGCCCACCCGTTTGTCATCAAGGTAAGTTCACCAATGCCCATTCACTCGATGTAGATATGTGAACGCAATTATCGAAGGCACATCCCTTCAGTGTAAGATAAATTTGTGGCATGTGCATCTTCATCTGCGCTTGAAATCTGGTTTTGACTAGCGATGCAAGCACAAGCCCTTTGAAAGCGCAAAAACTTGTGTCGCGTGAAAACGGGGCACGTCGCAAGCATAAGCGAAAGGAAATGAAACTATATTGAGCCTTGTGCTTATGCTTTCATTAGGCCAGTTTTCTCAGTGAAATAAAGACCCACACACACGATGCAACTTTTCTTGCAACGTTGCGCGCAACGAGTTTTTTGGGGTGTCGCACGATGCAACGTTGCGCGCAACGGTTGCAGAAGTAGAACTCGATCCTACTTCTGCAACTGTTGCGCGCAACGTTGCAAGAAAAGTTGCACCGTGTGTCTGGGCCTTAAGCCCTCGTGCTGGTGTCCCTAATGAAAACTACTAAATTAAATCATGGTTTTACACGCATCTCCCGTCAACTATAATCTGGAGTACACCTCCCCCATCCCCTCCCCAGGCTACATGATGCGTTGGTCATCCATGCGCCAGAGAGCTCGAGTAGTCTTGAAGCAACAGTGCTGACACCATTGTGTTTTGTTGTTCTATGTTCAGTCGATCCGTGCAGAAGAGTTCCAGAACAAAAGCTACGCAGATCTTCGTTACTCATTGAATTGGAATCCTTTTGATGGCTGTAAATTCCTCCGACATATGGACCACTAAACATGGAGTTTGATGTGAGAATGCGTTCATTCGTCAATGGCCACTAGCTTGTGCATGCAAGCTCTACAATCCCCACGGTGGGGGAGGGGCTGGTCGTGCCACTTTTTTGTCCACAGGTAGTAAAATGTTTAAGGAAATTTTAAAAATGGTATCGTCATTGCGACCCTTGTACGGAAGAAACATTTTAGCCCCATCACTTTTACGCTTGCTCCGCGGGCCCTGCTCTGTACCTGCTTTGGGTCTTACGATCAATATTCCAGATTTGATGACAAAGTCACAGTTCTATTGATATGGTGGACAACTGGCAGTTTGATGTCTTCCGGAAAGAATGCAATCTACCCTATGATTCACCATATCCACGTCTTGCTTACGAATCGTTTTCAAAAGTTACCTTTTTAAAAGCTTCAACACGGGCGATTTAAGTCTTTACTTTATACAGCGACTTCCAACGTTTCCATCAGCTAAAATGATATCGTCCTCGACTGGTGCCAGCTCGTCAAAGCGCGAAAGAGCCTTCAACATTTTCCACTGAAAACGCATCCTTGAGCGCGCGACCACTAAAGGATAAGTAAATGCTGAAATGTTTAGTAGTTTGATTCCGAGATGCTTGAAGTTGTGACGTTAGACGCGCAGGAAGGACTAGAGTCGTTTTCGTATGAGTGGGAAGTAGTTGCGGTACGGTTCGTGCCGTGGTAACCGTGCCGTGTCCAAACATTCTGATTGATTGAGCAACGATTTCGCGCGCTGTGATTGGTTAAGTAGATGTCTTCGATTCCGTACCGTACGTGATCTTGGGAGCGAGGAAGAATCAGAGAGGACCTCTACATGCAGCAGGGAACTCCGTACCGTATGTTTCCCACTCGTACGAAAACGACTCTAAAAGCATAGCACTGCGCGAGAGGCTCTAAAACTAAAATGGCGGTCAATCCGTATGTTAATATTTGTGTTACGTTGGACGCGCAAGACGTCCACAATACGCAGCACAAAACGCGCAAAACGTCAGTCTTTCGATCGATTTATTTATTTGAATGAATCAAGTATGCAAAACCCTTGGCTGTTCCTGAGAGGAGCAATCTTCACAATTCTCTCACCCAAAGTGGTAACTGATTTATTTTTCTGTTCTTCTTTCTTTGTTGATATATTGGGGCTGCAGATAAGGGAGCGCAACTTGCAACAACAACACATGTCCAAAGCGCAAAATAATTGTTTTATTTATAATTTATACATATATATAAGTTATTTGCTTGCAAAAACACACAAGTACAGTATTCCCAAAGCTATTACAACGTTTCCTTACAATGAATGTCAAGCTCAAGAAACTCAACAAATTTAAAACTTAGAACTTGACACCCTTAGAAGTTGTCACTGTGTACCACTGTAGGGCGTGGCGCTCGACCTAGCACCACTCTCCTTGGTGATTGAATTGACCACCAAGCACTCGCTTTCTAGTGTAGTAAAAAGTTACCAGAATTAGAAAGCAGTCGTCGTTGCTTTAGACATGGTTGGAGTGCTACAACGCCTCGACAAACTGACTTGCCAGTAATGAGAAAATGCATTATATAGAGGTGTTGCTGCTAACTTCTTAAGAGTCGACAGTGATTGTTGACAGCATCGACCTCATCTTGCTTTCAGCGATGCAGTTTTCTGTGTTAATGATTTGATCTTTTCTAATCTGTTTGCAGCATTGAAGAACTTCTCAAAGAAGATGTTCAGCTGAGTTGCCCAGTATTGAGACAAGCCCTGTTCAGTTTGTTGCGGACTTGGTGCTTCCTCTGGGCTTGGACTTTGTTGTTCTTCCCCTGGGGGAGGAGGTAGGGCTTCACCTAGGCCACTGGCACCTACAGAAAAACACAGAACAGATTTGATCCACTAGTAGCATTACTAGACATCTAGTTATTATAAGTAATACCATGGCACTGAGGGATATTAGTGATTAAATGTCCCCGAAGCCGAGGGAAGTTTAGTGGAAGTCCCGAGCCTCCGGGCGAGGGACTTTTACTAAACTTCCCGAGGCTGAGGGACATTTAATCACTAATATCCCGAAGAAGCCATGGTATTAGTTTGTAATACCATGATCACCGAGGAAATGGACAAAAATACAGGCTTGAGTTAACGGGCGCAAAGGAGAATATATTATAGTGTTTTGTGAAAGAGTCTTGATTAGACTGTACTCTGGGGAATGCTTCATGTTGCACATCTTTGTTTCATTTACACAATGAAAGAGTATAAATTAGTAAGGAGTACCTGAAGGTACACAGATCAGAAATGGCGGAAGGTCGGTTTACTTTTGTGAGAGATGACGAAGTGGAGCAAGTAAGGGAGAATACGGTTCCTCAAAACACTAAAAAGCACACTGCTTGGAGTAACAATGCCTATAAAGAATGGGCACAAGCAAGACAGAACGAATTCAGAGACTTTGAACCTGAAAATAAACAGTTTCCATCTGTGCCACCGATAACAGAGATAACTGTTGAAGAAATTAACTACTGGTTGTCGAAATTTGCTATGGAAGTAAGAAAGAAAGACGGCAGTCAGTATCGCCACGAAGTTCTGTACAGCCTATTTTGTGGTTTGAATCGCCTAATAAGAGAACAACATCCAGATATTTCACTCTTCCATTCACCTAAACTGAAACCGTTGCAAAAAACTCTAGATGGTCGGTTAAAGGAGCTCCAATCTACCCAACAACCCTTTAAAAAACAAGCAGATGCGATTTCTGCAAAGGATGAAGAAGAGATGTGGAGCCAAGGGATACTGGGGACACATTGTCCAGATGCCGTTCTCAACGCACTTATGTTTCTTAGCGGAAAGTTATTCGTGTTGAGAGGTGGAAAGGAGCAACGGGAATTGTCACACGACCAGTTCGTGCTGGAAGAACAGAAGGAGAATGGCTTGATGCTTGTGATATTCAAAGAAAAGGTTTCCAAGACCAATCAAGGTGGGCTGAAGAGGAGGAAAGTAGACCGAAAGGAAGTTCGCCATGTAGAAGACCCTACGAGTGAGAAATCCTTTACCTTCATTTATAACTTCTACATCAGTAAATGGTGAGTATATGATTGGTTAACTAATGGTTTTTAATATATCCAATGTAACATCATCACTTTCATTTTCATTTCTTCAAACAGCCCAGAAACTGTTCCAGTGCCAGCCTTTTACTTGAGATCGAAAGCAATGTGGAAATATTCTGATCAAGTTTGGTTCGAAAAGAGTCCCATGGGCCATAACACCATTGTTAAAAGATTCAAAAAAATGTGCAATGATGCTGGCTTGGGAGGGTAATTTTTCAAACCACTCGGGTCGTGTAACAGGTATTACCAGAATGTACCAAGCAGGATTACCAGAGAAATTGATAATGAACAGAAGTGGCCACCGATCCATTGAAGGTGTAAGAGCATATCAGAGAGAAAATCCTAATGATGTTAGTCGGGTCTCCCATGCACTGAGCAGTCCAGCTACAGTAGAATTCCAGAAGAATGCAGTAACAACTCCAAAGAAAACTAAAAGTAACGATGTGGCTACAGATCAGCATGACGATGATGTGATGCTAGTGAAAGCATGCGAAGATTACGAAGAGAGTAGTGCTAGCATTAGTTTTGGAAGCTTAAACATGCAAGGTGCTACATTGAACAATGTCAATATTCACATCAATATAATAAGTAAATAAATAGATAAATGCACATACAGAAAAAGAGGAAAGTGCCAACTAATATAATATTTCATTGTGTGAACAAATAACAGAAATAGGTCTAATAAAATATCTTTGAATTCGACTTTTGTGCATTTCCTTCTATTGCGCATGCGTTAACGATGTTGTGGATATCAAAATACCACTGTATTTTGAGCTTCACACATCCCACACGTCTTGAATGCTCGAGTCATCATAAGTAGAGGAGCGATTAAGTGCTATTCGGTTTGCTCTTGGGTCCCAATGATTGTGTGTACACCTGGTGTATATGAGGGACTGACTTGCATCCTCATGCATAGTAATGAGGGATATTTAGTCTAAATGTCCCTCATGAATATAATCACGAGGGACATTTAGTCTAAATTTCCCTCATTACTATGCATGAGCGATGCTCGACTTAGAGCTTTCGCGAGGGATGTTCGATGTTAAATGTCCCTCGTGGAACAATGAAAACCGAGGTGATCATGGTATTACTATGATAATGGTCTGACAGTATCACATCTATCTATCTAACCAAATGGCAAATGGGTTGGAATGGTGAATAAAGATTACATCTTCAAAAATGTTGTATTGTGTTTTTATGTGGTTTCTAGTTTGTTACCAACACACGCAGAAGGTGTCACAAAATCACATAGTTCTCAAAATAGATTCCATTTTGTCATGAGGCAGTCGAGTGACATGACTGTTCTTCTCGCCACATTTTGGCATCATCTGTGCATCCATAAGGGTACAGACGCACAGGAAAATGGAATCTATTTGTTTTACCAGTACAATAATTGTATGTACTCTTACATTGCAGCAACTCAACTACTGATATCACACACACATGACATCACAGTCATTAGGGGTGTCGAATGGTCCTGGCAAAAAGTCAGTCTCACAAAATTTCGTCAAATTTCGAGGGTCTTGAAGTCTTGTTTTACGCAGAAAGCCTTCTCAGAGTCTCGAATTTTGAAAACAAAGGAAATCGGTGAAAAAGCATCTTGGGCTCGCAAAACTATGCCTTGTCTCGGAGTCTTGCAAAGTCTCGCCTTGACCATTCGACACCCCTAGTCATTGAAATGTTGTACCACTGTTTGCATGTCTATACAACCACTCCAGATGAAAGTTGCAAATATATTATATTATTAATAAATTATTATTCAAATTATTGATCATGAACATCAAAAATGTTGAATGTGGCTTCTTTGATGTGTCCATTCTAACTACAAGTCACAACTTGCATCTCAGGTAGTCGTATAGTAATGCACATGGTAACTATAGTCTCTCTTTCCAAGTGTAATCAAGTTACCTTGTGGCTCTGATTCAGCAGTAGTTACTTTATTGTGTGATTGTTGCGAGACATTTACAACGGAGTGATGTGATGTGGCACGCTTTGCTTCCTCTCGCGAAGCAGGCACTTGCGATTGATCAGGAGACCTGCTTGCACCTATTGTGTAAGGGAACAGTATACAGTCAGTAGGAGATGATGGGTTGGTGATGACACTGATGTTGATGATGATGATACATGTAACTGATGGTAGTAGGAGATGATGGGGGTGGTGTAGGAGATGATGATGGGGTGGTGATGACACTGATGATGATGATACATGTAACTGATGGTAGTAGGAGATGATGGGGGGTGGTGTAGGAGATGATGATGGGGTGGTGATGACTGACTGATGATGATGATACATGTAACTGATGGTAGTAGGAGATGATGGGGGGTGGTGTAGGAGATGATGATGGGTTGGTGATGACACTGATGTTGATGATGATGATACATGTAACTGATGGTAGTAGGAGATGATGGGGGGTGGTGTAGGAGATGATGATGGGGTGGTGATGACACTGATGTTGATGATGATGATACATGTAACTGATGGTAGTAGGAGATGATGGGGGGTGGTGTAGGAGATGATGATGGGGTGGTGATGACACATGATGATGATGATACATGTAACTGATGGTAGTAGAGATGATGGGGGGTGGTGTAGGAGATGATGATGGGGTGGTGATGACACTGATGATGATGATGATACATGTAACTGATGGTAGTAGGAGATGATGGGGGGTGGTGTAGGAGATGATGATGGGGTGGTGATGACACTGATGTTGATGATGATGATGTACTGATGGTAGTAGGAGATGGTAGTAGGAGATGAGATGGGGGTGGTGATGATGGGGTGGTGATGACTGATGTTGATGATGATGATGATACATGTAACTGATGGTAGTAGGAGATGATGGGGGGTGGTGTAGGAGATGATGATGGGGTGGTGATGACTGATGTTGATGATGATACATGTAACTGATGGTAGTAGGAGATGATGGGGGGTGGTGTAGGAGATGATGATGGGGTGGTGATGACTGATGTTGATGATGATGATGATGATGATGATGATACATGTAACTGATGGTAGTAGGAGATGATGGGGGGTGGTGTAGGAGATGATGATGGGGTGGTGATGACACTGATGTTGATGTTGATGATACATGTAACTGATGGTAGTAGGAGATGATGGGGGGTGGTGTAGGAGATGATGATGGGGTGGTGATGACACTGATGTTGATGATGATGATACATGTAACTGATGGTAGTAGATGATGGGGGGTGGTGTAGGAGATGATGATGGGGTGGTGATGACACTGATGTTGATGTGATGATACATGTAACTGATGGTAGTAGGAGATGATGGGGGGTGGTGTAGGATGATGATGATGGGGGTGGTGGTGATGATGGGGGGGTGATGACACTGATGATGATGATGATGATGATACATGTAACTGATGGTAGTAGTAGATGATGGGGGGGTGTAGGAGATGATGATGGGGTGGTGATGACACTGATGTTGATGATGATGATGATACATGTAACTGATGGTAGTAGGAGATGATGGGGGGGGTGGTGTAGGAGATGATGATGGGGTGGTGATGACACTGATGTTGATGATGATGATACATGTAACTGATGGTAGTAGGAGATGATGGGGGGTGGTGTAGGAGATGATGATGGGGTGGTGATGACATGATGATGTTGATGATGATGATACATGTAACTGATGGTAGTAGGAGATGATGGGGGGTGGTGTAGGAGATGATGATGGGGTGGTGATGACACTGATGTTGATGATGATGATACATGTAACTGATGGTAGTAGGAGATGATGATGGTAGGGGGGTGGGGGGTGGTGTAGGAGATGATGATGGGGTGGTGATGACACTGATGATGATGATACATGTAACTGATGGTAGTAGGAGATGATAGGGGGTGGTGTAGGAGATGATGATGATGGGTGGTGATGACTGATGATGATGATGATGATGTAACTGATGGTAGTAGGAGATGATGGGGGGTGGTGTAGGAGATGATGATGGGGTGGTGATGACTGATGATGATGATGATGATGATACATGTAACTGATGATGGTAGTTGGAGATGATGGGGGGGGTGTGTAGGAGATGATGATGGGGTGGTGATGACACTGATGATGATGATGATACATGTAACTGATGGTAGTAGGAGATGATGGGGGGGTGGTGTAGGAGATGATGATGGGGTGGTGATGACACTGATGTTGATGATGATGATACATGTAACTGATGGTAGTTGGAGATGATGGGGGGTGGTGTAGGAGATGATGATGGGGTGGTGATGACACTGATGATGATGATACATGTAACTGATGGTAGTAGGAGATGATGGGGGGTGGTGTAGGAGATGATGATGGGGTGGTGATGACACTGATGATGATGATACATGTAACTGATGGTAGTAGGAGATGATGGGGGGTGGTGTAGGAGATGATGATGGGGTGGTGATGACACTGATGTTGATGATGATGATACATGTAACTGATGGTAGTAGGAGATGATGGGGGGTGGTGTAGGAGATGATGATGGGGTGGTGATGACTGATGTTGATGATGATGATACATGTAACTGATGGTAGTAGGAGATGATGGGGGGGGGTGGTGTAGGAGATGATGATGGGGTGGTGATGACTGATGTTGATGATGATGATACATGTAACTGATGGTAGTAGGAGATGATGGGGGGTGGTGTAGGAGATGATGATGGGGGTGGTGATGACACTGATGTTGATGATGATACATGTAACTGATGGTAGTAGGAGATGATGGGGGGTGGTGTAGGAGATGATGATGGGGGGTGGTGATGACACTGATGATGATGATGATGATACATGTAACTGATGGTAGTAGATGATGGGGGGGGTGGTGTAGGAGATGATGATGGGGTGGTGATGACACTGATGTTGATGATGATGATACATGTAACTGATGGTAGTAGGAGATGATGGGGGGTGGTGTAGGAGATGATGATGGGGTGGTGATGACACTGATGTGATGATGATGATGATGATACATGTAACTGATGGTAGTAGGAGATGATGGGGGGTGGTGTAGGAGATGATGATGGGGTGGTGATGACACTGATGACTGATGATGATGATGATGATACATGTAACTGATGGTAGTAGGAGATGATGGGGGGTGGTGTAGGAGATGATGATGGGGTGGTGATGACTGATGTGATGATGATGATGATGATACATGTAACTGATGGTAGTAGGAGATGATGGGGGGTGGTGTAGGAGATGATGATGGGGTGGTGATGACACTGATGATGATGATGATGATACATGTAACTGATGGTAGTTGGAGATGATGGGGGGTGGTGTAGGAGATGATGATGGGGTGGTGATGACACTGATGTTGATGACACTGATGATGATGATACATGTAACTGATGGTAGTAGGAGATGATGGGGGGGGGTGGTGTAGGAGATGATGGGGGTGTAGGAGATGATGATGGGGTGGTGATGACATGTGATGATGATGATGATGATACATGTAACTGATGGTAGTAGGAGATGATGGGGGGTGGTGTAGGAGATGATGATGGGGTGGTGATGACACTGATGTTGATGATGATGATGACATGTAACTGATGGTAGTAGGAGATGATGGGGGGTGGTGTAGGAGATGATGATGGGGTGGTGATGACACTGATGTTGATGATGATGATACATGTAACTGATGGTAGTTGGAGATGATGGGGGGTGGTGTAGGAGATGATGATGGGGTGGTGATGACTGATGTTGATGATGATGATGATACATGTAACTGATGGTAGTAGGAGATGATGGGGGGTGTGTAGGAGATGATGATGGGGTGGTGATGACTGATGTTGATGATGATGATGACATGATGATGATGATACATGTAACTGATGGTAGTAGATGAGATGATGGGGGGTGGTGTAGGAGATGATGATGGGGTGGTGATGACTGATGATGATGATGATACATGTAACTGATGGTAGTAGGAGATGATGGGGGGTGGTGTAGGAGATGATGATGGGGTGGTGATGACACTGATGTTGATGATGATGATACATGTAACTGATGGTAGTAGGAGATGATGGGGGGTGGTGTAGGAGATGATGATGGGGTGGTGATGACACTGATGTTGATGATGATGATACATGTAACTGATGGTAGTAGGAGAGATGATGGGGGGTGGTGTAGGAGATGATGATGGGGTGGTGATGACACTGATGATGATGATGATGATACATGTAACTGATGGTAGTAGGAGATGATGGGGGGTGGTGTAGGAGATGATGATGGGGTGATGACATGTGATGATGACTGATGTGTTGATGATGATGATGATGATGTAACTGATGGTGTAGGAGATGTAACTGATGGGGGTGGTGTGTGGAGATGATGGGGGGTGGTGTAGGAGATGATGATGGGGGTGTGATGATGATGGGGTGGTGATGACACTGATGATGATGATGATACATGTAACTGATGGTAGTAGGAGATGATGGGGGGTGGTGTAGGAGATGATGATGGGGTGGTGATGACACTGATGTTGATGATGATGATACATGTAACTGATGGTAGTAGGAGATGATGGGGGGTGGTGTAGGAGATGATGGGGGGTGGTGTAGGAGATGATGATGGGGTGGTGATGACACTGATGATGATGATACATGTAACTGATGGTAGTAGGAGATGATGGGGGGTGGTGTAGGAGATGATGATGGGGTGGTGATGATGATGATGATGATGATACATGTAACTGATGGTAGTTGGAGATGATGGGGGGTGGTGTAGGAGATGATGATGGGGTGGTGATGACACTGATGTTGATGATGATGATACATGTAACTGATGGTAGTAGGAGATGATGGGGGGGGGTGGTGTAGGAGATGATGATGGGGTGGTGATGACTGATGTTGATGATGATGATACATGTAACTGATGGTAGTAGGAGATGATGGGGGGTGGTGTAGGAGATGATGATGGGGGTGGTGATGACTGATGTTGATGATGATGATACATGTAACTGATGGTAGTAGGAGATGATGGGGGGTGGTGTAGGAGATGATGATGGGGTGGTGATGATGACACTGATGATGATGATGATGATACATGTAACTGATGTAAGGAGATGATGGGGGGTAGTAGGAGATGATGGGGGGTGGTGTAGGTGATGATGATGATGGGGGTGGTGGAGGAGATGATGATGTAGGTGATGATGACATGATGACTGATGATGATGATGACATGTAACTGATGGTAGTAGGAGATGATGGGGGGTGGTGTAGGAGATGATGATGGGGTGGTGATGACACTGATGTTGATGATGATGATACATGTAACTGATGGTAGTAGGAGATGATGGGGGGTGGTGTAGGAGATGATGATGATGGTGATGACTGATGTTGATGGATGATACATGTGATGGTAGTATGATGATGATGGGGTGGATGATGATGATGATGATATGATACATGTAACTGATGGTAGTAGGAGATGATGGGGGGTGGTGTAGGAGATGATGATGGGGTGGTGATGACTGATGATGATGATGATGATACATGTAACTGATGGTAGTAGGAGATGATGGGGGGGTGGATGTAGGAGATGATGGGTAACTGATGGTGATGACACTGATGATGATGATGATGATACATGTAACTGATGGTAGTAGGAGATGATGGGGGGGTAGTGGTGTGGAGATGATGATGGGGTGGTGATGACACTGATGATGATGATGATGATGATGATACATGTAACTGATGGTAGTAGGAGATGATGGGGGGTGGTGTAGGAGATGATGATGGGGTGGTGATGACACTGATGTTGATGATGATGATACATGTAACTGATGGTAGTAGGAGATGATGGGGGGTGGTGTAGGAGATGATGATGGGGTGGTGATGACACTGATGTTGATGATGATGATACATGTAACTGATGGTAGTAGGAGATGATGGGGGGGGGGTGTAGGAGATGATGATGGGGTGGTGATGACACACGATGTTGATGATGATGATGATACATGTAACTGATGGTAGTAGGAGATGATGGGGGGGGTGGTGTAGGAGATGATGATGGGGTGGTGATGACTGATGTTGATGATGATGATGATACATGTAACTGATGGTAGTGGAGATGTAGGGAGATGATGGGGGGTGGTGTAGGAGATGATGATGGGGTGGTGATGACACTGATGTTGATGATGATGATACATGTAACTGATGGTAGTAGGAGATGATGGGGGGTGGTGTAGGAGATGATGATGGACACTGATGGTGATGACACTGATGTTGATGTTGATGATGATGATACATGTAACTGATGGTAGTAGGAGATGATGGGGGGTGGTGTAGGAGATGATGATGATGGGGTGGTGATGACACTGATGTTGATGATGATGATACATGTAACTGATGGTAGTAGGAGATGATGGGGGGTGGTGTAGGAGATGATGATGGGGTGGTGATGACACTGATGTTGATGATGATGATACATGTAACTGATGGTAGTAGGAGATGATGGGGGGTGTAGTAGGAGATGATGATGGGGTGGGTGATGACACTGATGTTGATGATGATGATATACATGTAACTGATGGTAGTAGGAGATGATGGGGGGTGGTGTAGGAGATGATGATGGGGTGGTGTAGATGATGACTGATGATGATGATGATGATGATACATGTAACTGATGGTAGTAGGAGATGATGGGGGGTGGTGTAGGAGATGATGATGGGGTGGTGATGACTGATGTTGATGATGATGATGATACATGTAACTGATGGTAGTAGGAGATGATGGGGGGTGGTGTAGGAGATGATGATGGGGTGGTGATGACACTGATGATGATGATGATACATGTAATGTAACTGATGGTAGTAGGAGATGATGGGGGGTGGTGTAGGAGATGATGATGGGGTGGTGATGACACTGATGTTGATGATGATGATACATGTAACTGATGGTAGTAGGAGATGATGGGGGGTGGTGTAGGAGATGATGATGGGGTGGTGATGACACTGATGTTGATGATGATGATACATGTAACTGATGGTAGATGATACATGGGATGATGGTAGTAGGAGATGGGGGGTGGTGTAGGAGATGATGATGGGGTGGTGATGACACTGATGATGATGATACATGTAACTGATGGTAGTAGGAGATGATGGGGGGTGGTGTAGGAGATGATGATGGGGTGGTGATGACACTGATGTTGATGATGATGATACATGTAACTGATGGTAGTAGGAGATGATGGGGGGGTGGTGTAGGAGATGATGATGGGGTGGTGATGACACTGATGATGATGATGATACATGTAACTGATGGTAGTAGGAGATGATGGGGGGTGGTGTAGGAGATGATGATGGGGTGGTGATGACACTGATGTTGATGATGATGATACATGTAACTGATGGTAGTAGGAGATGATGGGGGGGTGTGTAGGAGATGATGATGGGGTGGTGATGACACTGATGATGATGATACATGTAACTGATGGTGGTAGTAGGAGATGATGGGGGGTGGTGTAGGAGATGATGATGGGGTGGTGATGACACTGATGATGATGATGATGATACATGTAACTGATGGTAGTAGGAGATGATGGGGGGTGGTGTAGGAGATGATGATGGGGTGGTGTAGGAGATGATGGGAGATGATGGGGGTGAGGAGATGACTGACACTGATGTTGATGATGATACATGTAACTGATGGTAGTAGGAGATGATGGGGGGTGGTGTAGGAGATGATGATGGGGTGGTGATGACACTGATGTTGATGATGATGATACATGTAACTGATGGTAGTAGGAGATGATGGGGGGTGGTGTAGGAGATGATGATGGGGTGGTGATGACTGATGATGATGATGATGATGATACATGTAACTGATGGTAGTAGGAGATGATGGGGGGTGGTGTAGGAGATGATGATGGGGTGGTGATGACACTGATGTTGATGATGATGATACATGTAACTGATGGTAGTAGGAGATGATGGGGGATGATGATGGGGGGTGTGTAGGAGATGAGGAGAGATGGGGTGGTGATGACACTGATGTTGATGATGATGATACATGTAACTGATGGTAGTAGGAGATGATGGGGGGTGGTGTAGGAGATGATGATGGGGTGGTGATGACACTGATGTTGATGATGATGATACATGTAACTGATGGTAGTAGGAGATGATGGGGGGGTGGTGTAGGAGATGATGATGGGGTGGTGATGACACTGATGTTGATGATGATGATACATGTAACTGATGGTAGTAGGAGATGATGGGGGGGTGGTGTAGGAGATGATGATGGGGTGGTGATGACACTGATGATGATGATGATACATGTAACTGATGGTAGTAGGAGATGATGGGGGGTGTGTGTAGGAGATGATGATGGGGTGGTGATGACACTGATGTTGATGATGATGATACATGTAACTGATGGTAGTAGGAGATGATGGGGGGTGGTGTAGGAGATGATGATGGGGTGGTGATGACACTGATGTTGATGATGATGATACATGTAACTGATGGTAGTAGGAGATGATGGGGGTGGTGTAGGAGATGATGATGGGGTGGTGATGACACTGATGTTGATGATGATGATACATGTAAACTGATGGTAGTAGGAGATGATGGGGGGGGTGGTGTAGGAGATGATGATGATGGGGTGGTGATGACACTGATGTTGATGATGATGATACATGTAACTGATGGTAGTAGGAGATGATGGGGGGGGGTGTAGGAGATGATGATGGGGTGGTGATGACACTGATGTTGATGATGATGATACATACATGTAACTGATGGTAGTAGGAGATGATGGGGGGTGGTGTAGGAGATGATGATGGGGGGGTGGTGATGACTGATGTTGATGATGATGATACATGTAACTGATGGTAGTAGGAGATGATGGGGGGTGGTGTAGGAGATGATGATGGGGTGGTGATGACACTGATGTTGATGATGATGATACATGTAACTGATGGTAGTAGGAGATGATGGGGGGGTGTAGGAGATGATGATGGGGTGGTGATGATGATGATGATGATGATGATGATGATGTGATGATGATGATGATAGATGTAACTGATGGTAGTAGGATGATGATGGGGGGGGTGTAGGAGATGATGATGGGGTGGTGATGACTGATGTTGATGATGATGATACATGTAACTGATGGTAGTAGGAGATGATGGGGGGGTGGTGTAGGAGATGATGATGGGGTGGTGATGACACTGATGTTGATGATGATGATATACATGTAACTGATGGTAGTAGGAGATGATGGGGGGTGGTGTAGGAGATGATGATGGGGTGGTGATGACACTGATGTGATGATGATACATGTAACTGATGATAGTATACATGTAACTGATGGTAGTAGGAGATGATGGGGGGTGGTGTAGGAGATGATGATGGTATGGGGGGTGGTGATGATGATGGGGTGATGATGATGATGATGATGATGATACATGTAACTGATGGTAGTAGGAGATGATGGGGGGGGGGGGAGATGATGGTGTAGGAGATGATGATGGGGGGTGGTGATGACACTGATGTTTGATATGATGATACATGTAACTGATGGTAGTAGGAGATGATGGGGGGTGGGGGTGGGGGGGATGACTGATGTTGTGTAGGAGATGATGATGGGGTGGTGATGAGATGATGGGGTGGTGATGATGATGTTGATGATACATGTAACTGATGGTAGTAGGAGATGATGGGGGGTGGTGTAGGAGATGATGATGGGGTGGTGATGACTGATGTTGATGATGATGATACATGTAACTGATGGTAGTAGGAGATGATGGGGGGTGGTGTAGGAGATGATGATGGGGTGGTGATGACACTGATGTTGATGATGATGATACATGTAACTGATGGTAGTAGGAGATGATGGGGGGTGGTGTAGGAGATGATGATGGGGTGGTGATGACACTGATGTTGATGATGATGATACATGTAACATGATGATGGTAGTAGGAGATGATGGGGGGGGGGGGGGGGGTGGTGTAGGAGATGATGATGGGGTGGTGATGACTGATGTTGATGATGATGATACATGTAACTGATGGTAGTAGGAGATGATGGGGGGTGGTGTAGGAGATGATGATGGGGTGGTGATGACACTGATGATGATGATACATGTAACTGATGGTAGTAGGAGATGATGGGGGGTGGTGTAGGAGATGATGATGGGGGGGATGTGGTGATGACTGATGACTGATGATGATGATGACATGTAACTGATGGTAGTAGGAGATGATGATGGGGGTGGTGTAGGAGATGATGATGGGGTGGTGATGACATGGGGGTGATGACTGATGATGATGATGATGACATGTAACTGATGGTAGTAGGAGATGATGGGGGGGTGGTGTAGGAGATGATGATGGGGTGGTGATGACTGATGATGATGATGATGATGATGATACATGTAACTGATGGTAGTAGGAGATGATGGGGGGGTGGTGTAGGAGATGATGATGGGGTGGTGATGACATGATGATGGGGTGGTGATGATGATGATGATACATGTAACTGATGGTAGTAGGAGATGATGGGGGGTGGTGTAGGAGATGATGATGATGGGGGTGATGACTGATGTTGATGATGATGATACATGTAACTGATGGTAGTAGGAGATGATGGGGGGTGGTGTAGGAGATGATGATGGGGTGGTGATGACACTGATGATGATGATACATGTAACTGATGGTAGTAGGAGATGATGGGGGGTGGTGTAGGAGATGATGATGGGGGGTGGTGATGACACTGATGTTGATGATGATGATACATGTAACTGATGGTAGTAGGAGATGATGGGGGGGGTGGTGTAGGAGATGATGATGGGGTGGTGATGACACTGATGTTGATGATGATGATACATGTAACTGATGGTAGTAGTAGAGATGATGGGGGGGGTGGTGTAGGAGATGATGATGGGGTGGTGATGACACTGATGTTGATGATGATGATACATGTAACTGATGGTAGTAGGAGATGATGGGGGGTGGTGTAGTAGGAGATGATGATGGGGTGGTGATGACACTGATGTTGATGATGATGATACATGTAACTGATGGTAGTAGGAGATGATGGGGGTGGTGTAGGAGATGATGATGGGGTGGTGGTGATGACACTGATGTTGATGATGATGATACATGTAACTGATGGTAGTAGGAGATGATGGGGGGGGTGTAGGAGATGATGATGATGGGGGGGTGGTGATGACACTGATGTGATGATGATGATGATGATGATACATGTAACTGATGGTAGTAGGAGATGATGGGGGGTGGTGTAGGATGACACTGATGTTGATGATGATGATACATGTAACATGTAACTGATGGTAGGAGAGATGATGGGGGGTGGTGTAGGAGATGATGATGGTGGGGTGGTGATGACACTGATGATGATGATACATGTAACTGATGGTAGTTGGAGATGATGGGGGTTGTGTAGGAGATGATGATGGGGTGGTGACGACACTGATGTTGATGATGATGATACATGTAACTGATGGTAGTAGGAGATGATGGGGGGTGGTGTAGGAGATAATGATGGGGTGGTGATGACACTGATGTTGATGATGATGATACATGTAACTGATGGTAGTAGGAGATGATGGGGGGTGGTGTAGGAGATGATGATGGGGTGGTGATGACACTGATGTTGATGATGATGATACATGTAACTGAAGGTGGTGGTGATGATGGTGGCAATTGGCAATGATTGTGATAAAACACCATTAATTTGGGCAGGCAAAATAATATTGTTGGTCTGCATATTGCTGTTAAGGACGTTCGCGCGCATTGTTCACACGCATCTTTTCTGCGCATAAAATCAAGGTTCGAATCATCTCGGTCCAGTCCTCTTTCCTCACGTCCAAGATGGCAGCCAATCACGCATGTTACGTAGACGATTTTCATCGGCTAATATCTCGAGAATGATACCGGTGACCCCCATTTTTTATTTTGTGATTTTACAAAGAATCATAAAAGCTCCCCATGTACCAAATTTAAAGAAAAAAATCATGTTTAGATTTTGATAAAAACACGAATTTAGATGAAAACTTCAACCTACCTTCACGCGAAAGAGTCGTCGATGGCTACGTGGTGACTGTACATATGAGCCAAAAACTACAGGTTGTTTCTATATATTCACAAATCTTTGTACATAATCTTATTCTATAAACTCTTAGATAGCCATTTGAGGAAAATTTTAGCAATCCGTATAGTTTTTCTATAAAAAAATACCTGTCATTCTCGACTTTCCGTGGATTTAACGCACGTAATTTCGATCAGAAAAAGGGTATACTTTGAAGAAATCTGGCTCCATAGCGAAGTCGGTGACCCCCATTTTTTATTTGCTCATTTAGCTTCTATAATGATCTTATTTCACCATACGAAGTTTCAGGGAAAAAACATGTTTAGTTTTTTTGCCCGCGAACGTCCTTAATGTCCTTCGCAGCTGTCTCCTCTACCCCAAAGGAAAGTAACCATTGCATAACAACAAAGGAAATGGCTGCTAATAGCTGATATCGAAGTTACACTCCAAAGACTGATAGCCTCGACTTGAAACCGTTGTTCAGAGTCATTGGAGTGTAACTTCGATATCAGCTATTAAGGAGACTTTATTGACCCATCTTAAAATTACTTGAAATTCAGGTTAGCCTCACTTCCAAGAAATTAGAATAACAAAACAAGCTACTACTGAATGCGAGGCTAATAGAGCAGAATTTGAAGTATTTTTAAGATTGGTCAATAATTATTCAGTAAGATGAACAAGTACAAACCTTCTTTTGTGTGACTTTCACGTGTTTTGGTGTGTGATTCTGTTGATTCTATTGTTCCATGTTGTGATCTGTCAGCAGAAGAACCAACTGGGCTTGCATTGGGAGAACCCTCGGCATTGTCACCATCTACATAATTATACAATAAACATTAGTCAAAGGAGGGCTTAATTGTATTAGCCTTTGGTTGCACAGAGAACTGGTACGTTGCGTGGAGAATTATGGAACTGTTTTAGGGGAAGCTATTATTTATTGTCTTACTTACTGTACAACATGGCCAAACATAATAATTGTTGTGTGCCAAAATCACTTCAACCATTGATATGAATATTCAAACTTGCCGTCACAGTGAAAATAAAGCATACCGTAAAGCAATCCCACAATTCCTTGCAAAACATAAAACCAGTAGTTACCAGTGTCCTATAAGTCACTTTTATTCCATAAGTTATGTTTTCACTCCTTTACCCTAGTGGTCGCTCAGATTTGACAAAGAGCGAACAGACCAACTTATGGAATCAGTCTATGCTGTAATTCGCTTGAAATGGATGCCATACCTTCAACAGGAGATTCTTCTGGTTTAGAAGTCATTGAGGTCAAACATTCTACACTCCTTGATCTTATTGATTGTTCTGGACTGATCTTGCCGCTCTGTGTGCCAATAATCATTGTGTCTGTCACGTACACACCTGCGCAATCTATAAGACCTTCAAAGAATTCCAGGAAGGTCATCTCCAACTCGAGGTTACAGAAGTCTTCTTGGGCAAGATGTGGAGAATCTCGTGACAGTATCTGTATCACATCTTTAGGAGTTAGGATGTCATTCAGAAGTTTAAATTCATTCAGCATGTATAGAAACTCTCTGGCCTTGAACGTCGGTTCATGAGGAGAGCATGGCGAGGGATGGCATTTGCCAATGAATATGTCCCAGGATTTCTGTACGTACTTGCTTGCTTCGTCTGCTCTTGTGGCCTCCGTAAATAAAACCCCTTGTATGTCGCAGGCATTGGGAAGTATGTTGTCCGAGATGAGCTTTGAAGTGCATTCGGCAAAAATCAATCCTTTGTTGTGGAACTGGTTGTGGAAGATGTTGAAGGCAATAATGATGATGGCGTTGATGAAGTCTCGTGATAACACTTTGTGGTACGGTTCGTGTATGTCTGTAGACCTTCCATAGGGGTCAATAAAGCGATCCATCTCCACTAGCGTCACCCCATGATAGTGCATCTGGCAGTCCTTCAAGAACCTCCAAAACTGCATTCTCGTTAAAGCAAATGTGTTATCAGTAGACAACAGTTGTCCCAGACCACTATAGAAACAATAAATTTGCTTCAGCTTGCTCACATGCCTGAGTATAACATGTGTGACATTCTGCAACTCTTCCTGACGTTCGTCAAGGTTCATCTCAAGATCGTCAAGGAGGTGGTCGATTCTGATACTGAGAGGGTTGTGAATACCAAGAGAACTGGCTGAAGAGTCCATAGGTAGAAAAGGCGTGGCAGCCCTGACAGGTGTCGCAGGACGCACAGGAATTCCTGAATTAATGATATCTGGTGTTGTCATGCCGGAGGGGTTGAATTCTGGGTATTCCAACATATGGTCCTGTTCAAAGGTGCCTGCATAAAAGAATCGACGTAAATTTAGTTTGAGGATTATATACATGTACTTACATATCTGTACATTTAAGCATCTCAATCTGTTCCATTCCAGCCATGTTTTCCACTACCTACTAGTACACTTTAGTAGTAATAGCAAGACTTTATTTAAAGAGGGTGACACGTGACAGTATAAAAGTAAACTGATAAACTTGTCGCCCTAACAAAACTCAAAAAGAAAAGAAATATATATATATATATATATACATGTAATATACAAAAATATGTATACTTTCACAATGGCTCACTTGGTACCAGCAAATTGTTAGAGTAATCTACTGTGACTAAGTTGCTTCATGCTATAGAAAACAGAGTCACTGAGAATGTCTGAGAATGACTTTACTGTACTTTGTAATACCCTGGCATGTTTTGCATGTTCTCTTGACATTTAAATGTGGTGAAAAGACACACCGGGTGGAATAATAAAATTATTCAATATATACATATATCATTAAATTATAATTCATAATGCTTCTTAAAAATTCTACAAACCTACGTAGAAGAAGCATTATAAAGTCTACATATTAATAACATTATGCATTAATATTAGAACTGCATTGCAGAAAACACACAGCTATAGTCTTGTATGAGCATAAATACACTTGCCGTCAAATACATGTCCATTTTGGAATGCGTACTTCCCTTTGCCATGTTTCATGTTCGTCAACCATTCACCGATATACTTGGCACCAGATGCATAGGTAAACGTGCCATAACCGTGACGCAGCCCATTACACCACTCTCCTACATAATGGTTTCGTAATGGATATTGTGAGCCGTGAATGCGCTTTAAGTACCACGAGTGTTCACCATAGCCATGTTGGATACCTCCCTCCCACTGACCATTGTACTTCTGGACTTGTTCCCCATTGCACCAATGCATAATGCCGTCACCATGCCGCAGATTGTTCTTCCAGTCTCCTTCATATGCATTTCCCGATGCATACCGTCGCACGCCATGACCATGCCTGGCGTTCTTGAGCCAATGGCCATCGTACTCTGACCTCCCCTCTTCGTCATATTTCAGCACCCCACGCCCATGCCTTTTCCCACGCTTCCATTCCCCAATATAAACACTTGGTAGACACCCACAAGAATAAGTTCCCTGGCCATGTCTGAACCCATTTAGGACCTCTCCCTCGTAGGTACTACCATCTGACCATGTATAAAGGCCCTTTCCTTCAATCTTGTTCTCTTTGAAGTCACCCTCATACATGATCCCACTGGCCCAGACGTACTTGCCAGTGCCATCCATCTTGCCATTTACAAACGATCCAGTATAAACGTGCCCGCCTCGAAAATATGCCGTTCCTACACCGTGAAAGAAACCTCTGTCGTCTTTCTCTCCCTCGTAGCTTTCTATGATCAGATTCGTCAGTATCGGTTCATTTCGCATGGCGTCGTGAACTGCTGCTGTCTTGGTGTCTGCAACTTCATTTTCGCTCTCTTTTTCCGCGTCTTCTCCATCTTTATTCCCCTTGTTTGCACCTTGATTATCATTCCCGCCCTCCTCTTGAACTCCAATCACGGGTTCAGGCATTTTACAATGGAAAAACACCAAGAAATCACCGAAAATTTATAACAAAAAAAGCAGAGGGAAATAAATAAATTCACGTTGCCTTGGCAGCGGGGCTCAAATGTCCCGGATGAAAGAAGTCCGAGATGTTTTCGCCGAACGCTCGTGAAGTGCTCGTGTTTCTCCGAATGTCTCCCGATATCGTTACGAGTACTACCGGTGCCTTGTGCTTGTTCGAAGTCCTGATCCCAAACATGGCGTAGCTTGGAAGGGAAGGAGCTTTGGTTTATCAATCGAAAATGAGATCAACATCAGTGTGTTGTCAATGCTCATGGTTTGTGTCGGACGGTGTGGGGATCGGCTGTGCCATCTTCACGTATTTACTCGTGGCGTACGCCGAGTTTGTAGTGGTGTTTGTCATCTTGCTGCCTGAAATCCCACTCGCTGGAGTTGGACTTTTACATGCGATTCTTTTCACCTACATAGCGATCCTTGCCATCGTAGCACATGTCAGAGCAATGCTAACAGACCCGGTAAGTTCATCAGTGAGGAGAATGCCTGATTTATTCGACGATCGAGAATAAAATCGGACGATTTTTGGATGACGTGACTGTCTGGTTCCATCGTAAACAGCTCGAACGTTTCATTCAAAAAGTTGTGTTTTTCAAAATATAAGAATCAAACATCTGGAATCATTTTTGCGCACTGGTGATATTGTTGATAAGATTATGTGCGATATTTTGTACTAGAGACAATGATATCGGCTCTGTGGATATTTAAGCTGACTAAGATCAGCTGAAGTCAAAAACAAGGAAATTCAGTCATCAAAGCCGATTTTCCCTTTCGCCACAATATTGAATGTCACCTGATCCTTTACTTTTATCTTCAAACAAACTTGGCGATCAAGTGTGTTTCCAGGAAGTAAGCTTGTCAGTGAAATGTTCCTTCAAAATTCGATGTGTAAATACATGTTTAACTTCAGCTGGCTTAACTCAGAGGCCATTTAAGAGATTGTCAGTGAGAGGACATGCAGCTGCCTAGTGTTTTTCATAATTTAAATTTCAGCGTTTTTTCGTTACAACTCCTTTTTTAAAGGTTTATTTACATGGGACTTAACAGGGAGTTACTAGTTCTGTGTTTTAAACTATTCATTTTTGCCAAGGAAAGATGCTAGCAGCTGCTTTATACATGCTATATACATGTATGCATGTATACCCACATTTATAATAATTGTCTTTTATACACTGCCTTATTAGTTTCTTCCTCGATCATCAAGAGGAGGCGTACCCTTTGTCCCATGTGTCCTACTTGGATTTTTTTTAAGAGTGACTGTTAATTGGTTTTCCACTGGGACATCACATCTTTCCTGCTGAGCAATTTTATTTATCAACATCAAAACCCAATCAATGCTTATAAGGATAGCGGGTGGTTATATATTCAGCAGAGCTATAGAGAGCGAATATATTGTCTCTTTATATTCACCCTAAATCAATAATCCTAATGCCTCCCTCAAGCTACGTACCAAACAGGTGACAATTTAAATGAGTTCCAAAGTAAAATTCATTTTGACAATGAGGAAGGGAAGTAGGGGAAATATATGCTAATGAGAAAGACAAACAAGGCCATTTAAAGGAAATTGTTCCTCAAAATGTTTGTACTAAATTCTTATGTCAACATTGTTGTATTTGGTTTCTTAGTGTAGATTTGTGATATCATTTTAATTTCAGGGTTTGTCCATGAATTAGTTCTTATGTTTTTATCATTTAGTCTATTTGATTCTGTTATGTTGATGAAAATTCAATTTTTAATTCAAATGAAGACAGGAAAGAGAGAGTGATTATAGTTCAGCTATGGTCATCTAGAGGATTTTCTTAATTCTGTGCCTCTGTCTTTTTTCTTTTTTTTCTTTCTTTTTTTCCCTATTCATTCATTCATTCTCCATTTCCCTTTTCATTCTATTCTTGGTTCTTTTGTACTGATATTTCTTCTCTACTTTTCAAGATATTTTTTCACATGACGAATGAAAACTGTTAATAATTTACACTCGTATCTCAATAATTTCATTTATTAGACATCCTAAATTTAGAAACCGCTTGCCACTGTCAATGTCTCAATCTATTGAAATTACATTTGTATAGTTTAAATTTCAAATGAATGAAGTCTTAGAATATTAAGTCTTTTGGGGGCACGTACCTTGTTGATCATACATTAGAGGTTTGAAGATGATTATATTATTAATATAACAATTATATCAGACAGCAGATGCATGGATGGATGTTCCCTAGGATTTAGTAATGTTTATTCTTTTATTTATAGTTTTTGTTGGTTATTTTATTTTATGGAAAAAAAACCCTTGTATGTGATATGCATTTTTAAGAAATAAAATTTAAAATGAGCTGTAATTTTGCTGAAGTAATATCAAAGGATACACAGGTTTCTTGGCAAGTATTCGATCAAAATTAATGTTTTTTTTCGGGATTTAGTTTATTTTTGAAAATAATATCATTTACAATTGAACATTTTATTTTTTAAATCGATCGATTTTTGTCCAAGTAGGCGCTTTAATAATTCATGAGGAAAACACATGAGTTGTAAATGTGATACAATATCATCCTCATTTGCATCAACTTTAACCCATGACTTAAATTTACTCTGTGCAAATTAATCGTATCTTCAAAACTTTGGTAAGACAGGAAATAATAAATTATGCAGCTGTGCATTGAATAAGTAGCTTACACTTGTCAGTGCTGTATTAATTATTCTCAAATGCCAACAAACACAGTGCATTAACATTGGGTAACAGAAGTCTCTTAGCTTTAATTCCATTTGAACATTGCATGGATATTTGCGCAGCCTTTTTAAATTAAATATATTTATTTTATTTAGTATATTATTATTTCATTTAAATATTATTGAGTATAGGGTAGCAAAGGGGTTAGACATGACGTGTGATTTGGCCCAAAAATGGCGCGTGAATCGTGAAAAACACTTCATAAACAAAAGAGAAAACTGTGATCCTTCAATATGCAAGAAAGATGTACATGAAATGGCTTAAATGATTCTTTTAAGTTGTGAATTTACGAAAAAATGGCACGTGAAGCGTGATCACAACCCCCCTTTGCTACCTTGTGAGTAACTGCATGTTTTAATTTCTCAAAAGTCTGCTAATTTTTGATCTTGCTTTTTACTAGGGTACTATACCCCTTGGAAATTGCACTACAGAAAATCTAAAGAAGCTGAGATTAGCTGAGGGACAGACTGTCCTTAGATGTACAAGATGTGAATGTATTAAACTAGATAGAGCACACCACTGCAGGTACATGTATAAACTAGATAGAGCACACCACTGCAGGTACATGTATAAACTAGATAGAGCACACCACTGCAGGTACATGTATAAACTAGATAGAGCACACACCACTGCAGGTACATGTATAAACTAGATAGAGCACACCACTGCAGGTACATGTATAAACTAGATAGAGCACACCACTGCAGGTACATGTATAAACTAGATAGAGCACACCACTGCAGGTACATGATGTATAAATGTTATGTTTTATGCAACTTGCCCCGGAAGTGTGCATCTGATCTGCATGTGTTTAGAGTATGATATGTACAGGCGTTACTTATAGCTGCTCTATTGTTCATTCCTATGGTTTAACTTTTATTCTCTTGTTTCATTTCAGTACATGTCAAAGGTGTATAAGGTAAGACTCTTATGGATTGATTTTTTTCTTATTGCCACCCATGGTACTAAGGGGCATGGATATTTTCTGGAACTGCCCATTACAAATTTTCCTGGCTTAGAAGTGCATCGTGTGCTCGGCATAGTGCTTCAACGCTAGCTTAGCTGTCAGTTTTAAATATTTATATCCCTTAAATTTTCCAATGTAAAGCACACTGAGACATTACTATAGTGCGCTATATACATGCAAGAACTCATTATTATTATTATTATTATTATTATTATTATTATTATTATTATTATTAAATTGATTACCATGACTATAAATAATTTGCTTTCTTTTGTGGTATGCAGGAGAATGGATCATCATTGTCCGTGGTAAGTTAAATATGTTAGTAAGTGTCATCAAGACTTGGAAAAATCCAAGTTCCACAAGGAGATATGAACCTATGATCTCCTGGATACTAGTGAAGCACTCTAACCACTTAACCACTGGGAAGTCATGTTTGATGAGCAAGCTCTTAGTTAGTATTAATACCCAGGTCACTTAGGACGTACGCTGTACACTCATCTAGTATAGATCTGTGGGTTGTCATGGAAACACATTGTGTATTACACTTGAATTGAGTTATAATGTCTAGTGTAAGAGGCTGTACAGCTGTTTCGGTGACAACCACAATTAACACTATCAAATTATTTTATTTTATTACAATAAATATTTTTTGTTTGTTTAAAGGATAAACAATTGTGTTGGAGAAGACAACCAAAAGTATTTCATATTATTTACAGTGAGTGATTTTAAGCTAATTTTTATCAAATTTTATCTTTATTTGAATCACACAAATCAAAAGAGATTGTATTAACTCAAACTTGCCATATTCCGTTGAATGAGAACCCTCCCCAGGGGATACCCCTGAGAGTTTGGTCTGTTGTTTTATGGCATTCCTGGTTTAACAGTTTTCCATTTTTTGAGCACTAGCTAATATACTACTGTAGGGTAGTCCCCCCTCTGGTGCAGCCTCCCTCAAATAGACCCACCCCTCCTCCAAGAAGCACCCCTCCACTAAGAAGCACCCCTCCTCTAAGAAGCACCCCTCCTCTAAGAAGCACCCCTTTTCCAAGAAGCACCCCTCCTCTAAGAAGCACCCCTCCTCAAATAAGCACCCCTCCTCCAAGAAGCACCCCTCCTCAAAGAAGCACCCCTCCTCTAAGAAGCACCCCTTTTCCAAGAAGCACCCCTCCTCTAAGAAGCACCCCTCCTCAAATAAGCACCCCTCCTCCAAGAAGCACCTCTCTTCCAATAAGCACCCCTCCTCCAATAAGCACCCCTCCTCCAAGAAGCACCCCTCCTCAAATAAACACCCCTCCTCTAAGAAGCACCACTCCTCCAAGAAGCACCCCTCCTCCAAGAAGCACCCCTCCTCAAATAAGCACCCCTCCTCCAAGAAGCACCCCTCCACTAAGAAGCACCCCCCCTCTAAGAAGCACCCCTTTTCCAAGAAGCACCCCTCCTCTAAGAAGCACCCCTCCTCCAAGAAGCACCCCTCCTCAAAGAAGCACCCCTCCTCTAAGAAGCACCCCTTTTCCAAGAAGCACCCCTCCTCTAAGAAGCACCCCTCCTCAAATAAGCACCCCTCCTCCAAGAAGCACCTCTCTTCCAATAAGCACCCCTCCTCCAATAAGCACCCCTCCTCCAAGAAGCACCCCTCCTCAAATAAACACCCCTCCTCTAAGAAGCACCACTCCTCCAAGAAGCACCCCTCCTCCAAGAAGCACCCCTCCTCCAAGAAACACCCCTCCTCCAAGAAGCACCCCTCCTCAAATAAGCACCCCTCCTCCAAGAAGCACCCCTCCTTAAATAAGCACCCCTCCTCTAAGAAGCACCACTCCTCCAAGAAGCACTCCTCCTCCAAGAAGCACCCCTCCTCAAATAAGCACCCCTCCTCCAAGAAGTACCCCTCCTCCAAGAAGCACCCCTCCTCCAAGAAGCACCCCTCCTCAAATAAGCATCCCTCCTCCAAGAAGCACCCCTCCTCAAATAAGCACCCCTCCTCCAAGAAGCACCCCTCCTCCAAGAAGCACCACTCCTCCAAGAAGTACCCCTCCTCCAAGAAGCACCCCTCCTCCAAGAAGCACCCCTCCTCAAATAAGCACCCCTCCTCAAATAAGCACCCCTCCTCCAATAAGCACCCCTCCTCCAAGAAGCACTCCTCCTCAAATAAGCACTCCTCCTCCAAGAAGCACTCCTCCTCAAATAAGCACCCCTCCTCCAAGAAGCACTCCTCCTCAAATAACTACCCCTCCTCCAACAATCACCCCTCCTCAAATAAGCACCCCTCCTCCAAGAAGCACCCCTCCTCCAAGAAGCACCCCTCCTCAAATAAGCACCCCTCCTCCAAGAAGCACCCCTCCTCAAATAAGCACCCCTCCTCAAATAAGCACCCCTCCTCCAAGAAGCACCACTCCTCCAAGAAGCACCCCTCCTCAAATAAGCACCCCTCCTCCAAGAAGCACCCCTACTCCAAGAAGCACCCCTCCTCAAATAAGCACCCCTCCTCCAAGAAGCACCCCTCCTCGAAGAGGCACCCCTCCTCAAATAAGCACCCCTCCTCAAATAAGCACCCCTCCTCCAAGAAGCACCCCTCCTCAAATAAGCGCCCCTCCTCAAATAAGCACTCCTGAAACATTGAATTCATGGTGTGCACTTGGAAAGTGCCCATTCCCACTTACAGTGAGGACACACTAACAGGGACCACTTGAGCAAAACTGACCAATCAGATTACACCTGAAAAGAATCACATTCCAACAAAAGTTGTCTGGGCCAATCAGCATTATAGTCATAATGATGATTGGCGCAGATGACTTTTGTTGGAATGTGATTATTTTCAGGTGTAATCTGATTGGTCAGTTTTGCTCAAGTGGTCCCGGTTAGTGTGTCCTCACTATAATTGTAATATTTTTTTTTTTTTTACAGTTCTATGTTTTTGTTGTATCCATTTATTCATTGGTATTAGCAGTACGACAAGTCTTTATATGTACAGATAGAGAGTGGTTAGGTAAGAATGAATCCTACTCCACCCTGGAACTGTCATCACAATGCCATGTACATGTAACACCTAGTCCAGTCCCGGACTCACTTTCTATCCACTCCGAGAAGCTGAAGTCGCGAAGGAAAGAGAGTCCAGTATAACTTGCATGCGCATGGCAGCTTAGCAGCCAATCAGATCGGAGCTGAATAGACCAAATCGACTAACACAATGTTTACATTCTTTGACCCATTTCAGATATTTTGGGAATACGGTTCTTTGTCTGTTGTATTTCGATTTCAATAGACATTTCAATAGCATTGATATGGAAATCAATGAAAATGTTGTTTGCAAAAGTTTTGAATTGGGTTAAAGAATGTAAACATTGAGGCAGCCGATTTTGTCTATTTTCAGAGCCCGCAAATGTAATATGGCCAGTGATATGTTTACATCACGTGGAGCTGTCAAAATAAAATGGAATGAAATGGCTGACAGCGCGTGCAGATTAATAAAGAATAAATCAGGGACTTTCCAAAGCCCGTATTCAAATTAACAAAAACATCCGGCTTCCCACGAGTCACTTGATACTGAATATATGGCTTGGAGCTGTTCAAACTTTAGAACAATATTATAATACATTTAATTACTCTTTGCGAGGGAAAACTTCACTGAATCGATGAAATTCTTCACAATATTCGACTGATACGCTCATACAGAACTGAGAAACTGCGCAATATAAATATTAAATTATTAAACTAGGATTTACTGGAGCCTCCGCCATTTTGGAGATCAGACAGGCTTTGTAACCAGGCTGGTCTCCGCCTGGCTGCTAAGCTGCCATGCGCATACAAGTTATACTGGACTCTCTTTCCTCCACAACTTCAGCTTGTCGGAGCGGATAGAAAGTGAGTCCGGGACTGGACTAATGTAACACCCTGCCTATTAGTATATAAATAACTGTTGCAGGAGCTTAACAAGCGCAACCTTAAATGTTAATATACCAATTCAGGATTAGAGTACAATTTAGAAAAGCGTGAAATAAGTGCTATTTCTATTGTTTTCTATTGTTTCATTAGGGCTATTTAGTACTAATTAGTTATTTAGTTTTCAAGCTTTTCTAAATTGCACTCTAGTCATGTATATTCTATATTTAGTGTTTATGGTGTTGTTATGTATAAGTGTAATAATGGCAGTACTGTGGTTTGTGTCATTATTTCAGCTTAGACAGGGCTCCATTTAAACTAGTGCCGCTATAAAATTGGATGTACCTGTAGAGAGATTGAAATCAATAAGATAGCATAAAAAAGTAAACTCTCAATCATGTCATGGTTGTCAAAGGTGACAACACTGACTACTTTCACCATCTACAATTCTTCAAGATCAAAATGCACAATTTGTTTGAAAAAAGAAGATGTCCTGACCCCAATACTGTCAATCAATCAATCAAACAAACAAACTTTATTTATACACGGTTATCGACTTCCTTGTACTCTCCTGCTACTAAAATCTTGTTGATCTCCTTGCTCAGTATTTATATTACACTTACATTGTTCTATTTTCTTTGTAGGGTGTACTGGTGTGCCGATGCCGTCCTCTATTCTTTTTATCATTTTCCTAGTATTCGAGGGACTTCTCTTTGGGATCTTTACCCTAGTAATGTTCTGCTCACAAGTAACATCAATTGCCAGAGATGAAACAGTAAGTGTTGTGTTATGAACTCACAAGTTAGTGAGGGGAAGGTAGAGGAGGCAGGAAGATTAGGAAAGAATGGAAGGGATTTCTCCTCCTAGTCATCAACTTTGTTCCATTTTTTTGCGTTCCCTTCCCTCCGCCCTCTAGTTGTTCTACCATTGTCCACAGTATAGTTTTATACATTCTAAGTGAGTTATTAAGAGAGGATGTCAGTAAGAATCGAGATTCGCCGGTCAACTTAAAAAAATCGAATTTAATTTTCTTTCGCCATATCATTCCTTTCGATGACCTATTTTAGGGAAAAATACTAAAAAGTTCCAGCGATTTTTATTTTAGAAGAAATTTGCAGTTTTCAAAAACCCGCCTGATGACTGAAAATTTTCGGCTAAATTATAAGGCAACTTGGAACAGTCGATGTGTGTTCACCTCTAGCACTACAACAATGACATTCAGCATACTTAATAAACTTTTCTTGGTCTTTTCTACTGTAGTATTTATTTTTGTGTAACTTTTGTAGTTATTTTTCAAATTTGTTTTAAAAAGGTGTACTGAGCGCCATGAACAGAACGTTGAAATATAGGCAATGTTTGAGGTATGAAAACGGAATCTGGTACCTAATTCTTTGAGGAAAACGCCATGCCCCAGGAAAGCTTCACCTTTGCTCTTTCAGTTTAGAAAGTTTCAACTTTGAGAATTCAATGTAGCATTTGAGAAATAAAAATATTATGCTTGGGACTGCCAAAATTAGCATTAATTTCGACCTATCGCGGACATTTTTGTCGTCCAAACACAAAATGTAATGCCAAAACACGATTATCTTTCACTTTTAGTTGATTGCTGCTGATGGAAAACAATCTTCGAGTCAATAGGAATGCCTTTCAACAATGAGTCGTAAATAACCCTCGCAAAAGTTAAAATTAGCATAGATTGCCGATCAGATAACAGCATCTCACAGAAAAAATTACGAATTTTGTCTAAACGACATATATACGAAATTCCACCCTTTCAAGCAAGTATGAATTCTGTTTAGTTTTATATTTTATGATTAAAACTATTATTTCATGCCGCAAAAAAATATTCGAAGGGCAGTAGCGTGACTTGCAGCAGTTACATTGCGTTACATAATTGGCTTGTCAACAAAGTGGAGCATCCAGTCAAAATATCCAAACTCTTCATGAATAAGCGCCAGTTTTAAGTATAAATCAGCTTAATTGTTTGTAAATCTTATTTGGAGCAAATTCTAAGCATTTCAAAGTGAAGAACCATAATTTTCAGAAACGGCCAATACTACGGTGTTTATTTGACCAATGAATATGCTAATTTTCACTATTTTAGGAGCTTAATGTGGCTGAAATAGCTCAAATATTGTTGAAAATCATTCCTATTAACTCCAAGATTGTTATCTGTTGGCAGCGGTCAACTAACAGTGCAAGATAGTCGTGTTTTGGCATTAAGTTTTGTGTTTTAACGACAAAAATGTCCGCGAAAGGCCGAAATTAATGCTAATTTTGGCAGTCCCAAGCATAATAATTTTATTTCTCAAAAATGCTACATTGAATTCTCAAAGTTGAAACTTTCTAAACTGAAAGAACAAAGGTGAAGCTTTCCTGGGGCATGGCGTTTTCCTCAAAGAATTAGGTACCAGATTCCGTTTTCGTACCTCAAACATTGCCTATATTTCAACGTTCCGTTCATGGCGCTCAGTACACCTTTTTAAAACAAATCTGAAAAATAACTACCAAAGTTACACAAAAATAAATACTACAGTAGAAAAGACCAAGAAACATTTATTAAGTATGCTGAATGTCGTTGTTGTAGTGCTAGAGGTGAACACACACCAACTGTTCAGAGTTACCTTATAATTTAGCCGAAAATTTTCAGTCATCAGGCAGGTTTTTAAAAACTGCAAATTTCTCCTAAAATAAAAATCGCTGGAACTTTTTAGTATTTTCCCCTAAAATAGGTCATCGAAAGGAATGATATGGCGAAAGAAAATTAAATTCGATTTTTTTAAGTTGACCGGCGAATCTCGATTCTTACTGACATCCTCTCTTAATATTATTATTTTTTATGTGTGTTGCCATTTTCCCTTATTTATTAATTATTGTCAGTATTCCCTTTCCCTAACTTGCTTAATTCTTCTTCTTTCAGGGCATAGAGAGTCTAAAGAATGAGAAAAGAGCCAGAAAACAAACTATGTAAGTACCATTTAATGGCAATGAAATCTCAAGCTCTGTATAGATTAGATTTTAATTCAACATCGCCTCAGACTATGCACTGTAATGATATTAATTCTAAATTTTATTAAGGCTTGTACATGTACATGTAAATATATATATTTTTAAAATTAGTCAGTGTAACATCGATATAACATTTTTTATATCTTTATATTAGTTATTTTAGAGTAGAAATTTAAATTATATTAGTATTTTAATTAGAATGTATAGTAATTATTTATTTAGCATTTAGAATTTTATATACATAGTTTTTTTTTTTTTTTCCCATTGTTTTACACACGACCCCACAAGCTTTTCAGCTTTAATCCTAATCGTGTATAAATAAAGTTATTGTATTGTATTGTATTGTATTACAATCTCACCATGCAAACTTCCTGAGGACCTTGAACTCTTGCAAATGATCAATGCTTCTTTTTCATTTTCTCTCCCAATTTTCCCATTTCCCATTTTTCCTTAATTGTCCATATACTGTACATGTACATTTTGTGCTTATTTACAAGAGGGTTTACAACACTTCCATATCAAAATATTATTTATTTAACTTTAACTGCCCCCCCCCCCCCCCCCCCCCCCCCCCATCTGCTATCAAGCAGAGAGAATTATATTGAAAAGATGCAATTCAGCTGATGAAAATTTCTCAGGAGACCAGAAATGATATCAAAATAGTTGATTGGTCTGAATACCTTATTCTCTTGTTCTAGAGTTTATTGCAGTCGATTATCAAAAATGTACTATCCTAGCATCACCACACTAGTCCCCTTGATATCATCTTCATACCATACCAAACCATGCCACACCTTGCTAAACCCCTTCCATACAAACTTCGTACCCCCACTACCCTGTGCTGGTCCGAATACCTTGTTCTCTCGTTCTGGAATTTATTCCAGTCGATTATCAACAATAATTTATTGTGACCCTAACCCAAGCCTTGTTACTCAATTTTTGTTCTATTTCTGCTTCAGGTATGAAAACCTACAAGAAGTATTTGGAGGAAAAATTTCTATTTCATGGTTTTCACCGTTTACTGGCCTTTCAAGTAAACAAACAGCTTATTCATTTTACGAGGTCTAGTACTTCCAATAAGGACATTTTAAATATTACACAAGGCCATATATACTTCGGAAGTTCCAGTATAAATGGACAACGCCCAGGGATACAACATTGTACATTATTTTGTTTAATCAATCATTGCTAGTCGCATATTCATGTACATATTCATCAGGGGCAGATCTAAGGGAGGGGTACAGGGGGTGTGCCCCCCTGGATGAGCTGATATCTACTACGTTATTGGTGCTTGAGTTTGTGTACGTCCTGATCATAAATGGTGCACCCCCTCCTAAAAGATGGTGCACCCCCTCCTAAAAAAAATCCTGGATCCGCCCCTGTTCATATAGTGATACAAAGATTAATAAGCAAACGTTGTCTTACCCCTGGGCAGGCTCCTTTTATACTGGAATTTTGTGTTTAACATACATCTACTCTACTCTACAATGACACAAGAAGTTACAGAGAAACTGGAACTTGCATATAAAAGTGCCAGGGAGCTTGTCGTACTTTTCATGGGTTACAATCATAATTTGGCACCCCTTCTTAGGGTGTTTGAATCTAAGCCGACTAAATACAGCATTTTCCCATTACATTTTACGATAATTACCAGGAAATTAATTTTCATTTAGAATGTTCAAATTGGTAACAAATTGGTACATTTTAGGGGTATTTGTTGCCACGCCCACAAGTTTAAGATTCTTGTAACTTTGAGGGGTTATTTTCGAAATCCCCCTCAATTATTTCATTTTTTTATGGTTCTGTAGCAATCCATCATCTCTTTCAATTCCACAAGATCGTAACTGTAACTTGTAATTCATGTCTTTTTATTATATTTATTCATCAAAAACTTCACAGTGAGTTTCGCATAACTTTTGATAATGGGGTTCCGAACTTTGCCAACGAATTTGTGAACTTTGAAAGGGGCTTTGTTGGTAAACTCAATTTGCAAAGTGGAATGTATTACAATTTGAAAGTTCACAAAGCTCATTGCAAACTTCTGAACAAACTTTGAAGCCTGTATATAAACGTTATATATGAAACACACTGCACATAAGATACTGCTTGCATATAAAATGTACGGTAAATGTATACTCTCAAATGCCAATAATGTTTTTAAAAGTTGGAACTTCATGTAGTGCATATTGTATAGGTTGATTCTCACTAGCAACGGAATCCAAGAGTGTTATACTGACCTAGTGAAAACCAAAAGACAAAGTCGTAAACAGTCAAGCTAATGTTACTGAGAATTGCTTGATATAATTATATAAACTCAGATGTTACAGTGCGAATCGAAAAACCATAGGCACCCAGAAATAGTTCGTTGAACAATTAGAAACGACTCTCTAACTGTAAGAAGTTTATCTGACTACAAATCAGTCGAACTTCTTGCAGTTAGAGAGTTGTTTCAGATTGTTCAATGAACGATAAACGATTTCTGAAACATTTCTGGTTGTCCACAGTTTTTTGATTCGCACTGTAAAAGTCCTTGAATCTCACTATTTACTCACTGAGGTGTAAAACACTAGAGACAACCAGCCCATACTACTTCATAGAATACTGTATATAAGCTACTTACACTCCCGATTAAAAGGGTGTGGCTTACATGTTGATGTTTATTGTATAGGAAATGAGTCTTGTGTGTAGAAGAAATAGATTAATAAATAAATAACAGTGATAAGTAAATATTATTCATAACATGAAATACAAATAAAGAAATATTTCCATACTTGCATTGCACTTGCATTGAGCTAGCAGGGCTTTTGAAAAGGGAAGTGTTAAATAAGCTTACCCCACAAAAGGGTTAACTCCCCTATAGGGTACAGGTTTGGAGCTCCTCATGCAGGTCTATGATGGGGTATCGTTTTGGGTCTGGGATAGGGTACCTATAGGTCTGGGATAGAGTATCTAGGTCTGGGATAGGGTACCTATAGGTCTGGGATAGGGTATCTAGGTCTGGGATAGGGTACCTATAGGTCTGGGATAGGGTATCTAGGTCTGGGATAGGGTATCTAGGTCTGGGATAGGGTACCTATAGGTCTGGGATAGGGTATCTAGGTCTGGGATAGGGTACCTATAGGTCTGGGATAGGGTACCTATAGGTCTGGGATAGGGTATCTAGGTCTGGGATAGGGTACCTATAGGTCTGGGATAGGGTACCTATAGGTCTGGGATAGGGTACCTTTAGGTCTGGGATAGGGTATCTAGGTCTGGGATAGGGTACCTTTAGGTCTGGGATAGGGTATTTAGGTCTGGGATAGGGTACCTATAGGTCTGGGATAGGGTACCTATAGGTCTGGGATAGGGTACCTATAGGTCTGGGATAGGGTATCTAGGTCTGGGATAGGGTACCTATAGGTCTGGGATAGGGTACCTATAGGTCTGGGATAGGGTACCTATAGGTCTGGGATAGGGTACCTTTAGGTCTGGGATAGGGTATCTAGGTCTGGGATAGGGTACCTATAGGTCTGGGATAGGGTACCTATAGGTCTGGGATAGGGTACCTATAGGTCTGGGATAGGGTACCTATAGGTCTGGGATAGGGTACCTATAGGTCTGGGATAGGGTACCTATAGGTCTGGGATAGGGTACCTATAGGTCTGGGATAGGGTATCTAGGTCTGGGATAGGGTACCTATAGGTCTGGGATAGGGTACCTATAGGTCTGGGATAGGGTACCTATAGGTCTGGGATAGGGTACCTTTAGGTCTGGGATAGGGTATCTAGGTCTGGGATAGGGTACCTTTAGGTCTGGGATAGGGTACCTATAGGTCTGGGATAGGGTACCTATAGGTCTGGGATAGGGTACCTATAGGTCTGGGATAGGGTACCTATAGGTCTGGGATAGGGTACCTATAGGTCTGGGATAGGGTATCTAGGTCTGGGATAGGGTACCTTTAGGTCTGGGATAGGGTACCTATAGGTCTGGGATAGGGTACCTATAGGTCTGGGATAGGGTACCTATAGGTCTGGGATAGGGTACCTATAGGTCTGGGATAGGGTATCTAGGTCTGGGATAGGGTACCTATAGGTCTGGGATAGGGTACCTTTAGGTCTGGGATAGGGTACCTATAGGTCTGGGATAGGGTACCTATAGGTCTGGGATAGGGTACCTATAGGTCTGGGATAGGGTACCTTTAGGTCTGGGATAGGGTACCTATAGGTCTGGGATAGGGTACCTATAGGTCTGGGATAGGGTACCTATAGGTCTGGGATAGGGTACCTTTAGGTCTGGGATAGGGTACCTATAGGTCTGGGATAGGGTACCTATAGGTCTGGGATAGAGTATCTAGGTCTGGGATAGGGTACCTATAGGTCTGGGATAGGGTACCTTTAGGTCTGGGATAGGGTACCTATAGGTCTGGGATAGGGTACCTTTAGGTCTGGGATAGGGTATTTAGGTCTGGGATAGGTTGAGAATATTAAAAAAGTGGAATACTGGAATCGATGTGGCATTTGATGAAACCAATGCACAGTATCTAACTTAATAGCACCAATGCGTAATTACACCGAAGTGTAAAGATTGTCCTGTGGTAAAATAAAATGATAAAATGGATGTGGTAAAAATAAAAATAAAAAAAAAACAACAAACAACAACAACAACAAAAAAACAATAACAAAAACAAACACAAACAACAAACAACAAAGGGGAGAAAAAAATAAAAAAATAAAATAAAAATATATATATTATATTAAATAAATTAAAGGTCTATTAAGGGAAACTGTCGAATTTAAAATTAATAGATGGAATAAAAGGAGATTAAAAAGAAAAGGGAAGGAAAAACAAAAAAAACAAAAAACAAAAAAAACAAAAAAATCATGGAGTATAAAATATATAACAGTGAATATTATGTTATGTTATAGACAAAAAAAAAAAAAGGAGAAGAAAAAGAGGAAGAGATGAAAATTTTTTGACACCAAAGGCTCATGATAGTTATGAATCTTCAGGGGCAAAGCATAACTGAGCAAAGAAGTTTCTAACTCGACGTCGAGTCTATAGGTCTGGGATAGGGTACCTATAGGTCTGGGATAGGGTATCTAGGTCTGGGATAGGGTACCTTTAGGTCTGGGATAGGGTATTTAGGTCTGGGATAGGGTACCTATAGGTCTGGGATAGGGTACCTATAGGTCTGGGATAGGGTATTTAGGTCTGGGATAGGGTACCTATAGGTCTGGGATAGGGTACCTATAGGTCTGGGATAGGGTACCTATAGGTCTGGGATAGGGTACCTATAGGTCTGGGATAGGGTATCTAGGTCTGGGATAGGGTATCTATAGGTCTGGGATAGGGTATTTAGGTCTGGGATAGGGTACCTATAGGTCTGGGATAGGGTACCTATAGGTCTGGGATAGGGTATTTAGGTCTGGGATAGGGTACCTATAGGTCTGGGATAGGGTACCTATAGGTCTGGGATAGGGTACCTATAGGTCTGGGATAGGGTACCTATAGGTCTGGGATAGGGTATCTAGGTCTGGGATAGGGTATCTAGGTCTGGGATAGGGTACCTATAGGTCTGGGATAGGGTACCTATAGGTCTGGGATAGGGTATCTAGGTCTGGGATAGGGTACCTTTAGGTCTGGGATAGGGTATCTAGGTCTGGGATAGGGTACCTTTAGGTCTGGGATAGGGTATCTAGGTCTGGGATAGGGTACCTATAGGTCTGGGATAGGGTATCTAGGTCTGGGATAGGGTACCTATAGGTCTGGGATAGGGTATCTAGGTCTGGGATAGGGTACGTTTAGGTCTGGGATAGGGTATCTAGGTCTGGGATAGGGTACCTATAGGTCTGGGATAGGGTATCTAGGTCTGGGATAGGGTACCTTTAGGTCTGGGATAGGGTATCTAGGTCTGGGATAGGGTACCTATAGGTCTGGGATAGGGTATCTAGGTCTGGGATAGGGTACCTATAGGTCTGGGATAGGGTATCTTTAGGTCTGGGATAGGGTACGTTTAGGTCTGGGATAGAGTACGTTTTTAGATCTGGGATAGGGTACCTTAATTTGAGGTCTGGGTAGGGAACCTTTTTAGTTCTGGGATTCGTGGTATGGGATAGTGTACCTTTTTCGGTCTGGGATAGAGTAGGGGTGATAGGTTTGTTTAAGCGCGCAAATCTCATTTTTAGCATACCAGCGCCTTTTTTGACTTTTGAGATATGCCCCCTACTTAGGTATGTTTCACAAAGGGCGCTGGGGGATATGTATTTGAGAACATGGGTTTTATAAGTATATGAAGGGACTTCTAAACTCTATCGGAAGAGAACCCATGCAACTCCAGCGACCACTATTGTTATCGCTACTAGATTATTTTCATGGGTTGGGGTTGGGGTGTATTTTTTTTTGGGGGGTGGTGGGGATGAATATTTTATTGTTGGAGTTGTTGGAGCTTTATAAGGGCGGAGTTTTTTTTTCATAAGTCCAAAAGATTGGACTAGAAACCCTTTCCAACGCACAAACATAGGAGTGGTGGAGTCTTTTTTTTTTGTTGTTGTATACGGAGGAAATAGGGGCGTTCTACATTTCTCGAAATACAGGAGTGGGAATACAGGGGATGTTCTCTCGAAATACAGGAGTGGGAATACGGGGGGTGTTCTCTAGAAATACAGGAGTGGGAATACAGAGAGTTGTCTTGTCGAACTACAGTGCAGAGAGCTTCTGTTGTACCGAACAGAAAACATGAAAAAGAAAAAGATATATATCTATATATATGGACGGTCAAGGAAAGACAATAGAGGTATTTCTAGAAGAGATTGGACTACGCACCGCAAAATCTGTTGGACGTCATCTTTTGCAGGAAAACGTGTGCGAGAGCAAATCTGCTTTCTGACATTTCCAAAGTGGACTATACCCAAGACCATCGGGGGAGAACGGACCTAGAACCGTTGGAAGGTCTAGAGCCTTTTGTAGACGACATCTACGTCTTTGGCTATCTCCACCGATTGGACCTGTTGCGAGAGAAAGGAAAACCTATGTGTGCCTGTGCGAAGCGGGTGGTCGAACAGATCTCGCTTGCTTGTAGAACTTCCTTCTCTGCAAACTTTTTGAATACCCATATTCTGCAATCCATCTATTTGGAAAAGAACGGTTCGACCTCTACTATTCGGGAAACCGTAGCCGAAATAGAGAAAACAAACAACCTTCGAGAATTGTTTGTAGAAGAACACAAAGAAGACCCTGCTGGAATATTTCTAGCCAAGGTCGACGTGTCCGAATTGGAAATAGATGTTGTTCTGTCCAACTTGCAAACCTTGGACAAACATCTTCGGCCCTATTTGTTTGGGTTGTATTCTATCGACTACACCCAAGATTTCTCTGGCACGCTCGACAGAAAGACCTTGGTGGCGTATCTCGTAGACAAAATGGATTTTCGACCCCAAGGAGACTTCTTCTCAGCCATACAAGATACAGAGTCCATGCCTACTATTCTTTCGAACACAGAGTCTGTGGGAGGCAACTGTTGCACTTGGGTGTCGGCCAATACAGAACTAGGCACCGCCATTCGAGCCAAGATCTACAACAAAATTGTATGCAACTTCGAGGCGGGGGATGTGCAATCTGCTATTGGGGGACACCTTGCAGAATATGTATCCTGCCCCAACAAGCATCTGCAGAAAACATTCGAGCATACCGATGTGGAAGCCCGCGGTTGTACAAGAATAGAACTTTCTGTCTACAATCCCAAGACAAGCAAAGAAGAAGCTCTAGAGGCCATAGACACTATTCGAGAAACCCTCTCGGGCAATCTGTTTGTCGTCCAGCCTCCCACACAACAATGGAATCTGCTGGCTGAAAAGATAGACAGAAATCTCTGCGTGGCGAACAGAGAACTCGGAGAAATATTTGTGGCTTGGTACGGGCATAGCGAAACAGGCAGAATTTGTGGTGTTCGTCTACGCCCGAAGAACATATCCAGCGATGCCAAATGGAAGAAATCTGTAGACTATGCCATCTCTGCCTTTGGATTTCGATGCTGCCCCATCTACCACATAGAGATTCTAGCCACAGAACCCCACATCGTTCTTGCACCGCTACGATGCTACACCAAAGAATACAACGCCAAAACAATTCTTGCAAGGGCCAAACAACCCATGCAAGTTCCAAAGAATGCAAGAGATCCTACTGTGGTTCTGCCCCCCAGAAAACATATAGAATGGGTGTGGAGAAAAGAAAAGGCGTCTGCTATCGGTGTTGAAAAACTACCCTACCCCATAGAAGAAATAGAGACGAACAGCACCATCTCTCTGTTGTCCAAAAGGGACAGAGCCTCCAGACAGCAAGAAATTCTAGATTTGGTCTTCGAAGAGAATTGGCAGAAAGACCATCTAGAGCCCAGAAGAAAATATGTTGCCGAAATGGAAGAACAGAATAGGGCAAAACAAAAAGACATTGCCAGAGCTCTGGACAGAGCAGAGAAGATGCAACACTATCGAGAAATGGAACTGCTGGCCGAGCAGAAAATATGTGAAATATTGCAAACAGAGCCCACCCAAAAGACCTTCGATTTTGTGGGGCAGAAGATTGGTATTCTGGGATTTCGAAAACTAGGAGGACGGTTGTCTAGGATTGTCGCTTTGGATTCTTCGGGGAAACACGTTTGCATACAACAAACAAAAGGGCTCTGCAGAATACTCGGCGCTTGGAAAGATCTGTACAAAAGAAAACACACCAATTCGAAAAGAAGACCTGTGTACGTTGCAAAGGATTTGGAGAATCTTCTACTTTTGAACATACTGCCGACAAAGACGTTCCAAGCAGAAGTAGAAATTCGATACACCCCCATAGAAGTGTGCAAGGTGCCTCTAGAAACAATACAGCAAAGCGAAATACTCGATATACAAAACAATGCAGACGCCGTAGAACGCGAATATCTTGCAGCAATCGCTTCGAGCCGCAAAATAGTAGAAACAAAAAATCCTTTGGAAAAACCTCTACAAGCAATGGAGATGGAAAGCGGAGAATATATGTTTTCCACCTACACAAACACACAGTACCGCAAAACAAAAAGAACACTTCTCCATCTGGTGCCCAAAGACAATCCAGAGATGGAACCGAAACTTGTGTATGGTCTGTTCTTGCAGAAAGAAGTAGAAAGAGTGCAAGAGCTGCTAGAACATGCTATTGCTCCCATAGATTGTTGGATAGGAGATGTTCGAACAAACCCCAACGGGAAGAAAGACAAAAAGGTATACATCCATCTAGAACCTACAGAGGAGGAAAGATAGACGCACAACTACAAGAGATTCCAGCACAACTACAAGAGATTCCAACACAACTACAAGAGATTCCAGCACAACTACAAGAGATTCCAGCACAACTACAAGAGATTCCAACACAACTACAAGAGGTTCCAGCACAACTACAAGAGATTCCAACACAACTACAAGAGATTCCAACACAACTACAAGAGATTCCAGCACAACTACAAGAGATTCCAGCACAACTACAAGAGATTCCAACACAACTACAAGAGATTCCAGCACAACTACAAGAGATTCCAGCACAACTACAAGAGATTCCAGCACAACTACAAGAGATTCCAACACAACTACAAGAGATTCCAGCACAACTACAAGAGATTCCAGCACAAAGAGATACAAGAGATTCCAGCACAACTACAAGAGATTCCAACACAACTACAAGAGGTTCCAGCACAACTACAAGAGAATCTAGCGCAACTACAAGAGGTTCCAGCACAACTACAAGAGATTCCAACACAACTACAAGAGATTCCAGCACAACTACAAGAGAATCTAGCGCAACTACAAGAGGTTCCAGCACAACCACAAGAGATTCCAACACAACTACAAGAGATTCCAGCACAACTACAAGAGATTCCAGCATATCCAAGCTCGTAGAGTGTTCTTGGAAAACATCCTATTTTTGGACCTATTGTAGAAATAGTGGGTATATGCCTTGTTTTCTAGATTTGGACCTATTGTAGAAATAGTGGGTATATGCCTTGTTTTCTAGATTTGTACATATGGTCGAAATAGCAAGTATATGCCTTGTTTTCCAGATTTGTACATATGCTAGAAATAGCAAGTATATGCCTTGTTTTCCAGATTTGTACATATGCTAGAAATAGCAGGTATATGCCTTGTTTTCCAGATTTGGTACCCTCTCGAAACAAGGGGGTACAGAAAGCTACCTTGTTTTCTAGATTTGGGGAAAAAAATACAAAGCAGATGTCTTGTATTTTGCGTTTCGACGCACGTGCGGGTCTAGAAGCCGACCGCCCGAATTGGGGGGAAAGGTCTGGCAAATAGAATTTGTGGTAGAAACATAGTGTTGCCAGATCTTTGTTGTTCTGTACAAATAGAGTTTGTAGTAGAAATGTAGTGTTGCCAGATCTTTGTTGTTCTGCATGTGGTAGAAACATATCTACCCAGATATTTTGTATTTTGCGTAGACTACCTACAAAAATAGAAACAGTGGGCATCTACCCAGATATTTTGCACCGACCACCTACAAAAAATAGAAACAGTGGGCATCTACCTAGATATTTTGCACCGACCACCTACAAAAATAGAAACAGCGGGCATCTACCTAGATATTTTGCACCGACCACCTACAAAAAATAGAAACAGCGGGCATCTACCCAACATTTTGCACAGAATCCAATATCTACAAAAATAGAAACAGGGGGCGTCGTTTTGACGCTCCCTTGTACAAGAGGGGTTACTTTGCACAGACTATCTACAAAAATAGAAACAGTGGGCATCTACCCAGATATTTTGCGTTTCGATGTGCGTGTGGATCTAGAAGTCGTCCAGACACTTTGGTGGGAGCTGTCTGGCAGGTAGAAACATAGTGTGTTGCCAGATCTTTGTTGTTCTGCATGTGGTAGAAACAGATCTACCTAGATATTTTGTATTTTGCACAGACTACCTACAAAAATAGAAACAGTGGGGATCTACCTAGATATTTTGTATTTTGCACAGACTACCTACAAAAATAGAAACAGTGGGTGTGGATGCAAGGGGAACGAATCGTTCCTCTTCGCAGAGAGCCTCTATCCAGATATTTTGCACAGACTACCGACAAAAATAGAAAGAGGCATCTACCCAGCATTTTGTATTTTGCATAGACCATCCACAAAATAGAAACAGAGGCATCTGCCCAGCATTTTGTATTTTGCACAGACCATCCACAAAATAGAAACAGAGGCATCTATCTAGCATTTTGTATTTTGCACAGACCACCTACAAAAATAGAAACAGTGGACAAATACCCAGATATTTTGTAGTTTGCACGGAATACCTACAAAAATAGAAACAGTGGGCAACTACCTAGATATTTTGTAGTTTGCGTTTCGATGTGTGGATCTAGAAGCTGCCCCGCCATTTGGGTGGGGGAGGTCTGGCCAATAGAATTTGTGGTAGAAACATAGTGTTGCCAGATCTTTGTTGTTCTGTACAAATAGAGTTTGTGGTAGAAATGTAGTGTTGCTAGATCTTTGTTGTTCTGCACGTGGTAGAAATGTAGTGTTGCCAGATCTTTGTTATTCTGTGCAAATAGAGTTTGTGGTAGAAACATAGTGTTGCCAGATCTTTGTTGTTCTACACGTGGTAGAAACATAGTGTTGCCAGATCTTTGTTGTTCTGCACAAATAGAGTTTGTGGTAGAAACATAGTGCCACCAGATCTTTGTTGTTCTGCACAAATAGAGTTTGTGGTAGAAACATAGCGCTGGCAGATCTTTGTTGTTCTGCACAAATAGAGTTTGTGGTAGAAACATAGCGCTGGCAGATCTTTGTTGTTCTGTACAAATAGAGTTTGTGGTAGAAACATAGTGCTGGCAGATCTTTGTTGTTCTGTACAAATAGAGTTTGTGGTAGAAACATAGTGTTGCTAGATCTTCTTCCATTTGCTATCTTGCCGCACCTCGTATCCTGCAGAAACGTATTGCCGCTCTGTGCAAATAGAGTTTGTGGTAGAAACATAGTGCTGGATCTTCTGTAGATATTGGGTGTCTTGCCGCTTTGTATCCTGTAGAAACGTATTGCTGCTAGATTGTTGCTGCTCTGTACAAATAGAGTTTGTGGTAGAAATGTAGTGCTGCTAGATCTTCTGTAGATATTGGGTGTCTTGCCGCTTTGTATCCTGTAGAAACGTATTGCTGCTAGATTGTTGCTGCTCTGTACAAATAGAGTTTGTGGTAGAAATGTAGTGCTGCTAGATCTTCTGTAGATATTTGCCGTCTTGCCGCACTTTGTATCCTGTAGAAACGTATTGCTGCTAGATTGTTGTTGCTCTGTACAAATAGAGTTTGTGGTAGAAATGTAGTGCTGCTAGATCTTCTGTAGATATTTGCCGTCTTGCCGCACTTTGTATTCTGTAGAAACATATTGCTGCTAGATTGCTGCTAGATTGTTGCTGCTCTGTACAAATAGAGTTTGTGGTAGAAACGTAGTGCTGGATCTTCTGTAGATATCTGCACAAAATACAAAAAATAGGTACAAACAAGAACTCGGGGCCTGTCTTGCCGCTTTGTATCCTGCAGAAACGTAGTGCTGTTGTATTGCTGTACAAATAGAGTTTGTGGTCGTGCTGCTGGATCTTCTGTAGATATTGGGTGTCTTGCCACACTTCGTATTCTGTAGAAACGTATTGCTGCTAGATTGTTGTTCAAATAGAGTTTGTGGTAGAAACCTAGTGCCAGATCTTCTGTAGATATTGGGTGTCTTGCCGCTTTGTATCCTGCAGAAACGTAGTGCTGCTGTATTGCTGTACAAATAGAGTTTGTGGTCGTGCTGCTGGATCTTCTGTAGATATTGGGTGTCTTGCCACACTTCGTATTCTGTAGAAACGTATTGCTGCTAGATTGTTGTTCAAATAGAGTTTGTGGGGAGCTTCTGATGTCTGCACAAAATACAAAAAATAGGTACAACCAAGAACTCGGGGCCCATGACCACTTTTCAATTACGTTTTTGCTACCCACCTGCCTTCAAAAGATCTACAGAGTGGAAATAGAAATGTATTCTCTAGTGTTGGATAATTTAAAAAAAATGATACTGGCAGATTTTATTTTTGTAGTCGAGGGAAGGCAAAATGGTATATAGCGAACAAGAACAAGGTCATGGGCCCCGAGTTCTTGGTTGTACCTATTTTTTGTATTTTGTGCAGACATCAGAAGCTCCCCACAAACTCTATTTGAACAACAATCTAGCAGCAATACGTTTCTACAGAATACGAAGTGTGGCAAGACACCCAATATCTACAGAAGATCCAGCAGCACGACCACAAACTCTATTTGTACAGCAATACAGCAGCACTACGTTTCTGCAGGATACAAAGCGGCAAGACACCCCAATATCTACAGAAGATCTGGCACTAGGTTTCTACCACAAACTCTATTTGAACAACGGGATAGCAAATATCAAATAATAATCTAGCAGCAATACGTTTCTACAGAATACGAAGTGTGGCAAGACACCCAATATCTACAGAAGATCCAGCAGCACGACCACAAACTCTATTTGTACAGCAATACAACAGCACTACGTTTCTGCAGGATACAAAGCGGCAAGACAGGCCCCGAGTTCTTGTTTGTACCTATTTTTTGTATTTTGTGCAGATATCTACAGAAGATCCAGCACTACGTTTCTACCACAAACTCTATTTGTACAGAGCAGCAACAATCTAGCAGCAATCTAGCAGCAATATGTTTCTACAGAATACAAAGTGCGGCAAGACGGCAAATATCTACAGAAGATCTAGCAGCACTACATTTCTACCACAAACTCTATTTGTACAGAGCAACAACAATCTAGCAGCAATACGTTTCTACAGGATACAAAGTGCGGCAAGACGGCAAATATCTACAGAAGATCTAGCAGCACTACATTTCTACCACAAACTCTATTTGTACAGAGCAGCAACAATCTAGCAGCAATACGTTTCTACAGGATACAAAGCGGCAAGACACCCAATATCTACAGAAGATCTAGCAGCACTACATTTCTACCACAAACTCTATTTGTACAGAGCAGCAACAATCCATCCTCGGGAACCCAGGGGTATATTCTGTCGCTCGTTACTCGCTCCCAGAGAAATACCCCTGGGAACGAAGTCTGTTGGAACTTGTTCCGGAAGTCAAAATTACTCTCGTTTCTGATTGGTCGACCTTATATGGTCGACCAATCAGGATCAAGTATTTCTGGTTTGAATAGGACAGCCGCCATTTTGAATTTTGACTTCCGGAACAAGCTCCAACAGACTTCGTTCCCAGGGGTATTTCTCTGGGAACGAGTAACGAGCGACAGAATATACCCCTGGGTTCCCGAGGATGGCAACAATCTAGCAGCAATACGTTTCTACAGGATACAAAGCGGCAAGACACCCAATATCTACAGAAGATCCAGCACTATGTTTCTACCACAAACTCTATTTGCACAGAGCGGCAATACGTTTCTGCAGGATACGAGGTGCGGCAAGATAGCAAATGGAAGAAGATCTAGCAACACTATGTTTCTACCACAAACTCTATTTGTGCAGAACAACAAAGATCTGCCAGCGCTATGTTTCTACCACAAACTCTATTTGTACAGAACAACAAAGATCTGCCAGCGCTATGTTTCTACCACAAACTCTATTTGTGCAGAACAACAAAGATCTGCCAGCGCTATGTTTCTACCACAAACTCTATTTGTGCAGAACAACAAAGATCTGGCAACACTATGTTTCTACCACGTGTAGAACAACAAAGATCTGGCAACACTATGTTTCTACCACAAACTCTATTTGCACAGAATAACAAAGATCTGGCAACACTACATTTCTACCACGTGCAGAACAACAAAGATCTAGCAACACTACATTTCTACCACAAACTCTATTTGTACAGAACAACAAAGATCTGGCAACACTATGTTTCTACCACAAATTCTATTGGCCAGACCTCCCCCACCCAAATGGCGGGGCAGCTTCTAGATCCACACATCGAAACGCAAACTACAAAATATCTAGGTAGTTGCCCACTGTTTCTATTTTTGTAGGTATTCCGTGCAAACTACAAAATATCTGGGTATTTGTCCACTGTTTCTATTTTTGTAGGTGGTCTGTGCAAAATACAAAATGCTAGATAGATGCCTCTGTTTCTATTTTGTGGATGGTCTGTGCAAAATACAAAATGCTGGGCAGATGCCTCTGTTTCTATTTTGTGGATGGTCTATGCAAAATACAAAATGCTGGGTAGATGCCTCTTTCTATTTTTGTCGGTAGTCTGTGCAAAATATCTGGATAGAGGCTCTCTGCGAAGAGGAACGATTCGTTCCCCTTGCATCCACACCCACTGTTTCTATTTTTGTAGGTAGTCTGTGCAAAATACAAAATATCTAGGTAGATCCCCACTGTTTCTATTTTTGTAGGTAGTCTGTGCAAAATACAAAATATCTAGGTAGATCTGTTTCTACCACATGCAGAACAACAAAGATCTGGCAACACTATGTTTCTACCTGCCAGACAGCTCCCACCAAAGTGTCTGGACGACTTCTAGATCCACACGCACATCGAAACGCAAAATATCTGGGTAGATGCCCACTGTTTCTATTTTTGTAGATAGTCTGTGCAAAGTAACCCCTCTTGTACAAGGGAGCGTCAAAACGACGCCCCCTGTTTCTATTTTTGTAGATATTGGATTCTGTGCAAAATGTTGGGTAGATGCCCGCTGTTTCTATTTTTTGTAGGTGGTCGGTGCAAAATATCTAGGTAGATGCCCGCTGTTTCTATTTTTGTAGGTGGTCGGTGCAAAATATCTAGGTAGATGCCCACTGTTTCTATTTTTTGTAGGTGGTCGGTGCAAAATATCTGGGTAGATGCCCACTGTTTCTATTTTTGTAGGTAGTCTACGCAAAATACAAAATATCTGGGTAGATATGTTTCTACCACATGCAGAACAACAAAGATCTGGCAACACTACATTTCTACTACAAACTCTATTTGTACAGAACAACAAAGATCTGGCAACACTATGTTTCTACCACAAATTCTATTTGCCAGACCTTTCCCCCCAATTCGGGCGGTCGGCTTCTAGACCCGCACGTGCGTCGAAACGCAAAATACAAGACATCTGCTTTGTATTTTTTTCCCCAAATCTAGAAAACAAGGTAGCTTTCTGTACCCCCTTGTTTCGAGGGGGTACCAAATCTGGAAAACAAGGCATATACCTGCTATTTCTAGCATATGTACAAATCTGGAAAACAAGGCATATACTTGCTATTTCTAGCATATGTACAAATCTGGAAAACAAGGCATATACTTGCTATTTCGACCATATGTACAAATCTAGAAAACAAGGCATATACCCACTATTTCTACAATAGGTCCAAATCTAGAAAACAAGGCATATACCCACTATTTTCTACAATAGGTCCAAAAAATAGGATGTTTTCCAAGAACACTCTACGAGCTTGGATATGCTGGAATCTCTTGTAGTTGTGCTGGAATCTCTTGTAGTTGTGTTGGAATCTCTTGTGGTTGTGCTGGAACCTCTTGTAGTTGCGCTAGATTCTCTTGTAGTTGTGCTGGAATCTCTTGTAGTTGTGTTGGAATCTCTTGTAGTTGTGCTGGAACCTCTTGTAGTTGCGCTAGATTCTCTTGTAGTTGTGCTGGAACCTCTTGTAGTTGTGTTGGAATCTCTTGTAGTTGTGCTGGAATCTCTTGTAGTTGTGCTGGAATCTCTTGTAGTTGTGTTGGAATCTCTTGTAGTTGTGCTGGAATCTCTTGTAGTTGTGCGTCTATCTTTCCTCCTCTGTAGGTTCTAGATGGATGTATACCTTTTTGTCTTTCTTCCCGTTGGGGTTTGTTCGAACATCTCCTATCCAACAATCTATGGGAGCAATAGCATGTTCTAGCAGCTCTTGCACTCTTTCTACTTCTTTCTGCAAGAACAGACCATACACAAGTTTCGGTTCCATCTCTGGATTGTCTTTGGGCACCAGATGGAGAAGTGTTCTTTTTGTTTTGCGGTACTGTGTGTTTGTGTGTAGGTGGAAAACATATATTCTCCGCTTTCCATCTCCATTGCTTGTAGAGGTTTTTCCAAAGGATTTTTTGTTTCTACTATTTTGCGGCTCGAAGCGATTGCTGCAAGATATTCGCGTTCTACGGCGTCTGCATTGTTTTGTATATCGAGTATTTCGCTTTGCTGTATTGTTTCTAGAGGCACCTTGCACACTTCTATGGGGGTGTATCGAATTTCTACTTCTGCTTGGAACGTCTTTGTCGGCAGTATGTTCAAAAGTAGAAGATTCTCCAAATCCTTTGCAACGTACACAGGTCTTCTTTTCGAATTGGTGTGTTTTCTTTTGTACAGATCTTTCCAAGCGCCGAGTATTCTGCAGAGCCCTTTTGTTTGTTGTATGCAAACGTGTTTCCCCGAAGAATCCAAAGCGACAATCCTAGACAACCGTCCTCCTAGTTTTCGAAATCCCAGAATACCAATCTTCTGCCCCACAAAATCGAAGGTCTTTTGGGTGGGCTCTGTTTGCAATATTTCACATATTTTCTGCTCGGCCAGCAGTTCCATTTCTCGATAGTGTTGCATCTTCTCTGCTCTGTCCAGAGCTCTGGCAATGTCTTTTTGTTTTGCCCTATTCTGTTCTTCCATTTCGGCAACATATTTTCTTCTGGGCTCTAGATGGTCTTTCTGCCAATTCTCTTCGAAGACCAAATCTAGAATTTCTTGCTGTCTGGAGGCTCTGTCCCTTTTGGACAACAGAGAGATGGTGCTGTTCGTCTCTATTTCTTCTATGGGGTAGGGTAGTTTTTCAACACCGATAGCAGACGCCTTTTCTTTTCTCCACACCCATTCTATATGTTTTCTGGGGGCAGAACCACAGTAGGATCTCTTGCATTCTTTGGAACTTGCATGGGTTGTTTGGCCCTTGCAAGAATTGTTTTGGCGTTGTATTCTTTGGTGTAGCATCGTAGCGGTGCAAGAACGATGTGGGGTTCTGTGGCTAGAATCTCTATGTGGTAGATGGGGCAGCATCGAAATCCAAAGGCAGAGATGGCATAGTCTACAGATTTCTTCCATTTGGCATCGCTGGATATGTTCTTCGGGCGTAGACGAACACCACAAATTCTGCCTGTTTCGCTATGCCCGTACCAAGCCACAAATATTTCTCCGAGTTCTCTGTTCGCCACGCAGAGATTTCTGTCTATCTTTTCAGCCAGCAGATTCCATTGTTGTGTGGGAGGCTGGACGACAAACAGATTGCCCGAGAGGGTTTCTCGAATAGTGTCTATGGCCTCTAGAGCTTCTTCTTTGCTTGTCTTGGGATTGTAGACAGAAAGTTCTATTCTTGTACAACCGCGGGCTTCCACATCGGTATGCTCGAATGTTTTCTGCAGATGCTTGTTGGGGCAGGATACATATTCTGCAAGGTGTCCCCCAATAGCAGATTGCACATCCCCCGCCTCGAAGTTGCATACAATTTTGTTGTAGATCTTGGCTCGAATGGCGGTGCCTAGTTCTGTATTGGCCGACACCCAAGTGCAACAGTTGCCTCCCACAGACTCTGTGTTCGAAAGAATAGTAGGCATGGACTCTGTATCTTGTATGGCTGAGAAGAAGTCTCCTTGGGGTCGAAAATCCATTTTGTCTACGAGATACGCCACCAAGGTCTTTCTGTCGAGCGTGCCAGAGAAATCTTGGGTGTAGTCGATAGAATACAACCCAAACAAATAGGGCCGAAGATGTTTGTCCAAGGTTTGCAAGTTGGACAGAACAACATCTATTTCCAATTCGGACACGTCGACCTTGGCTAGAAATATTCCAGCAGGGTCTTCTTTGTGTTCTTCTACAAACAATTCTCGAAGGTTGTTTGTTTTCTCTATTTCGGCTACGGTTTCCCGAATAGTAGAGGTCGAACCGTTCTTTTCCAAATAGATGGATTGCAGAATATGGGTATTCAAAAAGTTTGCAGAGAAGGAAGTTCTACAAGCAAGCGAGATCTGTTCGACCACCCGCTTCGCACAGGCACACATAGGTTTTCCTTTCTCTCGCAACAGGTCCAATCGGTGGAGATAGCCAAAGACGTAGATGTCGTCTACAAAAGGCTCTAGACCTTCCAACGGTTCTAGGTCCGTTCTCCCCCGATGGTCTTGGGTATAGTCCACTTTGGAAATGTCAGAAAGCAGATTGCTCTCGCACACGTTTTCCTGCAAAAGATGACGTCCAACAGATTTTGCGGTGCGTAGTCCAATCTCTTCTAGAAATACCTCTATTGTCTTTCCTTGACCGTCCATATATATAGATATATTTCTTTTTCTTTTTCATGTTTTCTGTTCGGTACAACAGAAGCTCTCTGCACTGTAGTTCGACAAGACAACTCTCTGTATTCCCACTCCTGTATTTCTAGAGAACACCCCCCGTATTCCCACTCCTGTATTTCGAGAGAACATCCCCTGTATTCCCACTCCTGTATTTCGAGAAATGTAAAACGCCCCTATTTCCTCCGTATACAACAAAAAAAAAAAGACTCCACCACTCCTATGTTTGTGCGTTGGAAAGGGTTTCTAGTCCAATCTTTTGGACTTATGAAAAAAAACTCCGCCCTTATAAAACCCATGTTCTCAAATACATATCCCCCAGCGCCCTTTGTGAAACATACCTAAGTAGGGGGCATATCTCAAAAGTCAAAAAAGGCGCTGGTATGCTAAAAATGAGATTTGCGCGCTTAAACAAACCTATCACCCCTACTGATAGGGTACCTCTTGAGGTTAGGGATACTAGGGTACCTTTAGGTCTGGGATGGGGTATCGTTTTTGGTCTTCCGGATAGGGCATCTTTTTAAGTCAGGGATGGGGTACCTTTTTTATAGGTATGGGATAGGGTACCTTTTGAGGTCTGGGATAGGGTACCTTTTGAGGTTAGGGATACTAGGGTACCTTTAGGTCTGGGATGGGGTATCGTTTTTGGTCTTCCGGATAGACATCTTTTTAAGTCAGGGATGGGGTACCTTTTTTATAGGTATGGGATAGGGTACCTTTTGAGGTCTGGGATAGGGCATCTTTTGAGGTCTGGGATAGGGTACCTTTTGAGGTCTGGGATAGGGTACCTTTTGAGGCCTGGGATAGGGTACCTTTTGAGGTCTGGGATAGGGTACCTTTTGAGGTCTGGGATAGGGTACCTTTTGAGGTCTGGGATAGGGTACCTTTTGAGGCCTGGGATAGGGTACATTTTGAGGTCTGTGATGGGGTACTTTTAGGTCTGTGATGGGGTACTTTTAGGTCTTGGATGGGGTACCTTTTGAGGTCTGAGATAGGGCATCTTTTGAGGTCCTATGTTTGTGCGTTGGAAAGGGTTTCTAGTCCAATCTTTTGGACTTATGAAAAAAAAAAAAACCCTCCGCCCTTATAAAACCCATGTTCTCAAATACATATCCCCCAGCGCCCTTTGTGAAACATACCTAAGTAGGGGGCATATCTCAAAAGTCAAAAAAGGCGCTGGTATGCTAAAAATGAGATTTGCGCGCTTAAACAAACCTATCACCCCTACTGATAGGGTACCTCTTGAGGTTAGGGATACTAGGGTACCTTTAGGTCTGGGATGGGGTATCGTTTTTGGTCTTCCGGATAGGGCATCTTTTTAAGTCAGGGATGGGGTACCTTTTTTATAGGTATGGGATAGGGTACCTTTTGAGGTCTGGGATAGGGTACCTTTTGAGGTTAGGGATACTAGGGTACCTTTAGGTCTGGGATGGGGTATCGTTTTTGGTCTTCCGGATAGACATCTTTTTAAGTCAGGGATGGGGTACCTTTTTTATAGGTATGGGATAGGGTACCTTTTGAGGTCTGGGATAGGGCATCTTTTGAGGTCTGGGATAGGGTACCTTTTGAGGTCTGGGATAGGGTACCTTTTGAGGCCTGGGATAGGGTACCTTTTGAGGTCTGGGATAGGGTACCTTTTGAGGTCTGGGATAGGGTACCTTTTGAGGTCTGGGATAGGGTACCTTTTGAGGCCTGGGATAGGGTACATTTTGAGGTCTGTGATGGGGTACTTTTAGGTCTGTGATGGGGTACTTTTAGGTCTTGGATGGGGTACCTTTTGAGGTCTGAGATAGGGCATCTTTTGAGGTCTGAGATAGGGTACATTTTGAGGTCTGTGATGGGGTACCTTTAGGTCTTGGATGGGGTACCTTTAAGTCTGTGATGGGGTACTTTTAGGTCTGGGATAGGGTACCTTTTGAGGTCTGTGATGGAGTACCTTTAGGTCTTGGATGGGGTACCTTTAGGTCTTGGATGGGGTACCTTTAGGTCTTGGATGGGGTACTTTTAGGTCTTGGATGGGGTACCTTTAGGTCTTGGATGGGGTACCTTTAGGTCTTGGATGGGGTACTTTTAGGTCTTGGATGGGGTACCTTTAGGTCTTGGATGGGGTACTTTTAGGTCTTGGATGGGGTACCTTTAGGTCTTGGATGGGGTACCTTTAGGTCTTGGATGGGGTACTTTTAGGTCTTGGATGGGGTACCTTTAGGTCTTGGATGGGGTACTTTTAGGTCTTGGATGGGGTACCTTTTAGGTCTTGGATGGGGTACTTTTAGGTCTTGGATGGGGTACCTTTAGGTCTTGGATGGGGTACTTTTAGGTCTTGGATGGGGTACCTTTAGGTCTTGGATGGGGTACCTTTAGGTCTTGGATGGGGTACTTTTAGGTCTTGGATGGGGTACCTTTAGGTCTTGGATGGGGTACTTGGATGGGGGGTACTTTTAGGTCTTGGATGGGGTACCTTTAGATCTTGGATGGGGTACCTTTAGGTCTTGGATGGGGTACTTTTAGGTCTTGGATGGGGTACCTTTAGGTCTTGGATGGGGTACTTTTAGGTCTTGGATGGGGTACCTTTAGGTCTTGGATGGGGTACCTTGGATGGGGTACCTTTAGGTCTTGGATGGGGTACTTTTAGGTCTTGGATGGGGTACCTTTAGGTCTTGGATGGGGTACTTTTAGGTCTTGGATGGGGTACCTTTAGGTCTTGGATGGGGTACTTTTAGGTCTTGGATGGGGTACCTTTAGGTCTTGGATGGGGTACCTTTAGGTCTTGGATGGGGTACTTTTAGGTCTTGGATGGGGTACCTTTAGGTCTTGGATGGGGTACTTTTAGGTCTTGGATGGGGTACCTTTAGGTCTTGGATGGGGTACTTTTAGGTCTTGGATGGGGTACCTTTAGGTCTTGGATGGGGTACCTTTAGGTCTTGGATGGGGTACCTTTAGGTCTTGGATGGGGTACTTTTAGGTCTGTGATGGGGTACTTTTAGGTCTTGGATGGGGTACCTTTTTTGTTCAAGATTTTGGTCTAAGACATTAACGTGCCACATTACATCAGTTTTGTCGTAGTCTGTTACGACTTACAGGTCTGCAATATATAGGCCATAGGGTATGGGAGATTAGGATAGGGCCGGGGGGTAGGGGACTCCCCATGTGAAAGGGGTGGTGATGATCGGCGTCTCTTTTACGGGTTTTGGTATCACTTAGGGTGTTCACGACGGAGCGCCAATAAAAACGACCTATATTGTGTTGGTGGTCTAGCTAGACCGATCAGGCAGGAAATCTGTAATATTTCTGGTTTAGAATGGTATCTTGGGTAAAATAACGCTTGAACCACGCCCAGATTCAAATTTTCCGAGATGCATCCCCGTCCATTTCACATGGGAGTACCCGGCCATAATTACGAAAACAGCTACTATGAGGGTTTATCACATAATTTCAAAACTCATAGGACAAAAACATGATTATCATAGCTGGAAAGAGCTCGTTGAAATTAGTAAAAATGTGAAGTTTGGAAAAGATCGCTCCACAAATTGCGAATTAAGATATGAACTTTCAAACATCGAAATTTTGTATGAAAACCTTTGTTGGAGGCAAGTCCTCCAAGCCGTAATTTCCAAATAAAGGTTTCAGGAGCCCATTACTAGGTTTTCATATAAACTTTCGATGTTTGAAAATTCATATCTTAATTCGCAATTTGTGGAGCGATCTTTTCCAAACTTCACATTTTTACTAATTTCAACGAGCTCTTTCCAGCTATGGTAATCATTTTTTGTCCTATGAGTTTTGAAATTACATGATAAACCCTCATTACTACCGTGCACCGATTAACGTTATTACGCGTGACATGTACAGCTACGCGTGACTGACTGCGTGACCAAAGCGTGAACGTCACGCGTACGAGTAAGTCATCTATACTCGGCCTCAGAACACTTGCCAATGTTTTGACGAATTTTATCGTCAATAAGAGGACATACACATAAAAACTAGATGTCAGTTTGTCTTCTACGGGAACAAAAACGGACAAAATAAGACATTTTATAGAAGTTTTTCAATCATAAACAGAGCGGGAATATTTTAAATTTTAAAATAACTAAATCCCTGTACTCATGGATTCACTATCACTACTTGAAAAATTGAACAATTTTGTTGCAATAGACAACTCACTAGTTTGGCTATGCTAAACAGGGGCGTAGCGTGCTTTTTTTCCAATGTACGCACATAGCAACGAACGCCGAAGGCGTGAGCTTCTAGGGGGGTTATATATAGCTAATTGCATAATCGTTGTCGGGTTGAAAATCATAAATCATAGAAGCTGAGACCGCAAGGATGGATGGGAAATGAGTTCATGAGCCACATTACATACAGACAGATATATTCAATGTTCTCGTAGTTTTGAAGGTTTATGAGCTATTTAACTAAGATCCTACAAGTCTGGATAAAAAGGTCGATGATTTGACAGTGTTATTTGAGAGTCTTAATTTCCCAGAATTCCTTTTGGTCATAGCTTTCATGATTTTAGACCCGACAACGATTATGCAATTAGCTATACATTTCAAATAACGTTGTCGCGTTCAAAGGAGATAGGGTTTTCTTCGAGTTACGAACTTCGAGTTACGAACTTCGAGTTACGGATTTTCGAGTTACGCGCTCGGACACACCCATAATTTATAGCCAACGCCCACTTTGACATTTACGCGTAACTCGATGACAAACATCGGTGAAATCAAAATCGAGTTACGTAACTCGAAGTCAACGAAGCGAAACTTTATTTTCGAGTTACGCGTTAACTCCGTAACTCGATCCTAAAACTCGACAAACACGTTTTCGAGTTACGTACTACATATATATGCAATAAAATATATACTACATATATATGCAATAAAATATGCAACTTTCATATTTTTACTTTTTTATTTATTAATATATTATTATTATCAAAGTAGCTTACACGGGCTGATATACGAAAATACGCTATTTTGTCTTGTATAGTTGACATTTTAGCATTGAATATTTAATACCTCTTCTACGCAGATGTTTATATATTAACAGTTGAAAGGAATATTTGCTACACTGATGGGAAAACGAAACTCCTTTTACTGCGATTCTCAGTATTATGCGAACTCAGGCATTTAAGCAGTTGGCTTGTAATTTGGTTTTTCGAAGAATGTATTTAGTTTTGAATTTGTTTGAGTTTTGAATTTTATTGACAGAAGCGAAAAACCAAGTTCCAGCCGCCCGACTGTTTGAATGTCTGAGTTCGCATAATACTGAGAATCGTAGTATTAAATTAAAGCTTTGGTATTCATGTCACTATATAATATGAAAAATATTAAGCCTAGCTAGATTTGTTGAGCTGAACCGGTTCGCTGTAGTTAATTGTTGATTCCTTGCTAGATAACCATTGGCATATGGCCAGGTTACAAATAGTATATGGGATATATCAGGCTACTGTATTCATTACTGAAATAAATTGTAACGGCTTCCAGTGCGCATTAATTATATAGAACGGAATCTTAAGACTCACACGCAGTACGACTCCGAAATACTTATACTTGAGCTATGCACTGCCGACTCACGAATGTTGTGTAAGAGATCTAGATATCCATCTATTCGGCATGCATATCTGCTGTTTATCTATCTACCGTAGAATTCCGATATAGTAACGGACCCCGTTACTTTCGAATTTAGCAGGCCAATTAAGGGGCAGTTACTTTCGGGTAGCCGTTACTATCGGATGGTTAAAAAACGTTTGCAAACACAAAACAACCCCCCTTTGCTACCCTGACAAAACAGAACAAGATACATATTATGTCGAAAGGTCATCCACATGCTAAATTATAGGCGATATTTATTCACAACAATCTACAAGATTATAAAGTAAACTGTAACAAATACCGGTATATACTATACAGGTTGTCAGGCTGAACTGGTTCTTATATTATATGATTAATTGGCTAAATTTCAGCCTGGAGGTTCTTAATCCGCAGTTTCTGTATGAAAATCGTCAGTCAAAAACATTATTAATGGTACAGTATAAACTGATTGAATGTAAAAAAAAAAAATTTGATAAATAAAAAATGTACGTAACTCGAAAACGTGTTTGTCGAGTTTTAGGATCGAGTTACGGAGTTAACGCGTAACTCGAAAATAAAGTTTCGCTTCTTGACTTCGAGTTACGTAACTTGATTTTGATTTCACCGATGTTTGTCATCGAGTTACGCGTAAATGTCAAAGTGGGCGTTGGCTATAAATTATGGGTGTGTCCGAGCGCGTAACTCGAAAATCCGTAACTCGAAGTTCGTAACTCGAAGTTCGTAACTCGAAGAAAACCCTCCCTCGTTCAAAGCAACAAGCGTCAAGCCAAGACTGAAGTGAATGCTGGTTTTGTGTCAGTGTCAAATTATTCAAATCAGACCTATTTTCTATGGAACGAAGTGTGATATGCAAACAAGCATGTGAAAATGTTCACATTTTGTAATTAGTCCTTATTAGTCGAGCATTCACTTCGGTCTTGGCTTGACGCTTGTTGCTTTGAACGCGACAACGTTATTTGAAATAGGTGTATATCGCTTTTAGCGATATAACAACCCGAGGTGAAGCCAGTTTTTTGGTATTTAATTTGCTTGAGACTGTACTAACTGCAATTATTATTATACATGCCTACAATGACTGACTGCAAGGGGAAATTTATTGGGGACACAATCTGACGAGCGACGAAGGCATGCTCGCCGAAAATTTTTGAGGTATAGGGTCTCCAAAATAGCATTTTCCTGCCTTCTGTGATTAGTTTCCAGGAAGTTTAAACTGATTCAGCTGTTTTTCATTTTTTTTAAATATTTTTATGTTTCTCATAATATTTATATTTTATAGAAGAACTGACATATCAAGCTCTAATGCAACCATCACAACGACTCGATTTTCTTACTCAGTTTTATAGCAAATATTTTGGTAAACAAAAGATATTACAGGCGCGTTACTGGACATTTTTCAGCTTTCCGAAAAGTGTTGAAGAACATCATTAAGTTAGCGCAGATACTGAAAAGTGTGATACTTGAATCGGCTGTCAGTGTCCTGCAGGTGACTTGCCGAACTGAACGGTTTTGGCGTGAAATTGCAGTAAGACGTAAAAGTTACTTTTAGCTTCAGTGTGCCGACTGCCACATTTATTCGTTTCTCTCAAGATGTCATCGTATGATTTTTATTTACTACCGAGAAAAATCGTAATGAAATGCTCCAAATTGACACAAAAACATTATCGCGCGCTTTCTAGCCCGGGGGGGGGGGGGGGGGGGGGGTACTCCCATATATGGGCTATACGGGGAGTGCCGCTGGACAGGGTATGGTTTTTGGCCTCTCTGTCCTGAACAGGGTATATAATTTTATGCGAGTCTGTCCTAAACAGGGTATGGTAATGCACGATTGTCGTCGTTAAATATGGTTTAACCGGTATGTAGCCATCCGAGATCCGAGACGCTTGCCGATCTTTAGCAGGTCATCAGTCAACACAATACGCGTTAAAATTGTGTAAAAGAAGACAGTGTGTATTTTCAACCCTTTTTCCTAAACAGGGTCCTAAAATAGAGGGTGTTGTCCTAGACAGGGTAGGTATTTTAGATTTTTTTGTCCTAAACAGGGTCAGGGTTTCAAACCCTCAGCGGCACCCTATACCCAAACATGGGCCAAGTACCCCCCCCCCCCCCCCCCCCCCCGGGCTGTCTCTCTCAAAATCGATCGGAATGGCTCCAAACCTCACACAATTCCAAAGGACAACACAATAAACAAGTAGGACTACTTTGAGGGTTTGTAGAATTTTATTTAGACGGTTTTCAAAGTTCACTGTGAAGCTCCATACATTAATCTCGCCACAAGTCCACAGCTTGGGCTACCTGTGCACCCACCAAGCCAACCTTTGACCCTGACTTTGTTGGACAAGAAGGATTTCAGGGTGCAAACAATGGCTTCTCCTAGCTTGAAGGGGGCTTTCCGCTTTGCGATCGACAGAGGTGGCACCTTTACAGATGTGTATGCAGAATGTCCGAATGGTAAAGTGAGAGTTATGAAGCTATTGTCCGAAGACCCGGATAATTATGAAGACGCCCCACGCGAAGGAATTCGTCGAATCCTGCAAGAGGTACTTGTACACTTTAATCTGCAGTCACTTGATCTCCTTTGCGTTAAACTCTGTGATTAAGCTCGCTTTAGCTACGAATGAGGACGTGTAGTGTAAGGTGGAAATATGATTGTTGCCATGAGAGCGTACGTGTCATGAGCACTGCGGAACGTGTCCCGAACAAAGACAAAGGATTAACTTACATAACTTTATTATTTTAAAAAGTGCTTACTATTCAAAATCTATTCAATATAAACTGAATAGTTGCAGGGTGCAGTGTTTTGTGATTTGAACCTTGCGTTTATGAGTTATTCACTACTTTCACATATCATGACACACTTTGCATCTACATTGTATACATGCATGTATGCACCCAGTTTGCATATAGACTATTGTGTTCAATGTCTCTTGGGAACATGCATGTCTTCCCAAAAGATATTGAAAACAATAGTTTATGCAAAACTTGGGGGCAAATAAAGTGTATTATGGATGATGTGAAAGTAGTGACTCTATAGAGGTTTGACATCTCAATATGCAAATCAGATGACTTCAACCCGGGCCTCATTTACTATACAAAAACTCGACATCCAAAATAGGCTCAGTGTTTCGTGCGCCAGCGATACTCGGGCATACGAAACCCCAGCGGCTGGATACTGAGCCTACATCCAAAAACTCTACTTGAAAAAAAAGGCTAAGTAAGTTATGGAAAAAACATGAGTGATATCATCTCATTTGCATATTGAAAGTTTTATTCCTAATCAACATTGGATCATTGAAGCTAACTATACATGCATGACTACAAGGATATCTGGGAGAGCATGCAGTATCAAGGAGCTATGTTTTAGATAAAAGTAATTGTCAGGCCCCAGTTGCACGAAAGGTGGTATCATCATGCAACTAGGGCCTGAAGTTTATCAAGACTGAATAACTGCAAGTTCAGCAAAATGCAACAATGTTCTTGATGGTACGATTATTGATTAAACAAACTTCCAATTTCCCAGTAATCCTTTTGTTAGATTTCTTAGTACAGTGCTCACTACAATTTGGTGTGTTCATTTTTGAAAGCAAGTTCCCTTTAAAGATATCATATATTATGTCAGATATCGCTGTAGCATATTCCCAATAACAAAGTGAATGAGATTTTATGATTCTACCATTTATGTAAAATGGGGGGAATATTTATTGACACGATCTTCATTTTTAAAGTGCCCATGAAACGAAAATGTCAATCCTTCCCTATTGTTTTATTGTTCTATTAATTAATGTTGTTTGCATAGTCTTTCTACGTTGACTTTGAGTGTGCAAACATTTTCTTTTCGCAGTTCGAAAATTATAATTTTCAACCAAAATGTGAGACGAGACAATGGCTTGGTGACGTCAAGAGGTTTGCATATGCCTTTGTTGTGCACAACTCTTGACGTCACATTTCTATAGTTTGACCGTGCGGGAATTGTCACATTTTGAAACCCAAAATGCCCAACTTCGAGCACGAAATATAAAATGTTCCTGAAGCTCAATTCACTTTTTATTAACGCCATGTAAACAAGCAAATACTAAACTATCGTAGTAGCAAATGAAAATGGGGTCTGTTTTTTCGTTTCATAGGCACTTTAAAACATGTATATTCTCTTTGTGATTCCAAAGGAAACAGGTATAAAGTTTCCAGCAGACAAGGCCATCGATCCGTCGTACATTGAGTGGATACGTATGGGGACAACAGTGGCAACAAATGCATTATTGGAGCGCAAGGGGGAGAAAATGGCCCTCGCCGTTACCAAGGGATACAGGGATCTCTTACATATTGGAAACCAGACAAGACCTAAAATTTTTGATCTGGTATGTAAAATAATATTATTGGATTAAATATGATTTCCTTGTGTAAATTTATATGAATATATATACACCTAGTCCAAAAATCGTTGTCCCCGCTGAAAGCAAAAAGCAACAAGCTGACGACCGCAAAAGGCATTGGGACTTTCTCCTTATTCATTTATTCATCCATAGATATTTTAACAACATGCATTTTCAAATGGACGAACAGTTCCAAATGATTGCTATTCAACGCTCGTAGGGATAACTTCTCAAGTACCACGGATAAATTAGTTAATAATTAGGAGATTCCCAAAGTCATGTCATGATATGAGATTCATGCGTTTGTTCAACATTAATGTTGCAAAAGGGGGGTGACAAACGAATTCAATTCACCTTCTGTGAGAACTACTAATTCATTATATGCCACTAAATTGGAAATATCTGATTGAATTTATGAAGAACAGTATTCTCCTTTGGAAATCTAAAAGCCTCGAAGAGAAATTAACATTTTGATAAGAGATCACTTACCCGTAAAACGGAGCACTGATGGAGGGAGGGGGTAAATGGGTGCACCTTTGAGCACTTTATACATGAGCCCCTGGCTCGGGAGATTGGGTTGGGCAACCACTCCCCGCGTTATCGAAGTAAAATAAATACCTTTTACTTACAAATTGTTTTTAAGTCAGTGTTTTAAGATAACCAGACACAAGCTTTTAACTTATTTTCTAAACTTGTTTTTATCATCAGAAAGTGTTATGCCCTGAGGTGCTTTATGAAGAAATCATAGAGGTGAATGAGAGAGTTGTACCCGTCCAAGAAGACTCGATGATGGCACAAAACAATAACATTGTTAATGGAGCTTCAGGAGAGAAGGTGATCAGATAATGAACAAAGTACACGACGAGAATCTCTGTTGATATTTCATCATTTGCTCATCATAATCATCAGTCGCAATAGCAATAGGATCACATGATGGTGATAATGTAAATACTGGCAGATAAGCAGCATTTGCTAATAATTAAGCCACACTTTGGGTTTGGTTACATGTTGCTACCCAAATGTATAAATAACATTGTTATATACCAACTATCAAAGTCCATTTTTCTCGTGCTCTGATTGGGCGAGCGGGTATCACATGAACGTGAACAAGTTTTCATGTTTCCCTGGCAACAGCTCTCAGCGGGCAACAATATGTTGAGGACCGGCAATAACAAAACCGGAAGTAGATTGAGCTTTGTAACCTTGATTCGTAGTTACATCTTTTTGTTGTTCTTTGACAGTTCCCGGTCTTGAGGCCACAAAACATACTGTACTGTACATACTGTGTTAATTATAAAGGGTTGCAGGGCTCTTTTTCCTGCAAACAAGCTCAGCTCATATTTGGAATATACACCATTTGTTCATCTTTGATAGTCTTAATAGTTTTGAGGCATATTTAATAGCATTATAGGGTTGCATGCAGGGTTCTTTTTCCCAGATGTTCTCGCCGATAGGCCACACATGCATACTTCAAGTGCTGCTTATCTTACAGTGTTTATGGTATATTACCATCACTGTCATCATCATCATCATCACCATCATCATCATTGTTGTTATTAAATTGCTTTCTCACCAAGTATGTTCTATACAGTTTGAGCTGTGGCAGAGTCTTGATAAAGAGGCACTGAAGAAAGACCTTAAGGTAGATGATTTTAGATACAAAAATGTAAAGACAGAGAAAAAAGTTACACGAGTTTCACGCTCTAGGCGATCATCAGACTAAAGTTCATGTAGGTTCCATATTTGCTTTGCGGTTGTGGCGTTTCTACTGATTGGCTGCATAGAATTTGTTCTCATGACGGCATTTTGTAACTAATTCAGATCTTTTGTTAAGAAGTGAAGCATCGTGAGCTGTTAGGATGCAGAATTTTTCTGACAGGCATAGATTACATCGAGAAGGGTTTCCTTTGTATGAGTTTGCTTGTTTGATGATACTCCATTTAATGTTGTAATTAGTGTCATTGTCTTTGTCATTGTCTTCTTATACTGTACATACATGTATATATATCTGTAATTTTAGTTAATGAATTATTCAATGAATTCATGGTTTTATTGTATTTTTCTTTCAGAACATATTAAAGAAAGGAATCAAAAGTCTAGCAGTTGTCTTGATGCATTCCTACATGTAAGACTCCACGACAGCCCTTTTTATGACAGGTTTTTCACTATCTACTGAAGATGGCACAAATGTGCTATGCCGAAACATGTCTGGAATAGTTAACAATTATTATTCCCCGAAGTGGAGGTGAGTAGTGGTGGAAATATATACCGAGCCTCGAGCAGCAAGGTAAATATTCACTACTACTCACCAACAGTGAGGGGGATAATTGTTTTAGTATTTCCCAAATCAGTTGGATAAAAAAAGATTTTGTTTGGATTTTCTTCTGGTTCAAAATCTTTTTCCAATTTCGAGTTACGAAAATACTTTGGGGGCATAATTGGTCTCTAGTATTTAACCAGGATGCAATGAGAACATATACAGTCATTTGCAAAAATTCTGGCCGCCACGGTATATCAATATATCAATATATCGGGTGCATTATGGGTAATTAAATAATACTATTTTGAGTTTCCTAACTTATTAAATGAAGCAAAATTTACAAACAACAAACGTATGACTAAAATAAACAGTGTACTAAGTATTTCTACAACTTTGCTGCCGTTATTTAAGGGGGATTTTCGATTATTTATCCCATAATGCCATATCGATATATTGATATTTCGTAGCGGCCAGAATTTTTGCAAATGACTGTATAAAGTCACTGCTACATGTGTCTTTATTTGGTTGTTTTTGTAGATACGACGTCCATGAAAGAGAAGTTGGTGAGATTGCAAGAGAACTTGGATTTGAGCAGGTGTCACTGTCGTCGGTTGTCATGCCGATGATGAGGATTGTTCCGAGAGGATACACAGGTACCATAATAATGTAATATTGTCTTTTGCTTCTGATTATTTTGGTGTAAATGTTCCTTTGGGGATAAAATGTATACATGGATAAATATATAGATTATATGCTTGTTTTCTTATCTTTTAGCATGTGCCGATGCATATCTCACTCCTTGCATCAAGCGATACGTATCTGGGTTTGCTTCAGGATTCAAGGATGGACTCAAGGTATCATCTTCAATTGTATGGATTTTGATAATTTATTATTAGTTGAGATACCTGTGGTGCGTACCGACTCTAAAAATTTATTTCGAATCTGTTGGAGAATCTTTTGGTCGAGGAATGACAAGAATGACAGGAATGCAATATGAACTAATCGCAAAATCATAATTATCCCAAATGAAAGCCTGTAGGGCGTCTTGTTAACTTTAATCCATGATTTAGAGGGATGACATTGGGACAATTTTTTTCACTCACTCACTCGGCTGTAAATTTTCATTCCGTTGCCGCCGAAGTGTATCGCAGGCTCACAACTTCGGGGAGGCGGTGGTATTCCTTGAGTTAGCCAACGTGTGCCTTTGATTTTAAGTGTCTAAACAAGTTTTGTATCTTTTCTTGCAGAATCTGAATGTGTTATTTATGCAATCGGATGGTGGTCTCACTCCTGTAACGAGGTCCCTGTGAATATAATTTTTTTGTCTAAATACTTTATTTTCACTCCCGTGGGCTTTGTGTGTCTTCTCTCTTTGCCACAAATGAGACCATTACCTGCCATTACCATGAGACTATCCTGTTTGCTCACACCAACACCATACATGTTGCCATGACATCCACCTGTGTTTGATGTGATTGATAATGCTGACACCATACATGTTGCCATGACATCCACCTGTGTTTGATGTGATTGATAATGCTGACACCATACATGTTGCCATGGCATCCACCTGTGTTTGATGTGATTGATAATGCTGACACCATACATGTTGCCATGACATCCACCTGTGTTTGATGTGATTGATAATGTTGACACCATACATGTTGCCATGACATCCACCTGTGTTTGATGTGATTGATAATGCTGACACCATACATGTTGCCATGACATCCACCTGTGTTTGATGTGATTGATAATGTTGACACCATACATGTTGCCATGACATCCACCTGTGTTTGATGTGATTGATAATGCTGACACCATACATGTTGCCATGACATCCACCTGTGTTTGATGTGATTGATAATGCTGACACCATACATGTTGCCATGGCATCCACCTGTGTTTGATGTGATTGATAATGCTGACACCATACATGTTGCCATGACATCCACCTGTGTTTGATGTGATTGATAATGTTGACACCATACATGTTGCCATGGCATCCACCTGTGTTTGATGTGATTGATATTGCTGACACCATACATGTTGCCATGGCATCCACCTGTGTTTGATGTGATTGATATTGCTGACACCATACATGTTGCCATGGCATCCACCTGTGTTTGATGTGATTGATATTGCTGACACCATACATGTTGCCATGACATCCACCTGTGTTTGATGTGATTGATATTGCTGACACCATACATGTTGCCATGGCATCCACCTGTGTTTGATGTGATTGATAATGCTGACACCATACATGTTGCCATGGCATCCACCTGTGTTTGATGTGATTGATAATGCTGACGCCATACATGTTGCCATGGCATCCACCTGTGTTTGATATGATTGATATTGCTGACACCATACATGTTGCCATGGCATCCACCTGTGTTTGATGTGATTGATAATGCTGACACCATACATGTTGCCATGGCATCCACCTGTGTTTGATGTGATTGATAATGCTGACACCATACATGTTACCATGGCATCCACCTGTGTTTGATGTGATTGATAATGCTGACACCATACATGTTGCCATGACATCCACCTGTGTTTGATGTGATTGATAATGCTGACACCATACATGTTGCCATGGCATCCACCTGTGTTTGATGTGATTGATAATGCTGACACCATACATGTTGCCATGGCATCCACCTGTGTTTGATGTGATTGATAATGCTGACACCATACATGTTGCCATGACATCCACCTGTGTTTGATGTGATTGATAATGTTGACACCATACATGTTGCCATGGCATCCACCTGTGTTTGATATGATTGATATTGCTGACACCATACATGTTGCCATGGCATCCACCTGTGTTTGATGTGATTGATATTGCTGACACCATACATGTTGCCATGACATCCACCTGTGTTTGATGTGATTGTTATTGATGAGATTATCTTTAAGAAAATTAATAAAATTTGTGTTATTGTATATATATATAGATTTTGTGGATCCAAAGCAATCCTGTCAGGGCCGGCAGGTGGAGTGGTAAGTACAATTAACCTGTCGTAAGCAATGGTGCATAATCACGTTTTATTGACAGTACTCTTAGTAAAACTGTGGTTGTCTTTATAATAGCGAACTTCAGATCTGACTACGATTACGAGATCGAGTATGAGTTTTGCGCTCACAAACTTTGGCACTAGCATTTCGTAGTTGTGGTCATGGTCACATAGATTTGAACTTTAGATTGTAAACAACAAGAATTGACTATGACTTTATTGAGCATGAGCACTGGGCCAATTTGGAAAACTTGTACTTGTTCTCGTTGTCGTACTTGGATCTGTACTAATTGTTCTCATTGTCGTACTCGATATAGTCGTACTCATATCCAAAATGAACAATAATATGACACACAATTATAACACACGGTTGCACCATTGCACATGCAATATTGCATAATAATGCACCTCAGCTGCAATAATAATTATGAAATTATTGTGGCCAAGGTTTTTGAAGTTCACTTTGCTACCTTATGATGCCTACTTTTGCAATATCATGTGCAACATGTTGCAAGGAGTGAATGTTCACACGATGATTTTGTGCATGTTGCAGGCAATATTGCATGCAAAGTTGCACCAAGTTTGCCAGCTTTTTCATAACCTAGCTAATTTATTTATTTCAGGTTGGCTATGCTATGACAACATATGGAAGAGAAACAAGTAAACCAGTGATAGGTTTTGATATGGGTGGTAAGTGAAATGATTTTAGGTGTCGTCAGAAGTGGAAACGATTACCAAACATTCCCAAGTCCCACAGGAGTAGTCTGCAGTGTTGGATCAAAAGGGAGAAAATGGGTGCTTGGGCAACCCTCTTAAATACTGCACCCTACAGGTTCTAAGAATTAGGATTTTGGAATTATTATTGAAGTACCCCTCCCCCCAAGGCCTCACCTTCTTTTAAAACTCAGTTGATGGTGTCAGTTTGTCAATCTGCTGACGAATGTCTGCACTAGCTATATCATCAGTTATTCAGCTATACCTTGAATCTTCGCTGGTGCACTTTGCATTCTTCAGTCTGACCTGGCTGTCCTCGGACAGGCTGATCCTGGGTCCCTCTTGGTGCATTCAGCCGACAGACCGTCTTTCCAGTCCAATGTGACCTATAGTGATAACCCTGTGATGTAAATCATTTGTGTGTAGGTACATCTACTGACGTGTCTCGCTATGCTGGTCATTATGAACATGTGTTTGAAACTACCACAGCAGGAGTAACCATACAGGCACCTCAGGTTAGTATGGTTCCAGTTAGAAAGAAAGAGAAAGTGTGTGCAATGAAATCCTTCTGAGCGTTGACCCTAGTAAGGAAACGGGCCCAAACAGAGAAAGAGAAATGATCTCTGACCTCCAGACCTGATCACCTATGCTGCACTAGCTGTTCTACAAGGTCAGCGCAGGGCATGGGTAACAGTGATATATAATATTATTAGGGTTGCAGGATAACAAACTCTGGCCATGACCTAGCCTCCTCCGCATGCAACCCCTCTTCTGGGATCCCTTTGTTTTTTTGTTTTTCTGGGATCCCTGTGCGAGGCCGAAGGCCGAGAAAGTCTCCAGTCTCCTTCTGCCCTCTTCGATGCAGCGCCACAGGAAACCCATCTGATAGAGTTTTAGTATTTTAGAGTTGCCTGCGGAGGAGGCTAGCCATGACCCTCAGTGACTTGCTCAACACAACTAACACGCACTAACTTAGTACTAACTTCTCTCTTTTATTTATTCAGTGTATATTGTATATTTATCTTTGTATATTATTATTTCGTTGGAGAAAACTGTAATAAATATATTTAAAATGATTGTAAGCCGCATGGCTGCATTTTGCACCTTTCATAGTGGTCTGACAAATTCCCTTATGCATTTAAGCCGGTATATATATGATAAATCACATGTCATCATCATCAACCTCATAAGCTTACACCATAGAAATGTAAGAGCTGACAATGATGAATGCAGTACCAATATTACTTTTGGACAATGTCGAAAATATTTTCATTCTGATACAAGTGAAAATATTTTATTGTCATTCATTATTGATTCGGATACAGCCTCATTCCCTTGTCCTTCCCCCTTCCCCAATCCACTTCTCAGCCTAATTTGCATCAATACAAATCAATAGATTTTAACTGTGATTTTCTTGGCTAAATAGCTTCATATCAAATTTAAAATATTCATTTTAGTACATCAAAGTGCGTTTTGTATCGGATTTACAGATCCTCGCTACTGCTTGAATATAATGGCCACATGTTGTAAACACACTACGGTATACGTTACTATTTTGTAGAGATGATGGCACCCCTCCAAAAAAGAAGCAAACTAGGTTGTAGGTCCTGTCAAGCAATAGAAATGTCCGGTAGAAATGGCTAAATGTTGCAACGGAAGTATTTCAGAATGGTGAACATAATTGAAACCTACGCGATGATCGCGTGCTGTATGTACATTGCTCGTAAATTTCATATGGAACACAAGTTATTCGATCTTGCGTTTTATTGTGGGTAAATTTCCAGAAAGCATTTGTCATTGATTTTATATATTTGGGTGGCTCCTAAAAGAGCCGTTTGATTCGTTTCAAGTGAGTATTAAATCACTTTATTTCTTGGGTGCCTTCTTTGCTCCCTTTTTGGCGCCCTTCTTCGCGGCCGGTTTCTTCGCGGCCTTTTTAGCCACGGGTTTCTTGGTCTGTTTGGCTTCAGTTTTCTTTGTTGCTGCCTTCTTTGCGCCCTTCTTGGGTGATTTGGAGGTCTTCTTGGGTGATTTGGAGGTCTTCTTGGGTGACTTTACTTTCTGTGCCTTCTTTGCGACGGCGGGTTTCTTAGCAGCGGGTTTCTTGGCGGCGGGTTTCTTGGCGGCTGGCTTCTTAACCACTACCTTCTTCTCCGCGACTTTCTTGACCAACTTGAACGAACCTGAAGCACCTTTGCCTTTCGTGTGGACGATATCTCCCTTGTCAGGCATACGCTTGAGAGCGAGCTTCAGATGGCTGCTACAGTTGTCTCCAACCTTGTAGTTGGCTTTGATGTACTTTTCGATGGCTTGGCGGGACGACCCGTTGCGCTCCTTCAAACTGCCGATTGCAGCTTTGACCATCTCGGAGTACTTGGGGTGTTCAGCCACTTTCACAGCTTTCTTGGCCTCACCAGAGACACCAGACATGTTGGGATAGAAGTTTTTGAGAGCTTGGCGTATAAGAATAACGTTCAGGTTGGAATATCCAAAGTGAAACTGACTTACCGCTACGTCAACATATATTACACATGTGCGAACCACCGAGAAGACAGTTCGCGCCACGAGCGATTCAACATGGCGGACCCAGAAATGTGTTTGTTACTTGACTTTGAACGGTCATTCTCAGCTTGTTCGTGGCTTAAATCTAAGCGTGGCGTCGCGTGTAACTAGAGAATAAGTCGGGTTTTCGTACTAGCTTCCCTATGACTTCAAATTGTTCGATGTGGTCGAACGTTGTGCCAATTTGTCAATTACATCTTCGCATGTTTCAATTGTTTGTCGTTGTATTCTCGCCTTTTAAGCGAACAAACGGCTTTGAATTTGATTGAATTGGTATAGAAGTGATAGAATGTTTATCTGTCTATGGAATTATATCAGAATAACAGCAAGAACCACTAGTTTTATTGAGATATGTTGGCATTCCTCATACTAACTAACACACTCGTTGATATGATGGCTGTACGGATCCATATCGAACGTGATCTACATTTTGATTTTCTTTCAATGTTTTCACATCAAATTAGTAGCGCATAAAGTCAATTTACAGATAGATTAAAAGATTTTCGACACAGCGAGATCCTTGGAGTTTATTTTTACGCATTTGTTTGTAGACTGAGGAGGTCTGAGAGGAACTCGTTTGGCTGTTCTTCGTGACAAAAGCTTCGTGAGTTTGCCGCGCTTTTTGGTTCGTTGTCGTGCTTGTCAACGCCGTGTTATTTCTAAGTTTGCTTCATTTATTTGACTATAAATTCAATTCCTAATTCAATGTCAATATCTGGATTGAATACTCAATTCATTACCTAGTATTTGTTCTGGGACGAATCGCGTGACATCGAAACATTTTCCCGCCTTTTTATATTACAACTTGGTGCTTCATACATGGTTCATCAGGGCGCCCTGATGTTCATATCTTCATCTAGTAACCTCCACTATTACTAGTGATTGTGTATTCAGGTCATTCTTTTCTAACCAATGTTTAGTTTTAGAAACATTTCAGTTGCATTTCATTCAATATTTCGAGCATTTGCGAGACGGTCAAAGGTCTTGAAGATGTTCAAACAATCTCTACTCCGGTGCAAGTATAAATAACCGTGCCTGCTTACACTGTATCTCTTAATTTAAAAACTACCAATCCAGTAGTCAAAGGGTTGAGAGATCTATGGAACTTTAGAACGAATAGTGAAGAGAAAACTGAAATCAGTTGAGTCTTTATTTTGAAAATGTAAAGTAGTGTGATGCTTTGCGCATGTACGTACCCTGGTTCGCCGCACATCGTATTATAGAGCTTAAAAAAGCCTCTGGAACCAGGGTAGCATGTACGAGACCTTTTTTATTTCAGCATTTATAGTCATTGCCTTTATAGCATGTGGTGGCTCTGAAAAGAGCCGTTGTTTGTGTTTGGTTGAGAACCAGTCTAAGCTCTCTATACCAGTCGCGATTTAGGGGATCGAGTTTCTCGTTGGGTTTGCTGTTGGACCCAACGCACCCAACAGAATATATAAACACTTGCACGTAATTTTAAGCAAACACACCACAAAAGGCATCCTGCATGAAATTGTGAAAGAACAAACCTGAGTTTGAGTGAAGACAATCTAGTTGTCAAATTCTGAAGTGTTTGTAAGGCTCCTTTTTCAAAAAAGACTTATTGAAAATCCCTAAAGGTTTTAAGGCGCTCACTCGCACATGTCTCAATTATCCAATCGAAACACTCGTTATATCGACATGGGTCAAGGAGCTGCTGTTGCCATGGCAACAAGCAATTAAGGTGAAAAATTCAAGTTTACAATAAAATTTTGGTCTGTTGTTATGTGAACGATTTTAAATTGCCCTCCCTGCCTCCACCGAATATGACACCGTTTATTATTCTGGCGGCTTCATTTGCGATTTACTGTAATATATGACACTGCCAATGCAATATGACACTAAAACTGAAGCAAAATTATCAGCAAGGGATAGTTATAGCCGGCTAAACAACTTCACAGGGTAAACATGTCAGGAGATAAATTACACAGATGGATAGAACGAACCGATTATACTAACAGAGTCGAATACTGGGCCAACGTCAACAGAGCCAACATACTCATCTACAGAGTAATCTGAAGAGAAGACACCTTTTATAGCCAACATGATTCCCAACAGGCCCAACGTACTTACAGAGTAATCTGAAGAGAAGATATGCCTTAGCCAACATGATTCCCAACAGACCCAACATACTTACAGAGCAATCTGAATTAAGACAATATATACCTTAGCCAACGTGATGTCCATTTAACAGGTCCAACAGACCCAACATACTTACAGAGTAATCTGAATTAAGACAAGATATACCTTAGCCAACATGATGCCCAACAGGCCCAACAGACCCAACATACTTACAGAGTAATCTGAATTAAGACAAGATATACCTTAGCCAACATGATGCCCAACAGGCCCAACAGACCCAACATACTTACAGAGCAATCTGAATTAAGACAATATATACCTTAGCCAACGTGATGTCCATTTAACAGGTCCAACAGACCCAACAGACCCAACATACTTACAGAGTAATCTGAATTAAGACAAGATATGCCTTAGCCAACGTGATGTCCATTTAACAGGTCCAACAGACCCAACAGACCCAACATACTTACAGAGTATTCTGAAGACAAGATATACCTATAGCCAACATGATGCCCAACAGACCCAACAGACCCAACAGGCCCAACATATACTTACAGAAGACATTTAGATACCTATAGCAACGTGATGCATTACTAACATTACGTACAGAGTAATTTGGGGTCGACAAGACAGTGCCGGGAAAGTCCCATGATCCACACACTACTTTGGAATTAGTTATCATCAATAAGAGGACAGACACATAAAAAAGTGATGTCAATTATTTTACAATAACAAAAATGTGAAAAAATGAATAGAACAACAAGTTACAAAGCAAAGCAAACAGATTCAGTCATCCAGTGTCGCAAAGCGAACACTATCAGTTTTCTTTCTGTTCGGCCTCAACATCCTTCAGAGACAAGATAGCTTTTTATCTGAAATTTGCTCAAGAAAGTCAACTTGGAACAAAACTGAAACTGATCATCCATTGTTGAAATTTTCAGCTTTGTACGCGCCATTTTATTTTTATCTGTTTGTTTGATGATAAAAATTAACCAATCAGCGCTATTATTATATAACGTTATTGTAAGAAGTTTAATAGTATCAAACCTATGCATGCATGCATCTCGTTCAAACAATTAAATGAAGACGAATCCATGATTTTTTATTAGGACACATTGCCAGGTGTCCTGGGTTTGTAGATGAAACCGAAAAGATGTTTGATATTTATGCCCCTCACAGGTGGATATAGGCGGTTCTGGGGGTGTACACCCCCACCTCAGGACTTATTGTGTGCCCCTTTCACTCCGGTCAAATTAGTATATTCATATACAATGAAAGCTAGGAACTAAAAATTGCCCCATCTACCCCCTGCTATATAGCGCGTCGTACTTATAGTTTTAGAAAGCGAGAAAAACCAAGAACCAAAAATAAGATAAAGATATAAGAAAACCTCCTGTATACAGGCATCAAGAGTTCCAGACTTTCGGTACGCGCGCAATGCATTGTGAGATTATTACAAAGGAAAAGTGAGCACCAAGTGAGCAAAAACATAGCTTGGGCTCCCTGTGTCTAGAATTGGTGCTCACTTTTCCTTTGTAATAAAACCGGAAGTCTGGAACTCTTGATGCTTGTATTTCAAGTAAATTATGTTTATTTCAAATCCAATTATCCTATATTTCCTATATATTTACCCACTCCTGGAGGTAAAACAATAACGTACCCCATATAGCCCTGCACCCCCTCCTTAAAACTATCCTGGATCCGCCCATGCCTCTATATATACCGGCCAATCCATGTAGTACATGTACTCTTACACGCTTGAACTTAAATAAATAAATTTATCTTTTTGGTGTACACCTAATCAGCAATAACAATAACGATCTGTGAGCTCCATTATTTTGATAGTATAGGCTAAGTAATGTTGAATATCTAATGCTGTAGGGAGCTTATCACTAGCGAGCAATTTATAAAAAATACGCGTGTTATAAGGCCTTGTTACACGGTGAAACTTTTTCGTGAAACTTTTTCGTGAAACGGTGCGAGACAGTTTCACCGTGTAACATGTTTGCTGAAACAAGTTTCACGAGGTGTGTTACACGGTGCAATAGCTGGTTTAAATGCCTTGTTACACGCTGAAACTTTTTCGTGAAACTTTTTCGTGAAACAGTGCGAGACAGGTTTCACCAAGAGTTTCACCGTGTAACATGGTCGTTTTCAGGAAACTTTTTCGGATTTGCGTTGCGAGACAGTTTCATGAAAAGTAGAACGAATTCGTGAAACTCGAAGCAAAAACGTTTCAACAATTAAGGCCTTTTTCGTGAAACTTTTTCGTGAAACAGTGCGAGACACTCAAGTATGTCAAGGCCTGGGTGAGCTGCTATTATGGAACAAAACTTTGATTTTTTTGTTGTATTCCTAAAACGTTTCAAAATGACTTGAAATTTGGACCATCAATAGAATTTGGGTAGATAAAGAGCCTTAACTCAAAACATTTGCATTAGGGGTGGTCACGTGACCAGTTAGAGAGATAAAAGCAATACATTTGTACACAATTATTTTAAGCCGTTGGTGGCGAGTTCAAGTGATAAATTCTAGCTAGTACCTTAAAGCTATTTCGTTGTAAGTGCTTTATAGATTGTCGTTCGGAATGGGTGACTTTCATTTCTTTTTAAGGAGATACGGGGTAAAACAGATCACGTGACCAGATAATCAAAATCATTTTTATTCAAATTTTTCTTTAAAAACAAACAAGAGCCACCCATGCCACACAGAACGATAATCTATAAAGCACTGGGAGAGAAATATATTGAAGGTATTTGTTAGAATTTCCTACTTGAACTCGCCACCAACGAGCTATTTTTCTGTTTTCCAATGTAATGACGTCATAGGTCACGTGATCATTAAAAACTTTGCACTAAAAAGATAAGGACCCGAAATCCAATGTATGCACTAGTTTTCGTTTAAACGTTTGCTGAAACTCGTTGTGAAATTCTGTTCACCAGCCTCCCTCGATATAATTATTTCTAGTGCCATGCGCTTTATCGAAACCGGTCAGGCGCGCGAAAATTTAAAACATGGCGCGAGACGATAGAAGAAAACGTGCTCTTGCCGTTTTAATGATAGTAGAGGCCATGGAGGATGACGAAACTGAACCAGTTGTACAACAGTGAAAGCGTATTAACTGGGTATGATCGTGGATAGGAAGGAGAGCGACGAGGGGAGTTTATCATCAACTGATAAAAGAGTTAGAGCTCGAAGATGAAGTAGCCTACAGAGATTTCTTTCGTATGAATGGACAGAAATTCAGGTTTATTGTGGACAATGTAGGAGAATCTCTTTTTTTTCTTTTACACCTATTTTTCTCTCGAGCTCTCTTGATCCAGCTTCGGAAAGCTCGTCTTCTTCGCTGTCGATATTGCTACTCTCTTCCATGTCAATTTGACTATCGTACACAGACCGCTGAGCGCCCTGAGTTAATTTATGGACTTTCCAACATTGCCGGATTTCATATCGTGAGAGACTGGGTACGAACCCTAAATATTGTGATAATCAACACAAGACCCACATAGCCAGACTAGAGCACATCGAGTTAAGCAAAAACCCAAAGTTTGGTGTTAATCGGGTCAATATTGAACGACTTATGGCCATTCAAAAATGATAGAATTTACAAAGAAATGTATGGAGCAGCGGACAGTTCAGTATATCCGGCAATCCGGAAACTTTTTTGCTTCGAGTTTCACGAAAAAGTAGAACGAAGTTCTACTTTTCATGAAACTCTCTCGCAACGCAAATTAGAAAACGTTTCCTGAAAACGACCATGTTACACGGTGAAACTCTTGGTGAAACCTATCTCGCACTAGCTGTTTCACGAAACAGTTTCACGAAAAAGTTTCACCGTGTAACAAGGCCTTTAAACCAGCTATTGCACCGTGTAACACACCTCGTGAAACTTGTTTCAGCAAACATGTTACACGGTGAAACTGTCTCGCACCGTTTCACGAAAAAGTTTCACGAAAAAGTTTCACCGTGTAACAAGGCCTTTCATGGTTTTAGTGTTTGCACTCTAGCCTAGTGCCCAGGTTTATTGGAATCGCTCTATGACAACGTTCTTGCAATTAGGTGTATACAAGCAAAGATTTTGAAGGAAACAGAAAACTGAATATTAGGAATGTAATATATGACTACAGCACCGACCTTTTGCCTTACAGAGAGCTAGGGGAGCAATCCTTTTCAGTATGGCTGTAGTTTTCCTTCCTTCGAAGCCCATCGATGTGTTCCATAAACAAGTTTTCCATTTGCAAGAACTATGTGGTATTCATTTCAAACTTGGATATGTATGTAATTTTTCACTTTTTTTTATTTTTGGAAATATTCTTCGTAAGGTACATTTAAAATATAGTTTTAAAATTTTGTTGTAAAATATATGCAATATTACTTTTTACAATAACTTACAAATTTCTTGAGCACTGATTGGTTAATTTTTATCATCAAACAAACAGATAAATGGGGCAATTTTTAGTTCCTAGCTTTCATTGTATATGAATATACTAATTTGACCGGAGTGAAAGGGGCACACAATAAGTCCTGAGGTGGGGGTGTACACCCCCAGAACCGCCTATATCCACCTGTGAGGGGCATAAATATCAAACATCTTTTCGGTTTCATCTACAAACCCAGGACACCTGGCAATGTGTCCTAATAAAAAATCATGGATTCGTCTTCATTTAATTGTTTGAACGAGATGCATGCATGCATAGGTTTGATACTATTAAACTTCTTACAATAACGTTATATAATAATAGCGCTGATTGGTTAATTTTTATCATCAAACAAACAGATAAAAATAAAATGGCGCGTACAAAGCTGAAAATTTCAACAATGGATGATCAGTTTCAGTTTTGTTCCAAGTTGACTTTCTTGAGCAAATTTCAGATAAAAAGCTATCTTGTCTCTGAAGGATGTTGAGGCCGAACAGAAAGAAAACTGATAGTGTTCGCTTTGCGACACTGGATGACTGAATCTGTTTGCTTTGCTTTGTAACTTGTTGTTCTATTCATTTTTTCACATTTTTGTTATTGCCAGTAAAATAATTGACGTCACTTTTTTATGTGTCTGTCCTCTTATTGATGATAACTGATTCCAAAGTAGTGTGTGGATCATGGGACTTTCCACTGTCTTGTCGACCCCAAATTACTCTGTACGTAAGAGGTCTGTAAATATGTTGAGCCTGTTGGATCTGTTAGTAATGCATCACGTTGCTATAGGTATCTAAATGTCTTCTGTAAGTATAATATGTTGGGCCTGTTGGGCCTGTTGGGCCTGTTGGGCCTGTTGGGCCTGTTGGGCCTGTTGGGCCTGTTGGGCCTGTTGGGCCTGTTGGGCCTGTTGGGTCTGTTGGGCCTGTTGGGCCTGTTGGGTCTGTTGGGCCTGTTGGGCCTGTTGGGCCTGTTGGGCCTGTTGGGCCTGTTGGGCCTGTTGGGCCTGTTGGGTCTGTTGGGTCTGTTGGGTCTGTTGGGCCTGTTGGGTCTGTTGGGCCTGTTGGGAATGCATCACGTTGGCTATAGGTATAACTTCTCTTCAGATTACTCTGTAAGTATGTTGGGTCTCTTGGGTCTGTAAATGGGTCTGTTGGGCATCACGTTGGTTATAGGTATCTTGTCTTCAGATTACTCTGTAAGTATGTTGGTTCTGTTGGGCATCATGTAGGTATCTTGTCTTCAGATTACTCTGTATCTATGACCGCCCTCGAGTGGATGTTGCCATGGCAACAGCGGATTGACCCATGTGGATATAACGAGCGTTTTGATTGGATAAAAAAACATGTTGAGTATAGACTTGCGCGAGCGTGCAATTTGTGAAATTCATTGAGTGTTTATATAATATCCAAAACCTTTTAGAGATTTTCAGTGTCTTTTTGAGAAAAAAAGGATCCTTGCATTGCAACACTCCAGAATTCGACAACTAGTAGATTGTCTTCACTCAAACTCAGGTTTGTTCTTTCACAATTTCATGCAGGATGCCTTTTGTGGTGTGTTTGCTTAAAATTACGTGCAAGTGTTTATATATTCTGTTGGGGGCGTTGGGTCCAACAGCAAACCCAACGAGAAACTTGTTCCCCTAAACGGCGACTCATATGAAGCTCTCTCGCCACGGATTCGGCGGGCAAGCTGAATGTCCTTGGGCATGATGGTGACTCGCTTGGCGTGAATGGCGCACAAGTTAGTGTCCTCAAACAGGCCAACCAAGTAAGCCTCGCTGGCCTCCTGAAGGGCCATCACAGCTGAGCTCTGGAAGCGAAGATCGGTCTTGAAATCTTGGGCGATTTCACGGACGAGACGCTGGAAGGGCAGCTTGCGGATCAACAACTCGGTAGACTTCTGGTAACGACGGATCTCACGAAGAGCGACAGTACCAGGCCTGTAACGATGAGGTTTCTTGACTCCACCAGTTGCTGGGGCACTCTTTCGTGCTGCTTTGGTGGCGAGTTGTTTTCGGGGAGCTTTTCCACCGGTAGATTTACGTGCAGTTTGCTTTGTACGAGCCATTTTTAGATTTCAGAAATGTCTTTCCTCAAGATAGAAAACCTTTTCAATGTTTTGAGTTTTATATCGCGCGCGCTGTGATTCGATTGGTTGAGAACGAACTTTCTCTGATTGGCTTAGCATCCTGAACTTCGACGCTGATTGGTCTGTTTTCTGGCGGCTTCTACGAACTTGATCCTAAATTTTAGACAACTATCACTCTCGGGTGTTATGGCTTCATAATAACAGAAAATGTCTCCATCATGTCTCGAATGTAAAGCGCAACCATGAATGTGCTTCATGTTATCTTTGGATTTGAATTTCGGGTCAAAATAGTTGAGATTTCTGCGAGTGAAATTTGGTGAGCTTGGTGTAAGGCCTCATTTCCATATCCGAAAACAAACCTTTAGAACTAGCCAATCACATCAAGCTAAAAGCGTCTCATAAAGTTTACCGCTCGTAATTCAAGCTTTACTGAAGTTTGAACCATGTCTGGAAGAGGTAAAGGAGGAAAAGGTCTAGGAAAAGGAGGCGCCAAGCGTCATCGTAAGATCCTTCGGGATCACCAAGCCCGCCATCCGTCGTCTTGCTCGCCGTGGTGGAGTCAAGCGAATCTCTGGCTTGATCTACGAAGAGACCCGTGGTGTCCTCAACTTTTCCTTGAGAACGTGATCCGTGATGCTGTCACCTACACCGAGCACGCCAAGCGCAAGACGGTCACTGCCATGGATGTAGTGTACGCTCTGAAACGCCAAGGACGTACCCTGTACGGATTTGGAGGATAGACTGGTTTGGATCTCCAAACACAAAACAACGGCTCTTCTCAGAGCCACCACATTTGACAAAGTCAATGCTTATATTGCTGATACCTAAACCATGCCGTACTTCAGGCACACGCTTTTGCAAGAGATAAGGTGAAGGTTTTGTTAGTAAAAAGTACCAATGACGCTTTGAGGAAACTTAGCCGTGTTTTGTTGCGCGGTTTATATTTCAGTGTTTTGCGCGCGGTAATCAGTGTTTTGGCGCGCGGTTTGCATTGCACCAACCTATCGAGGATATCAATTTAGGGAACCTGTGGTAGACCCCTGAAGAAATCCAGATCCTCAAGTTCATCCCTGAAGAATTCCTGTGTGGGGCCATTACCTCCCTGAAGAATTCCACAAAATAATAAAGAATTCATGGTACCCCTGAAGATTTCCAGCACACAAAACACCCCGAATCCTGAAGATTTCCATCACAAAACACCCCAGACCCCTGAAGATTTCCAAGGTCCTCGATGGGGGGGTGCAAATTTTTAATGCAATAGCCCATTTCAGTGTTTTGGCGCGCGGAAAACCCCCGGAGAAAACCATTTGAATGTCGCATCCCATGATAAAAGCCATGCAAACGTTCGTTCGAAAACTTGTTCTACGTCGGGATATTTATCGAAACGGGCTAGCGAACAGTAGACGCCTTTTTGAAATCGTTTTAACGAATTATTTTTTTCAGAAATGGCGCCAAAATGAAATGTTGGCTACTCGGCGCGTATCCTGCTAGCGTGATTTTCAGACGGTCAGCGGAGTCTGAAAATCAGGCTAGTATCCTGCTCGCGTTTTTATTTCCAGGAAATTTCCGACCTGCTTGCAGTGTCTATCAAAAGCAGCCCAATAAATATTGTTTTGACGTTCATTATATAGAGGGGAGCAATGAAACTTTGCCAGATTATAAAGCAAGAGACACACCATTTTGGTCTACATTTGTTGGCTTATAACCCGGTGTACGCAATCGATGAAATCGATAATCGATGACAATCGATATCAATCGATATCAATTAATCGATTGATATTGGAAATCGATGACCAATCGATGAAACAAAAATCTGTGACCTTTGATCGATTGTCATCGATTGCCTTATGATTGATCGATTGTTATCGATTGCCCTAAAATAGATCGATTTTCATCGATTTTCATCGATTGTTTTGTACTTATGGCCAGAGCGGGAACAAGCGCACTCAGCTTGTAATTGCCCTAGCTGTCCCCGGTCATTACTACCTTGAAAGCATTTCCTCGCGTGCCTCTTTCCCAGTCTCTTTTTATGAGCTAGAAATATTTCTCCTTGTTGGACTTGGAAAAGACAACATTGATATCCCTTCACGATGCATCGATCGCACTTTTAGACTGACTTCGTGGCTTTCCCAGCGGCTTTCCATATACGACATCTTAGCGGCAACGTACAGAGGGAGGTCGATAGGACTACGTCACGAAATCTTGTACTGAACCTGATAACAATCGATCGATGATCGATTTTCATCGATTGTCATTTTTCTTGTGTGACTATCGATTGGTGATCGATTGGCCAAAACCAATCGATATCAATCGATTAACTATATCGATTATGATCGATTGGTTTTCCGATCATCGATTGCGTACACCGGGCTTATAAACATGGAGGATGATAGTATAATAAAGTGGAAACTGAACTTCATGTTGTGCAATTTTCTTTACCCCCGAAGAATTACCCTGGGCGCTAGAGGTCTGAGAAGTTTCACGATTTAGAGAGTAAGTTCGCACTATAAAATATTTCCTTGAGAAAGTTCAAGCCCCTCTGGTATCCATGGTACCGCTGAATATTGGACTTTGGAAAGAGCTACCCCCTTTAGATCACAGCTCTACCCTCGTATAAAAGTACCTAAGCGAGGTGTTTTCATAAACAACAAGAAAGTATGGTACCATGACTATGCTTGTTCTAGTGTATTTAACATGTGAACTAAAATTATTTACAAAATAATGTGAACTGAACTTCGAAGATTGACATGTTCGAATCTAGTCGAATCTGTATTTACAAAAGGCTATGAACCTGATAAAACTGCCGTAACAAGAACAGTAATTGTTTACGTGTTCACTGTCAGTCAGTGCTGAAATTACTTTATCAGATTTAAGGAACTTGTGGCTCCAGTATTCGACACACGATGAAACACAAGTGTATTGGTTCGTACTTGCCGCCTTTGTCTATTAGCATTTGGTCATTTCTTTTCAGAAATATGGTGAGCTCCTAAAAGAGCTGTCGTTTATAGATTGTTGGTAGTTCTACTTGCTGCTAGTGTACTTGGTGACGGCCTTGGTGCCTTCGCTCACAGCGTGCTTGGCCAGTTCACCAGGAAGAAGAAGGCGAACAGCGGTCTGGATTTCTCGAGATGTGATGGTCGACTTCTTGTTGTAGTGAGCCAAGCGGGAAGCTTCGGTAGCAATTCGCTCGAAGACATCCTGTACAAACGAGTTCATGATCAACATGGCTTTGCTGGAGATACCGGTGTCGGGATGGACTTGCTTCATGACTTTGTAGATGTAGATGGAGTAGGTTTCCTTTCTCTTTCGGTGTCTCTTCTTCTTGCCATCAACCGCGGCCTTCTTGCCGGCTTTCTTTTCGCCTTTCTTTCCAACTGGAGCGACTTTCGCAGGCATTTTTAACGATAGAAGAAATAAACGTAACTTTCGATTTTAATAATACGATATCAAAGGCAAACAGTATGACAGAGCTTCACACTGTCCAAGCTATTTATATGACGCAGTCCAAGGATCGAGGATCGAAATCCCCGGTTTCTGATTGGTTTTACGTAAAGTAGCTACCCGCTGGTCATATATCTGAATTTCTAGCCCTATGATTGGTTGATTCCACTAACTTACGTCTGAGAAAACAGTGAAATAGACAATATCTTATTGCATGAAATTTACATTTGTGTCGTGATTGGTGGATTTCGATCCCTTACATCCGTATAAAATTTCGAAGGAAGTAATTTTTCGTCCATTCTCTCGAAAGTGTGTGAATTTTATCTTTACGTGAAGTTTCATTAAATCTTAGTAAAAAATGTCTGGCCGTGGCAAAGGCAAAGCAAAGGGTACCAAATCGAAGACTCGATCTTCTCGCGCGGGTCTACAGTTCCCTGTCGGTCGTATCCATCGTCATCTCCGCAAGGGAAATTACGCTCAGAGAGTTGGTGCTGGCTCCAGTTTATTTGGCAGCCGTACTCGAGTATCTAAGCGCTGAAATCCTAGAGTTGGCCGGCAATGCAGCCCGTGATAACAAGAAAACCAGAATCATCCCTCGTCATTTGCAACTGGCCGTCCGAAATGACGAAGAATTGAACAAGTTGCTTGGTGGAGTGACGATCGCTCAAGGTGGCGTTCTACCAAACATCCAGGCTGTTTTACTGCCCAAGAAGACCGATAAGGGTGGTTCTAAGAAGTCCTCGCAAAGCCAAGAATACTAGATGCTCTTCTAGTGTTCAAACATCAAACCAACGGCTCTTTTAGGAGCCAACATATCACACGAAAGCTCAATGAACCTAATGCAAAGCAATACCTTGACTTTCGAACACGGAACACTACATGCAATTTATTTATACCATCAGGACTGAAGAACAGCAAATTAATTTATAACATGATGTGGATTACTCCTTAACTGGAATTGTGATATGTTACATTCGAAATCTGCACGCTTACGGAAATGAATGAAGTTTAGGCGCCAAAACGGTCAAAAAATGGCGGGCTTTTAAGTTTAACAGTTTTGAATTAATTAATTTTCACATCAAGTTGATGTCACTACTAGTTGTGTTGTAAATAGACTTTGTACAGATAGAATATTTTTTGCTGATTCAGTTTGATGCCAGATAGAATTTCTACATCAATAAAAGTTTTTTACGTTACTCTTGAGTTTTTCTGTAATCTACTATTGTTAGATATAATTTTTAACTTCATGATTCTAAACTGTATATATATATATACAGTCATTTGCAAAAATTCTGGCCGCTACGAAATATCAATATATCGGGTGCATTATGGGTAATTAAATAATCTAAAATTCCCCTTAAAGAGCAGGTTAACGCCAGCAAAGTTGGTAGAAATATTTATTATAATGTTTATTTTAGTCTTACGTTTGTTGTTTGTACATTTTACTTCATTTAATAAGTTAGGAAACTGAAAATAGTATTATTTAATTACCCATAATGCACCCGATATATTGATATATCGTGGCGGCCAGAATTTTTGCAAATGACTGTATATAGTGTTATACTTAATAATTATTATAAGACGAGCTTTAAATGTATAGAGTGATTCCAATAAACCTGGGCACTACTAGTTATTAGCTATCAGTGTTTATTAGATGCAAAGAAAGAAAAGAGTGAGTGTGTATTGGTATTAGTGTAGTTAGTAATGCCCAGGTTTATTGGAATCACTAGTAGCCATCCACAAGCAGAATGTTGTTGAATATTTTAACAAGACGCTCAATGAGCGTACACTCGGACATTTATGACAATGACAGTTGTATGACTAGGGAGAATGTGTGTTGGTGAGGATAGATAAAGATCTCCGAATCGTCTGTCTTCGAACGTCCAGTTGAGGTTGCATATGGTCAGATGGTTCTGATAAAGTTTTTCGTTTGTTGTAATGAAGGCACGTTTGTTTTTGTTATAAATGAAACGACATCTTTCAGAGTGGTCCCACATGAATCTGCGTATGCTTTTAAAGTATGTGAAATGAGCGTGTTTAAAGCCCATGTTTTATCGGCCATAAAGATCCGAGCCGCCGGCTTCAGATATTTTTTAATCAAGCTTGTTGACCGGCCCTTTCAAAAACACTCGAGATCTCAACTGCTTCTTTCTCGACACGGCACTTCTAGTCGGTAGTCGTGGAACGTGACGAAATCCAGTAATGAATACAAGCATCAAGAGTTCCAGATTTCCGGTACGCGCGCAATGCATTGTGAGATTATTACAAAGGAAAAGTGAGCACCAATTCTAGACACAGGGAGCCCAAGCTATGTTTTTGCTCACTTGGTGCTCACTTTTCCTTTGTAATAATCTCACAATGCATTGCACGCGTACTGGAAGTCTGGAACTCTTGATGCTTGTATATTAGCGAGTACACTAGTATGGACTGAGTTGGTGTATAAGGTCAAGTCTTCGTGTAGCTGCACAAAAGTCCTGGCTATTGTTCTATTGTAGTTCTATGTATTGTTTATTCATAAAAAACAATAGCCAGGACAATTTGTGCAGCTACACGAAGACCTTGCCACGTGCAATGATAAATTCAATGGTAGAGTGATTCCAATAAACCTGGGCACTACTAATTAGCTGTCAGTGTTTATTAGATGCAAAGGAACAAAAGAACACAAAGAGTGAGTGTCTCCATGTAGTTTTCGGTGAAGAAATCTCAGCGTTCCAGGAAAGAGTCTCAGATTTCATAAACATCAATATTATGCGGCTCGAAATCTCGAATTTTCAAATTTCAAACAACATGTATCTCAGCGTCTCGGCGAGTCTCGGATTTGACTATTCCGCCACCCTAATATAGACATATTCACTGGCCAAATGGGTAGAAGCTTATTGGGGATTAATTTCAACTTTTCCTTGTCGTTCAATGTTGACAGTGCCATGTGCTGTGTTTTTTAAGTCAGACACAGCTAGCAACTGAAATTCTATAGTTTTCTATTCTTTTTCTGATTGCTTAATGAACTTGGTGTGAGTAAACACATTAAAATGAGTGCTTATGGGGAAAGTTTTCACGTTTCAGCTTGACATCAATACAGTTGCTGCTGGTGGTGGTTCAAGGCTCTTTTTTAGGGCAGGCACACCTGTGGTTGGGCCTGAATCAGCAGGGGCTCACCCGGGACCTGTTTGCTACCGAAAAGGTTTGTACCTTTTGTACCTTTGCCTCTCAGAAAGTTTTGTTTGTCTTAGTATAATATTATATAATGCACAACATCAAATCAATGTAAATATAAGGGTAAATGTTTTGAATTCTGTGCCTAATAAAGTTTATTATTATTATCATCATCATCATCATCATTATTATTATTATTATTGTTATTATTATGTCTGAATTGGGCCTACAACCATTGACAACTGCGTTGGTACAATTCACTGACATTTATTACTTGGGCATGTCTAGGGGTCCCTGCAAAAAGTCAGAGTTGCATTGCGGGTCTCGAAGTCTCGTTTTTTCGCAAAAAGCCGTCTCAGAGTCTTGATTTTTGAAAACAAAGGAAATCGGTGAAAAAGCGTCTCAGGCTCGCAAAAATATGCCTTGTATCGGAGTCTCGCAAAGTCTCGCCTTGACCATTCGATACCCCTATGTCTAATGCGCCAGTACACATCTGTTTATTCTTCTTCCAGGTGGTTATTTAGCAGTAACAGATGTTAACCTTGTCCTTGGGAGGCTTTTACCAGAGTAAGATATAGAATTCATGATTATAACATTATTAAAATAAACAACGACAAGCCACCTATCAGGTTTGCAATCCCCTTCAAAGACCAAAAGTCGGCTGATATAGTACGAAATCAGCTACGTGACCTCAGCTTGAGGATTGGAATAAACATCTCGCCAGTCTATACAAGCAGCAAAATCAAGCAAGACCTCACAATCAAAGAACCCAAACCTTCTATTGTGAATCAACAGTGCGTCGTATATAACTTCAAGTGTGACTAGTGTGCGACACAAGTTATGTTGGCTATACATGCCGGCATTTATATCAGCGCATTGAGGAGCATAGATCAGGAGTGATTGGTCAACACATTGTGCAACATTGTGGGAAGCCCGCTGAGAATATCAATCACCTGTTTACCACCTTACGTCGATGCAAAGACAGATTCGAGTGTCTGATATTTGAGATGCTGTTTATTCAAGAACTTCATCCAAATCTTAACAAACAATCAGACTCAATTAGAGCGAAATTGTTCAGTGCTCCCCAGTGACTACCCTCGAACTGATTATTATTCATAATGGACTCTATATAAACTCTATACATTGACTAACACTTATCCTTGAAAATGGCGTTAGCAACGCCGAAACGTCGAACTTCATTATCTTAAACTTTATCGTAAAAAATTATTAATCATTATTAATAATATTATTGCTGCCATTAGAGTGATTCCAATAAACCTGGGCACTACTAATTACAGGTAGTCAGTGTTTATTAGATGCAAAGAAACACAAACCAAACGAATGAGTGTCTAATAGTGTGTATTGGTGGAGTTTGTAATGCCCAGGTTTATTGCAATCACTATAGTTTTCTGCTGCTTCATGATTCATCATCATTAGAGTCGCTGTAAGTAAGAGATTTTCTGATAATGTTTTTTCCCCACTCTTACAGATATTTTCCCAATATCTTTGGCCCTCATGAAGACCAGCCACTGGACAAAGAAGGTGCAATGAATGCTTTCTCAAAATTTACTCAAGAGGTAAAGATGGTGCAATAGTAATAGTTTTTTTTTTTCAAGTTTTTGAAAAAAAATAAATAATAGTAATTAACAATAATTATTATGATATATTAGTATAATATAATTGCCAAGTCAGTTTAATATATAGAGGATAATGTACTGTCTCTCATATATCATGGCTGGGATCTGTCATTGTTAATATTGATAATTACTGGTACTAGAAAATTCAAGGTGGAAACACAAGTTTGTGTGTTGATTGAATCACTATTACCTAAAGTATCATCAACATCATGTTCATCAGCATCATATTTCTCATCATTACTCCTTCGCTATTGTGTCAACGTGTCAATCATGGTATTTACACAGCTTCTTTCATCCAGGTTAATGATTTTATAGCCAGTCAGCCTGACGGCAAGCAGAGTGCAACGTACAGCGACATGGAGCTAGCGCTGGGCTTTGTACAAGTAGCCAATGAGAGCATGTGTAGACCAATCAGAAATCTGACCGAATCACAAGGTTACGATACCTCCAAACACGTGCTTGCTTGCTTTGGTGGTGCAGGCGGACAGCATGCATGCGCAATGGCACGTTCACTGGGCATGTCCACAGTGTTTATACACAGGTATGAGTTACAGCCTTACCATACTCCTAGTGAGTCTCTATTATATGACCTACCCTACTCCCACAGAGTCAGAATTTTGTAAGTGTATAAGGGCCTACCCCACTCCCACTTAGTCAGCACTTTGTTAATATTTTAGGACCTACCCCTCTTCCATTGAGTCACCATTTTGTATTTTTTCAACCCCACTCCTACTGTGTCAGCATTTGGTTAGTATTTTTGGACCTACCCCTCTCCTAGTGGGTCACCATTTTGTATTTTTTCACAAACAACCCCACTCCTACTGCGTCAGCATTTGGTTAGTATTTTTGGACCTACCCCTCTCCTAGTGGGTCACCATTTTGTATTTTTTCACAAACAACCCCACTCCTACTGCGTCAGCATTTGGTTAGTATTTTTGGACCTACCCCTCTCCTAGTGGGTCACCACTTTATAGTTATGTAAACAACCCCACTTACACCAAGTCAGTATTCTAAGCATTTTACGACCCACCCCTTCCTCAGTGAGTCATCATTTTAAGTGTTTTATGACCAACCCCCCTCTCCCCAACTTGGTCACCATTTTGTCAGTGTGTTGGACCCAATCCACTCCAATTGAGTCATCATACAATATTTTTATATAATACATACTGGTGATGTAACAAACAGACTGCGTTGCCCCTAAAGATCCAAAAAGTGCATCATTTCTTAGTGAAGTGATAAGCATAGTATATTGGTTCTTTTATTTTCCAGATTTGCTGGTATATTGTCTGCCTATGGTATTGCATTGGCTGATATCGTACAGGAGGCGCAAGAGCCCTGTACCCATGCCTACGAAAAAGGTGAACAATCCGAGAAGGATCAGTGTAACCTGCAAGTTAAGGGAGAGGGGAGGGGAAGAGAAGGGGGGGAGGGGGATAAAAGAGTGTAGTCAATAATTGCCCATGAAGGAGCGCAACTGATGGTCAACATTGTATGGTGGGGGGAGGGGAGGGGAGGGGAAGGGAGTGTACAGGTGGGTAATCACGATCTAAGCTCTTCATCTAGTGTAATAATCGGTCTCAACATCACCAAATCATATTTGTATACGGTAGGTATCTACAAGCCAGTAGGTGTGTTTATAAAGCAATTGCATAACTTTTTTTAAATCATCAAAAACGTCATTTAAGCCATTTTCATGGGCAACCCTTCAAGTGTTTTTAAGCCGAAATTATAAATACTGTAGTGCCCACAATTCGAGTGTAACCGATCTAAAAATACCAAATCATGTTTGTATAGGTATTTAGAAGCCAGTAGTTCTATTTTTGAAGCAATTGCAAAACATTTTAAAAATCATCAAAATAGTCACTTAGGCTGTTTTCATGGGAAAGCCTTCAATTTTTGTAACAATCATTATAACATAGGTATGATATAACGCGCGCTCTGATTGGTTGGTTAGCGTGTGTCCGTAAGCCCACGGACACACGCTCGCGCCCACACACACACGCTCACGTCATCGGCATAGCGCGCGCTCTGAATTCAATCGGAAAATCAAATCGTTTTATTTGAATTTGCAGTGACTATGTTATAAAAGAAATGGTCAACGCTTTAGCTGTGCGTCCATCGAGTTTTTGAAGCACTTGGGAATTTGGGAGAGCACTCGTGAAGCTAGAGTTGCTCGAGGCTACGCCTCGAGCAACTCTTACGCTTATCTCGTGCTCTCCCAAATTCCCGCGTGCTCCATAACTCGATGGACGCATGCTAAGCGTTGACCATTCCTTAATTAGAGTCATTTTTGTATGATACCATTACCACACGTCACGAACCGTTCCCACGACTCTATAATCAACATTGTATGTTGTCTTTGTATCAGAATCCTTTCAATATCTGGATGAACGAATTGACGTGCTGATCAAGAAATGCCGAGACGGACTTGTGAAAGATGGACTTAGCGAGTAAGTGTCTTGTGCATATTATCAGCATCACTATCATCATTCATCATCATCATGATCATCATTCATCATCATCATCTCACCACCATGCACAGTATAATACCATCATAACCATCATTTATTATGATCATATCATCATCATTCTCATCACAACTCTCACCACCATCTTTATTTTCATCGTCACAGTTATCACCACAATCACCATCATAACCATCATCATAGTCATCACCATCATCACAGTCATCACCATCACCACAATCATCATCACCATCATAACCATCATCATAGTCATCACCATCATCACAGTCATCACCATCACCATCATCATCATTCCAAACTGTAACATGCTCTTGTTTTGTTTCTGTAGGGATTGTATCTCTACTGAGGTATTTCTAAACTGTAACATGCTCTTGTTTTGTTTCTGTAGGGATTGTACACTGAGGTATTTCTAAACCTGCGTTATGACAGGACAGACTGTGCACTGATGTGTAACCCAGCCAAGGCCAGCACCAAGGTAACCACTGAGCTATCATCTCATTTATAACCATAAAACTCAGTAGTATGACGAGCTCCTCAGTATTTCTATTGAAATACCCCAATTGTACCAATTCTAATTTAGACAAGAAGGTCATAAGTTTATTTATAGGCAAATACCCTGAAAGGTATCAGGATAACTATAACAGTGGTCGTTTTAGGTTTAGACACACCCTCAGTGCAGGGACCATGGAGACAGGGGGAGGGGGGTGCCTTGTTCCTTCCCCCTCTTTTAGCCAAATGGGTTGTCACAATACGTTGTTGTCTGATTAGAAGTCTACTAGTATATCATGGGTGCTCCATGGTCCCTGAAGTGGTACTGAAGAAATAGAAAATGAGCATGCGTGCTATGTGCAGATTTATAGCACATGGGTACTGATCAGAACACAAGAGAAGTGTTAGGAGAAGCACAGCACGTAGTGGAGTGCTTCACAACACTTCTCGAGTGTTCTGATCAGTCCGCAAGTGCTATAAATCTGCACATAGCACAGCGGACAAGTTTTCTATTTCTTTTATAAAATACAAGTTTTCAATTTTGTTCATTACAAAAATGTTTGAATATCTGCACGCACGTGCTGTGTGCTCATAAAGCACGTGGCATACGCATCCTTTGGCCAATCAGAGCGTGCGTTATGTCACTGTAATTTTATTACAAACTACGAGGTGTATGCATACATGTAGTTCAACAAATGAAGAACATTTCTTTTCAATTTCATTTCCATATGGTACTAAAGTGATTCAATGAACCTGTGTATGCTGGCTTTGACTTCAGCCATGCTGAAACACTTGGCCTTACACTCTTTTGTGTATGTACGAATTAACTTTGTATCAGAATTGTTTACCACCATTTGCAAGCGACCACCCAAGACAAAAGTGCTACTTGCAGTTTGCATTTAGACTCTAGACATCAAAGAAGCCACTTTCTGCATACTTGATGTTTATGATTGACAGAAGTCTATTGCAAACTTACCATTCGCAACTTTCAACGCAGGTGGTCGCGTATTTTAAAATGCTATGAGTGGTAATGTTTCTAAACTCATGAACTGTTGCTGTCCTTGTGCTTGTAGAATTCAAGTAATCATGGCGACTTTGAGAAGTCTTTTCTGGAAAGGTACTCATTCTTTCTTTTTATTATTTCCAACAATATCAGTTTAATCTGCAGATTATTTTCTATTTGTATCTCCCACCGAAAGATAACCTGAGTTTCAGGCTCAAAGGGGAGGGAGAGGAGGAGGGGAAAGGAAAGGGAAGGGGAAAAGTCCTCCTCTCCCCCTCCTCTCCCCCTTTGGGCCTGAAACTCAGGTTAACCGAAAGAGAGCCGTTAAACAAATATAGTCATACCCCCCACGTCGTGCCAGTCCCATGTCCCACAAGCGGACACCTTTGTGTAATGTGATCATCTTTCCTTCTATTCAGGTATCACCGTGAGTTTGGTTTTGATATTCCTGGCCGTAAGATCTACGTGGATGATATACGAGTGAGAGGTGTTGGACAATCCACTGTTAATATTAGGGGGCGAGAGTCTGCCCCTACTGGACCTCCAAAACCAAAGAAGGTATTGTGTCTTGTTTTATATCCTTATAAAACGGCTTTAAAGTGGACCTGGTAGTGACAGTGGTGATGATAGTGATGCCAATGGTAGTATTGACGATGGTGATGATGGTGGTGGTAGTATTGACGATGGTGATGATGGTTGTAGTGGTGGTAGTATTGACGATGGTGATGATGGTGGTGGTGGTGGTAGTATTGACGATGGTGATGATGGTGGTGGTGGTGGTAGTATTGACGATGGTGATGATGGTGGTGGTAGTATTGATGATGGTGATGATGGTTGTAGTGGTGGTAGTATTGACGATGGTGATGATGGTGGTGGTAGTATTGACGATGGTGATGATGGTGGTGGTGGTGGTAGTATTGATGATGGTGATGATGGTTGTAGTGGTGGTGATATTGACTTGGTGATGATGGTGGTGGTGGTGGTAGTATTGATGATGGTGATGATGGTGGTGGTGGTGGTAGTATTGACGATGGTGATGATAGTGATGCCAATGGTAGTATTGACTTGGTGATGATGGTTGTAGTGGTGGTGATATTGACTTGGTGATGATGGTGGTAGTATTGATGATGGTGATGATGGTGGTGGTGGTGGTAGTATTGATGATTGGTGGTGGTGGTGGTAGTATTGACGATGGTGATGATGGTGGTGGTGGTATGATGTGGTGATGATGGTGATGATGGTTGTAGTGGTGGTAGTATTGACGATGGTGATGATGGTGGTGGTAGTATTGACGATGGTGATGATGGGTGGTGGTGGTGGTAGTATTGATGATGGTGATGATGGTTGTAGTGGTGGTGATATTGACTTGGTGATGATGGTGGTGGTGGTGGTAGTATTGATGATGGTGGTGGTGGTGGTAGTATTGACGATGGTGATGATAGTGATGCCAATGGTAGTATTGACTTGGTGATGATGGTTGTAGTGGTGGTGATATTGACTTGGTGATGATGGTGGTAGTATTGATGATGGTGATGATGGTGGTGGTGGTGGTAGTATTGATGATTGGTGGTGGTGGTGGTAGTATTGACGATGGTGATGATGGTGGTGGTGGTGGTAGTATTGATGATGGTGGTGGTGGTAGTATTGATGATGGTGATGATGGTGGTGGTGGTGGTGGTAGTATTGACGAATGGTGATGGTGGTGGTGGTGGTAGTATTGACAAATGGTGATGGTGGTGGTGGTGGTAGTATTGACGATGGTGATGATGGTGGTGGTGGTGGTAGTATTGACGATGGTGATGATGGTGGTGGTGGTGGTAGTATTGATAATGTAGATGATGGTGGTAGTATTAGTGATGATGACAATAGAGTCATTTTCGTATGAGTGGGAAGTAGTTAAGGTACGGTTTGTGCCATGCAGTGATGGTACCGTGATGATGATGACGATGATGATGATGACAATGACCATTGATGATGATGATGGATTATTATGATGAATGAGGATGCATATGTCAATATTTTAAATTAAAGATATGCTTTTGTCTCTGACTTTAGCTTTTTTATTCAGACGTTTCGACTGTAAATCAACAGTCTTCATCAGTTGGATAGTAAGAAACTGCGCGCGGATATATTTCAAAAAATACTACGAGAGCGCATGTTCGTGCCAGTGTTCAGTTCTATCGCGCGGTAAACATCTGGAATGCTAATGTAGTCATTTCCAGCGTTGCGATCGTGCGCCGAGTACCACGCTTCCACACAGGCCACACTTTTGACTTTAACAACACTGAAATCGTGGCGAGTGAAAGTAATTATCACAGGAGGCTTTTCTTGGAAGCGTGGTACTCAGCACACAATCGCAACGCTGGAAATGACTACATTAGCATTCCAGATGTTTACCGCGCGATAGAACTGAACACTGGCACGAGCACGCGCTCTCGTAGTATTTTTTGAAATATATCCGCGCGCAGTTTCTTACTATCCAACTGATGAAGACTGTTGATTTACAGTCGAAACGTCTGAATAAAAAAGCTAAAGTCAGAGACAAAAGCATATCTTTAATTTAAAACATGAATCCTGACTGCAATTTCAATATTTTTAAAAATATGTCAATATGATGAATGACAATGATGTTAATGATGGATGATGATGATGACTACAAGTACACTGATGTATCATGACTCAACACTCTCTATTACCCATCCTGTGACTAAAAACCTTGTAGACACCAAACCTTTATGACTGATGTCCTTATCTTCACACATTCCTTATGGTGATGATTCCAGATAACCAAATGCTACTTTGAAGATGGTTTCAAAGATACTTCTGTCTATTTCCTGGAAGAGATTGCTAGTGGTTATGACATACAAGGACCAGCAATCATCATTGATAAAACAAGGTGAATGATAATAATAATAATAATGATAATGATGATAAGAGATTGCTAGTGGTTATGACATACAAGGACCAGCAATCATCATCGATAAATGATGATGACATGATGACATGAAGATGATGACATGATGATGACATGAAGATGATGACATGACAATGACATGATGATGATGACATGATGATGATAATGACATGATGATGACATGATGACATGAAGATGATGACATGACAATGACATCATGATGATGACATGACGATGATGATGACATGACATGATGATAATGACATGATGATGACATGATGATGACATGAAGATGATGACATGACAATGACATGATGATGATGACATGACGATGATGATGACATGACATGATGATGACATGATGATGACATGAAGATGATGACATGACAATGACATGATGACATGACGATGATGACATGATGATAATGACATGATGATGACATGATGATGACATGAAGATGATGACATGACAATGACATCATGATGATGACATGACAATGATGATGACATGACATGATGATAATGACATGATGATGACATGAGGATGACATGAAGATGATGACATGACAATGACATGATGATGATGACATGATGATGACATGATGATGACATGAAGATGATGACATGACATGATGATGACATGATGATATGAAGATGATGACATGACAATGACATGATGATAATGACATGAGGATGACATGAGGATGACATGAAGATGATGACATGACAATGACATGATGATGATGACATGATGATGACATGATGATGACATGAAGATGATGACATGATGACATGATGTCTATTATTATCTAATGAATCTATTATTATCTAATGAATCTATTATTATTATTATTATGATGATGATGACATGATGATGATATGAAGATGATGACATGACAATGACATGATGACATGATGATGACATGATGATGATGATGACATGATGATGACGTGATGAGCGTGCTATGGAGGCTTTGTTGAGGCAATGTTTTGATGTTGTGTTTACATGCATCTACTAGCTAACATTCTATAATATAGACTTTAACACAACACAGTATAAGTTGTTGTTTTATATGTCAAGAATGATTCAAGCTGACAACATATATCTTTCTCAATTTATCTGTATTTGATCAATGCCAACCTCGACTTGGAACCATAGTTTATGTGTTTTAATTAACCATGAAGCAGTGTGTTGTCCCATACATCTCCCCAGTCTCTCTCAGTAGTTCAACCACAGGAACTCCAAAACCTTTTGGTACCACACGCAACCCAATTCTTTAGCTTTCTTTTCTCTAACAAAGACTTGCTAACCTCTAATAAGTAGGTTCCCTGTACATAGAATACTCATATAGATGATGTTTCTTGTTTATTTCAGTACCATTGTGGTCGAACCCTACTGCTCGGCATGCGTTACTCAACATGGAGATGTGCGTATTGAGGTAATACGTTTCCCATTTCTTTTCCCATTTAATTGACCTTTCATTTCATTTCTCTCTCTGTCTCATTCTTTTCAGATTCCTATTACTTTCTTTGTACTTTTATTTTACTCAGAGAACTTTCTTTGTTACTCATTTACAAATATTTTCAGATCGGACAATGCAAGGACAAGGTGAAGATTGGAACAGAACTGGATAGAATTCAGGTGAGATGAGTTGCTAACTATTCAATCTTATCTGGTCGGCTTTCAAAGCATGTATTAAAGACTATGACGTCACAACTATGACTGGAATTGCCATTTTAGCTTGTAATTCCAGAGCAATTTAGTTCAGTCTGCAAGTTGGGAAATAAAGACACCTTTTTTCATATTTTTTTTTCAATTTAGTTTTATTTTCATTTATTAATTTATTATTATTTTGGAATGGAAATGTTTAATATTTAGCAATTATTGGATGAGCTTGAGCAAAATATCGTGATTTGTCAGTGGCGAGCAGAATAATAAATATTATTATCTGTGAGACACTCACAAAATCATGATATTTTGCAAAGACAGAGTTCAATTGTTTAATCATTCACGTTATTTTCTCTCACCTAAAGCAACAACTCTGGAAAAAATCGAGCTGCCATTGTCGAGGAGAACGAAAGCACTTATTCGTAGGAAGTTATCTGCAGTGACGTAGTTGTCTCTCGACCAATGAAAATCCCGGAGAATATAATGTGAATGATAATGTTTCTTCTTGTTCTCCCTAGTTGGCCATATTTTCCCATCGATTCATGAGTACAGCCGAGCAAATGGGAAGGTTAGTAGACAACTACCAGAATGCTTTGGGAATGTTCTTTCTTTCTTCATATTTTTACCTAATTAGATACAAGACTGTCTATCAAAACAAACAAAATTATATGAACAAACCACAGGCAGCCCAACGATTTCTAATGAGGATAATTGTAATAAATAAAAAAATAGATATATATGCGTGCACGTCTTTTTATGGGTTTCCTGTGGTAGAAGTAGTCAGAATCCGTGCGTAATGCCACAGGAAGCCCAATATACAATATGCCGTGCGCTCTACCACAGAAAACCCAATATACAATATGCCGTGCGCTCTACCACAGGAAGCCCAATATAGAATATGCCATGTGCTCTACCACAGGGAGCCCAATATAGAATATGCCGTGTGCTCTACCACAGGAAGCCCAATATTGAATATGCTGTGCACTCTACCACAGGAAGCCCAATATAGAATATGCCATGTGCTCTACCACAGGAAGCCCAAAATAGAACATGCCATGTGCTCTACCACAGGGAGCCCAATATAGAATATGCCGTGTGCTCTACCACAGGAAGGCCAATATAGAATATGCCGTGCGCTCTACCACAGGAAGCCCAATATATAATATGCCGTGCGCTCTACCACAGGAAGTCCAATATATAATATGCCGCGTGCTTTACCACAGGAAGCCCAATATGGAATATGCCGTGCGCTCTACCACAGGAAGCCCACTAAAAGATACGCGCCCATAATTTATATTTTTAAATTTTTAATAACAGCCTAAAAAAATGTTTGGGCTACCTGTGTACAGACAAATAGATAACACGACATGGCACTGATTATTTGGGTGTTTTAGGGTCTTACAAAGGACATCCATATCAACAAATATCAAGGTACGTTTCACTCCATCTGTTCGTTCTTTTTAGAGAGAGTAGTTATGCTTGTGATCTCAAACCGGTAATTCTTGTTATTACAAACAGGAAAGACTTGATTTTTCGTGCGCCATGTTTGGACCTGATGGAGGCCTGGTAGCAAATGCACCTCATATCCCAGTCCACCTCGGTTCCATGCAAGAGACTGTGAAGTATCAGGTTAGAAGGAGAGAGGGAAGGAGAGCGGAGAATGACAGAAATGAGAGCATAGAAAGGAAGAGGAGTGCATAGGAAAGGAGATGTGATTTGTAAATATGGCAAACAAACTTGAAACTTGAACTTGATGTGAGCATAGGAGAGGAGAGCAGAGCAGAGCAGAGGAGGGAAGAGGAGGGAAGAGGAGGGAAGAGGAGGGAAGAGGAGGGAAGAGGAGGGAAGAGGAGGGAAGAGGAGGGAAGAGGAGGGAAGAGGAGGGAAGAGGAGGGAGAGGAGGGGAGAGGAGGGGAGAGGAGGGGAGAGGAGGGAGAGGAGGGAAGAGGAGGGGAGAGGAGGGGAGAGGAGGGAAGAGGAGAGTATAGGAGGGGGGAGGATAGATAGCATAAAAGGAAAGAAGAGCATATGAGGGGAGGGCATAGGAGAGGAGGGGTGAGGGGGATGTCGATGGACAGGAGGCAAGAAATAAAGATGAGACATGTATGGCAAGGGTAGAAGGACTATTGACAAGCTCATCCTATCACATTTCAGATCCGTGCTCTTGGCGATGACCTCAAAGAAGGTGATGTCATACTGACTAATCATCCAGTAGCCGGGGGGACACATCTACCCGACTTAACGGTCATCACCCCGGTATGTCACGTGACTTCACGAGCTATGCTTAGTAATTAGTGTAGAGGAGTTCTCATAGCGGGTTGTGCTTGTAGGTATTCTATGAGGGCGAACGACGACCTGTGTTCTACGTGGCGAGTCGTGGCCATCACGCTGACATTGGAGGTTTAGCACCAGGTACTTTCAACTTAATATTACAGCACATTTACAAAACCACGGCAACTGAAACCGATCCATAAGAGAAACAACTTGCCTGTGCAGCCGCTCTTAGGGGGGTTGGGGAGAGGGGAGGGGGACTGGAGAAGAGGCCAGAAAGCAGCAAGCACCAACTGCTCAAGTCTGACAAACTAACAAAAATGTTATCCCAACATGTTCCTAAAAACGATAGTTTCTTCCCACTTAAAAGCACGCTGTAGATTTCTCTGCTTATTTATTACGTGATTGTTGTGTTAGGTTCCATGCCACCCAATTCCAAGACCATCTTTCACGAAGGAGCCGTATTCATATCGTTCAAACTAGTCACTAATGGTCGCTTCCAAGAAGAAGGTAACAGCTTACGGTTTTAGAATAACGAGCAGGGTTTGCCAACAGCCATGTTAGATGGCAGGTACAATGAAATCATCTTACATGACAAAGAATTCAATCGCTTGGGTCATTGTCATCATCATGTCATCACCATGTCATTGTCATCATGTCATGTCATCAATCATCATCATCGCCATATCATCGTGTCATCATCGATCATGTCATCATCGTGTCATGGTGTCGTGATTTCCCATTTTGCATAATTCTTTACAATTCCGTGAGCGTAAGCGTTATGGGACTAAATTATTTAAAAAAAGGATATTTTTGGAGGGGGGGGGGGGGGGGGGGGGGGGGGGGGGGGGGGGGGGGGGGGGGGGGAGGGGAATGGGGTGAGGGGGTATTTCTATTTTTTTCGCTGAGGAATCCTAAGGAATGTTGTGAAACTATGGGAAGCAGCTTTCAAGAAGCAGATATTCACTTTGCCGTTGTAATTTCTTTCTTTATTCAGCTTTGACTGAAAAGTTGATGGCTCCAAAGGATCTTCCTGGATGTAGTGGAACCCGCAATCTACCTGATAATAAATCAGATCTTCAAGCCCAGGTTGCCGCGAACAAAAAGGTCAGTTTGGGGACTGGAGTTCGTAGTCATTTCGTAGTCGTATTTTGGTCGTATCGTAGTCGTAACATGGTCGTGCATGGTCGTTTTGCCCTCGTTTTGTAGTCATAATCTGGTCGTATCGTCGTCGGTTTGTCCTCGTTTCGCGTATTGTAGTTATTACATGGCCGTTATGTGGTCGTTACATGGTCGTATCGTCGTCGGTTTGTCCTCGTTTCGCGAATTGTAGTTATTACATGGTCGTTACGTGGTCGTTACATGGTCGTATCTTGGTCGGTTTGTTCTCGTTTCGCGTATTGTAGTTATTACATGGTCGTTACATGGTCGTTACATGGTCGTATCGTCGTCGGTTTGTTCTCGTTTCGCGTATTGTAGTTATTACATGGTCGTTACATGGTCGTTACATGGTCGATACATGGTCGTTACATGGTCGTTACATGGTCGTCTAAAGTAGATATACCTTTTCAGGGGATAATGCTGATCAAAGATCTAATAGACGAGTATGGATTAAATGTTGTACAAGCCTACATGAGTCACATTCAGGTGAGTTCGATATTGTGGTTGATGTTTTAATCACTATTAAACACCGTGCCTTCAATCAAAGTAGTTGACATATGTCACCTTAAAATGGGATCATCTTACGGGAGGTGTCCATTAGCGTAGATTGTAAAAGCAAGGTTTTAGTGGGAAAAGAAACGTACAGGACCTTTGGGATGTGTCCGTGTGCTTACGGGAGGTGTCTGTTAGCGTAGGATATAAAAGCAAGGTTTTAGTGGAGAAAGAAACCTCCAGGACCTTTGGGATGTGTGCGCGTATTTACGGGAGGTGTCCGTTTGGTATTCTCTACCATACCTCCCTCCCCTCGTCTCAGTGTGATGTAGTGAGGGGATTGGTGACTAAAATTGATCTGGCACGCAACAGTCTGTATAACGTATCAACCTATTTTGAAATCAGTTGTTAAGACTCTCCTTCAAGTGAGACTCTGCATTATTGACTTTAATTTTTATATATGTATATATATTTTATAACATCAATAACTTTATTTTTATCACATATTTATATTTATATATAGTTGTTATTATTATATTATTTTCTATATCATATTATTATTATCATATATATTATTATATTATCACTCTGTAAAGCGCTATTGACATACTATGAAATAGCGCTATATAAATAAAGATATTATTATTATTATTATTATTATAATGACATTGTTTTGGCAGCAAAATGCTGAAGACGCCGTGCGTGAAATGCTGAAAGAAATGGGCAAGAAATTCAAGGTAACGTCTCAGTTGACATGATTTGTGTCGACGCTGGCTTTCAGGTGTGCATAGAGTCGTTTTCGTATGAGTGGGAAGTAGTTACGGTACGGTTCGTGCCGTGCGGTGCCGTGACTGTGCCGTGTCCAAGCATTCTGATTGGTTGACTCTTGTTCTTGGATTCTTCATAGCGTGAGAAATCAGTCGACGCTTGTCGTGTTCTCTCACCTCCTCAGTCCACCCCCTCGAATTTTGTTTCTCCGTCGTCCATGAGTATCTGTAGAAGATTATTTATTTTGTTGTTGGTTGTTTTGTTTCGTTTAACCAGGAACAGACTGGTCGCACAAGCTTCTCAGCTACAGAGCGCCTAGATGATGGTAGCCCAATCAAACTGACAGTCTCCATAGACATAGAAACTGTAAGTATCGTCATGGAGACATTCAGGTGCGGACACACGGTGCAACATTGCGCGCAACATAGCTCAACATTGTCGCATGATTTCATCGTGTGGTGACCCCCCTCTAGTAAGTAAGTAAATATGTGACTTTATTTAACGAGGGTCGAGCGTTTTTATCATGAACCTTAGGCTCGGGAGATTGGGTAACCACTCCCTACGTTATCGACTTTAAATAAATTATTATTATTATTTTTTTTATATTTTTTATTATTATTATTATTATTATTATTTTTTTTTTATATTTTTTTATTTATTTTTTTATTATTTTTTTATTTTTTTTTTTTATTATTATTATTATTATTATTATTATTATTATTATTATTATTATTATTATTATTATTATTATTATTATTATTATTATTATTATTATTATTATTATTATTATTATTATTATTATTATTATTATTATTATTATTATTATTATTATTATTATTATTATTATTATGACAGTATGAACAACTGATAACCCAGTGGCCATCAACTAATAACATTTAGATGAATTCAACTGACGTTGGATGGGATAGAATCATGTGCGCAGTAATACTATCAAGACTCAGTATGAGCTGCACTATGTACCAATGTCAAATCGTCAATGTGTTTTAATTACAAGGTTTGATGTCTTGTGTTTAAGGGGAATGCCGAGTTTGATTTCGAAGGTACTGGGCCTGAGATATATGGAAATCTCAATGCACCACGTTCGATTACACAATCGGCTATCATCTATTGCTTGAGGTGTATGGTCGACCAGAACATCCCTTTGAACCAGGTTAGATAACAAGATGCTAAGCAATTTTAAGCCGTGTGGGACACGGAGAATAAGTGAAGGCTTTGCGCATGCTCTGTTATAGCGTTGAGTAGAATGCGTGTACGTGATTGGACAAGAATTTGCATTCGAACCAGCTGATCGTTCATGGTACTAAAAAACACTCATGATTGTAAACTGCGTCACTACTGAGTCGTCTGTATCTCTCTAGCAGTGTAGTCTTATGGTACTAACAAACACTCATGATTGTAAACTGCGTCACCACTGAGCAAAAATCTGTTATGTTTTACCAACTCTTACATCATGTTTTTCTCCCCTCCCCTCCCCTCCCCTCCCCCCTAGGGATGCCTGTATCCAGTGACGGTTAAAATCCCTGATCCATGTCTGCTGTCTCCATCCGTCAATGCGGCTGTCGTCGGTGGAAACGTCTTGACGTGTCAGAGGACGGTAGATGTGATTCTCAAGGCGTTCAAGGTCTGCGCCGCCTCGCAGGTAGGTCAGCGGTAATATATTAAAAGACAAACCAACCAACAATGTTTAATAATAATAATAATGTTTAACGTCAAAGCTAAGATGATTAATTTGGGTAATGCATGGCAATAAAGGCATAAAGTACTTTATGGTAATTATATGATAACTTAATATTTCTTGTGCGCAAATTGACATATATATTCTGTTTGCAAAACGGTTCACATTGGGTTACCTGTGGTCAGGGTGACCGAGAGGGACTAAGTCGAGGGAGATGTAGAGGCTCACTTTCCCTCTACTTAATCCCTCTCGGTCAAACACCCGGACCACAGGTAACCCACACATCGTCAAAACCAACTTCCGAGAATAGAACGCCGTAAGCATGGCTACAAGTAACGTACGGTTCAAAGTAAGCAAGCCAGTAAGCAAGCAAATAAGTGACGAGTAAGTGAACGAGGGGAGCAAGTAATTAATGGCTAACAAGTTTGTGGCCCTTAAAACTAACATATATATTGCAATCCAAAAATCTAGAATAGGAATGAGAAAGGGATGAGAAATTCCACAAAACACTCCATGAAAGTCGGTTTTATGATAAACCAAGGCATTTGCCCAGAGAGATTTAAATGTCAATAAATAATAATAATAATAATAATAATAATAATTCTAATAATAATAGTGATAATAATAATAGTAACAATAATAATAATAACAATAATAACAGTTATAATAATAATGACGATAATGGTGATGATAATAATAATGACGATTGATGATGATGATGATAATGGTGATGATGATAATAATAATAATAATAATAATAATAATAATAACAGTAATAATAATAATGACGATAATGGTGATGATAATAATAATGACGATTGATGATGATAATGATAATGGTGATGATGATAATAATAATAATAATAATAATAATAATAATAATAATAACAGTAATAATAATAATGACGATAATGGTGATGATAATAATAATGACAATTGATGATGATGATGATAATGATAATGGTGATGATGATAATAATAATAAAAATAATAATAATAATAACAATAATAATAATAATAATAATAATAATAATAATAATAATAGACACATAACAATACTAACACCTTGACTCTGTGATTATTCGATATCGTTTTCATTTTCTTTATATTTTCATTGACAAACTAATTCAATGCGAGAAACGAGAGGGTTCAAATAACTTTATGTCACTATAACCCATCTAGGGATGTATGAATATCACAGCTTTTGGTGATGAAACAAAGTACCAGTACGTAGAAACCCTGGCCGGGGGAGCTGGTGCGGTGAGTCACGTGACTCCTATCTTAATCTAGTGTTCGTATGTATACCTGGTGTATCACCCTGGGCAACGCACTGACGGATCGACCTCCATTTCTAACAGCCAATTGGGGTGATTTTCGTCACGTATCAAATATTTTGACCTTATAAGGGAGGCAGGTCCATCATGTGATCACCGTATGGTTACCGTAGCAACCAGATCCCCAGGGTGCACCGCATCAGAGGTCATACGTTCACTAGTTATTTAGAGTCGTTTTCGTAGGAGTGGGAAACCTAAGGTACCGTGACACTCAAATGGCTTCCTTTCTGAGCCAATCAAAAAGCGCGCAGATGCATCTCATCCAAATTCTTTCAATACGGCGCAGCACGGTATCGTCACCCTTCCACTCATACGAAAATGACTCTATTACATGTTGTTGTAATGAAATCGTTCCTTCATGTAGGGTTGCATGAACAATGTACTGTTTGGAGACGCTAGTTTCGGGTATTATGAGACCATTGCCGGTGGAGCAGGAGCGGTGAGTCAACCTTTCAACGTCAAACATCGATCCAGGCTCCTCTCTTGCCTTTTGGAAGGAGAGAGACTGGTGCTAGGTTCCGGAAGTGGAACAATTGATGGAAGGTTTGAAGAATTGATGGATTAATAGTCCATGCACTTGGGTTATATGTGCCAGTTGTCACAAAGCAATTGTTTTGTTTAGAAAACCTCCATAACTACGAACTCAGTAAGCTGTAGACTTACTCTATCCTCCTCGATGACTAAGTTTATTCCCCTTCACACTGAAACCTTTGTGCATGGTGTAGCTTACGGCACTGATCATGCGCACTGTGTCCACAAACCCGTCCCACATTCGAACAAAGTTATGTAGTCCTAAAGGCCAACGTAGAATGGCTGTTAATTGGTCGAGCCATGAGGACAGTTGAGACCTTTCTTTTGGTGGATGTACCTGACTATGAACTAAATGATGATATTTACCTCTACTAGGGTCCAACGTGGGAAGGTCGTAGTGGTGTGCATGTTCACATGACTAACACTCGTATAACAGACCCCGAAGTCCTGGAACACAGGTATCGCAATCCTTCCTCCTATGATCCTCCACCCCCTACCCTTTCTGCCACCTCTTACCTCTTCTTCCTTCTCCTACCCCCCTACCACTTTTGCACCTTATTTCCCTTCAACCACACCCACTCCCACCCCTCTTCTTCTCCCTTCCCCCTTCTCCCCTACCCACTACCCTTTCTGCCAACCCCTACCTCTACCCCCTACCACGTCTCCCTACTCCCACCCTTGCACCTTCATTCCCTTCACTCACTCCCACTAGCAGCCCTCCTCTTCTCCCTTCCCCCACCCTCTTCTCCCCTACCCACTACCCTTTCTGCCACGTCTCCTAACTCCCACCCTTGCACCATCTTCCTCCCACCCGCACCCACACCTATTCTCCCCTCCCCCTGCACCGTTGCCTTCTCTTCCCTCATATGTTGATATTGCTAGACACTACCAAATGACATCTTAGGTATCCCGTGGTGCTTCGATGCTTCCATTTGAATCCAGGCTCTGGCGGCCGTGGACGTCACAATGGTGGTGACGGCATTGTTAGAGAACTGCTATTTAGACGGGCTGTCAAGCTCTCTGTTCTCAGCGAAAGAAGGGCTTTTCAGCCCTTCGGGCTTGAAGGTAAATAGATTTTAACTCGTGGATTATGTAATTGATTATGTAATCCACGAGTTATAGGAATGGCATTGGGTTAATTTTGGGTTCACTCTAAACTTCCATTACGTTGCCGGGGGGGGGGGGGGGGGGGGGGGGGGGGTAATACACGAGTTGTCCAACGAATGCCTTTTTAGATGGTTGAGCTTGGTTTACACTAGCGACGCAAGCATAAGCGCAAGCGTAAGAACTTGTAACGTGTAAACGTAAACCCGACGTTAAAATCACAACAATGCAAGCATAAACATAAAGCCCATTTCTTATGCTTGCGTCGGGTTCGCATTCACAGGACACAAGTTGTTGTGCTTGCGCTTATGCTTGAGCAGGTCTGGAATGGTACACTGATACAGGTGGGATTCGGACTGCACAAATAATAATGTATTATTATTATTATAAGTACTGGGAAGGTCATCCATTAACCAAGAGAGCACGACATACATTGGGTTTCCTGTGGTTAACTTTGTGGTGGTTATCCGCATCCAATAAATACGCCGCGGGCTCATCAACAAACTGTAAACAACACAAAGAAGTGCGCATGCTGAATTGGAGTGTTTATTTCCAGGCGGTGAACCAGGTGCGCGCGGGCTCAACCTGCTGATTCGGACCGATGGTCGTGTTATAAACATAGGAGGGAAAGTACTGATTGACGTCGAGCCAGGGGTAAGTCACGTGATTATTATTAAGTACCCGTAAGATTTTGCGGACAAGGGAATACACAGGGAGCCCGAGATGAATCTTAAAACGACAAGAAAGTGAAAACTGTTTAGAGCAAAAACTACTTGAAATACTGCGAGTTATTTCTTATACTTTTTCATTTTCGAACTGATTTATGTAATTTTATATAATATTTCGCTCGCACAAAATCGTCGGATATTCTATAATAGCAATGTAAAACTGCCGCTTTTGTTTATATACTGTAATACTATGATATCATTCTCGTACCCAGAGCCCTCTCGTCGATTTTTCCCCATGATGAGAGGGCTCTGGGTGCGAGAATGCTTCGAGAAACAAGCTTACTTTAACCACGTGTTCGCTGATACCAGCTGTGTTGTTTAATTTCAGGAGTGTTTTCATATAGAAACCCCAGGGGGTGGGGGGTACGGTAAACCCTTGTCACGTGACAGCGAAGAGGACGACGGTCGACCAGCAAAGCGCAAGCGAACCGAGAACGCCAGCCAGTTATACATGGAGAGAGGTTCTCTTCACAATTACAAACTGATGCAAGAATCTGCCTAGGGTTGCCCGTGGGGAGGGGGGTCGGTAGATTTTGTATCGATGTGGTTCGTGTGTAGTTGCGCCGGGATGCCCGTGGAAGGAAGGGTTTTTGATTAGGGTTTTTATATACACTACACTTTAAGGTTTCCCGTGGGGAGGGGTGTGAGGTATTGATTAGACATATTTAATTCGATTTTTAATATACATCGACTTTGGAAGTGTGGGAGGGTAACGGGTAGAGAGAGAGGGAGGAGGGGGTGGGGTGATTTTCACTTCGTTCGTTTTTATTGTATCCTTATGCCTCCCTCTCTTCCTAAGTTACTTTCAACATTTCAAGGGTTTTTATTGTTTCGTGGGAAGAGTTGGAACTGTTTAATGGAAATCAATGTATTGTTTCGTGTGATTTCGTATGGTTTCGAATGATTTCGTATGGTTTCGTATGGTCTCGGAAATTTTCAAATAAAAATGCAAATTTGTAATCAACGAATAACTAATGAAATAGAATTGATAAATAAATGAATTGTAGAGTGCAATTTAGAAAAGCTTGAAAACTAAATAACTAATTAGTACTAAATAGCAATAACGAAACAATAGAAAACAATAGAAGTAGCACTATTTAGTACTATTTAAAGTTAGTACTATTTCACGCTTTTCTAAATTGCACTCTAGCCAATAATAAATTCTTATTAAAATATATATATATATTTGTTGTTAGTATTTGTCGCTAGAAAAAACGCGCGCTCTTCAAACCTTGGAAACCCATTGGAAATTAAATTTGCAAGGTTTTAGACATTTCCAATGAATTTCCAAGATTTTGGACATTTCCAAGGAATTTGCAAGGTTTTGGACATTTCCAAGGAATTTCCAAGGAATTTCCAAGGTTTTGGACATTTCCAAGGAATTTCCAAGGTTTTGGCATTTCCAAGGAATTTCCAAGGTTTTGGCATTTCCAAGGAATTTCCAAGGTTTTGGCATTTCCAAGGAATTTCCAAGGTTTTGGACATTTCCAAGGAATTTCCAAGGTTTTGGACATTTCCGAGGAATTTCCAAGGTTTTGGACATTTCCAAGGAATTTCCAAGGTTTTGGACATTTCCAAGGAATTTCCAAAGTTTTGGACATTTCCAATACAAGGAATTTCCAAGGTTTTGGACATTTCCAAGGAATTTCCAAGGTTTTGGACATTTCCAATACAAGGAATTTCCAAGGTTTTGGACATTTCCAATACAAGGAATTTCCAAGGTTTTGGACATTTCCAATACAAGGAATTTCCAAGGTTTTGGACATTTCCAAAGAATTTCCAAGGTTTGAAGAGCGTGCTTTATTCCCCAGTGTATTTTGCCTTTGTTGTTGTTGTTTGTTTGTGTGCAGAAGTATTTTTACACGACATACGTATAAGGCATCCACTTTGTATAGGCCCGGGTATAGGAAATACCACTGTTCGAGAAGAATTAATACAAGAAACCAACTGACAAAGCCGCATCACATTTGAAAAGAAATAAACCTGTTGTATTCGGTTTTGAAGTGTGAAATAAAATACAATTCATCATTTTGATGTATTTTCAATTATTTGATGAAAGTGGTTTAATACCACGAGTGCGTAGCACAAGTGGTATTAATTAATTAAGCCACTTTCATCAGATACAAGTGGTATTTTTCATTAATTCTTCGAGAACTAAGTGGTATTTCCTATTAATAACACACCTACAAAAATATGAGTTTCTTTATAAAGCAAAAAAGAATTCATAGTACGTAGCAAGTCGCTCGTAACGCAATCACAACCACAAATAATAAAATAGCACGTGCTATTTATATTTAATTGCACGTGCTATTTATATTTAATTGCTAATTATAATTAATTGCACGGTATTAAGACAAAATCCACAGCCAATCAGGAACGAGTATTTTTTGAAGGTGTGTTATTAACAGGTAAAGATGGCGGACTGGTACATTTTCCCATAATCCTTTGAGCACAAAATACTCCTAGAAACGTTAACAATAATAATATACGGTTTATGTAGCGCTTTCTCCTAAAAACTTTACAATATATACAGTCTAAGAACTAATGAACTTTAGAACATAGTTTTGAAAGCTTTTTAAAATTGGCGAAGCTGCATGTTGTGGCCTGCTTTATTTATGTGGATGTATCACAGGCAGCGCAGCCCAACCATTGCTTCTGAGGCTGCTAAATAATAAATAAAACTAGCCGTTTCTAATAGAAAGTGAAGTGCTGCGAGTTGAATTTAGTTGCAAAATGTAACTGTGAACATTCATTCTACATTTCAGCAAATGACATGATATATTTTAAAGTTCACTTCTACGTTTGGGCTTCCTCTGCTTCATTGTGGCTTCTGTCATAAAACATGAATTTATTTCGCTTGATAATACACACATCTTCCTTTTCATCACGTTTAATCACAAGCCAGTCTTGAATATTAGTACGTATTACACTGTAGAATATGAGGGAGAAGATTTATGCAGTAGTATTTTAGTCGAACTTGAAACGGTCGATGTGAGGTAAAATAAAGTACGCATGTATTTACCGTCATCGTAGAACGAACTTTGACGGCTTCTGCTCCATGATTAAATTACCTTGAACATATACCAGTAGATGAATTAAACTTAAGAACATCTAGATTATAGATATGTAGATGACCAGCTATTCGTTTGTTTATCAGTTCTAGCACCATTATCACGGCGAACTTTTATTTCATCATCCCCCCGCGTACACGGCTGGTAGACAATCTCGCCAAATATTCCTGACTGTATAGTCGCTATGAACATGTCAAGCTTTCGCTTTCTTTTCCGAGTGTAAGTACAATGCAACCAATAGCTACAAGGAGAACGTATTGTATCACAGCGGCCGTGTTAGAGTCGTTTTCGTATGAGTGGGAAGTAGTTACGGTACGGTTCGTGCCGTGCAGTGACCGTATCGCGCCATCATCGTGCGGTATCCAAGCATTCTGATTGGTTGAGAAATGATTTCGCGAGCTCTGATTGGTTGAATGCAATGTGTTCGATTCCTTACCGTGACCGTAACTCCGTACCGTAGGTTTCCCACTCATACGAAAACGACTCTATCACCACCGCTGATCATAAAGTACCGCACCGAAAATCATCGTGATGTCGAACCACGAGGTCATGACCAGTGACGTCATACTCAGAAATCATCTCGTAATCAAGCTGGATAATAAAGAGCCCAGTGAAACGCGTCCACACACAACACAGGAAGCCCATGTCCAGATTAGTTTCGCTGCTCGCTTCGCTCGCAGCAAATATATTTGCGTCATTTTTGTTGGGTTTCCTGTGGTAGAGACAAATACGTAAGCACAGGGAGCCCGACATAATACGTATTGCGCGCGTGCTCTGCCACAGGAAACCCATAAAAAAAGACGCAAATATATTTTTATTTATTATTTAGTAGCCTCAGAAGCAATGGTTGGGCTTCCTGTGGATGTATCAGTGCTCCGATGTTATCATCACCTTCCAAATCCCTTCTGCTCAGTGTGAAGTGCCAAGAAATCGACTTCATCTTTCCGTACAGTCTATTAGACCAATATCGATTTCACTCTAAAGCAAGCCATTAACTTAATAGTTCAAAATCTTAATGTAATATAAAGATATATATTTATATTAAAAACAACTGAAAAAAAACTTGCATATAGGATAAGGTAGGCCAACGATGAGCTTCCAGTAGAAGGATTCCAGAAATAATTCACAGTCTCTGCATATGACAGTCAGTCTCTGCATATGACAGTCTGCATTTTAATAAGTACATATATAGAAAAAAAAGTGATTTTCCAAATAATAAAATATTAACGTTTCGGCAGTCCAGCGTTCTTCAGAAATAACAGAAATAATAAGTACAATATGTCTCTGTTCTTCAAAAAAAGTACTCTATATGTCTGATGGATTTTAGGAAAATATTAATTTATTCCAAATTGAACAGATGTTGTTTGTATTCATGGCTCGGTTTTCTAGAGCAGGTTCAGATCGCAAGATATTCGTAAAGAACTGATGTCAATAATTGCTGTTTATTGTTGCCATGGTGACGTCGATCTAACTAACATAACTGGATGGTGTATAATTCACTTTAATCCAGCTTATTTAGAAAGATTTCCGTTACAACTGCTTTAAAAAAAGTGTGTGGTCTCTGAAAACTGGGTCGCGGTAAAACTCGGAAACGGAAAGGCGGAAAGCGGAAAGTCGGCAAAATGCGGAAAGCGGAAAGTCGGTAAAACGCGGAAAGTGGAAAGTCGGTAAAACGCGGATAGCGGAAACTTGGTAAAACGCGAAAAGCGGAAAGTCGGTAAAACGCGGAAAGCGAAAAAAATCCCTGGTATTGTTATATATATATATATTATATTTTGATCATATTATATATTTTGATTTTTTGATTTTTATAAATGATGATAAATAATGATTTTTATGGACTACCGGAAATAGCGCTATACAGGAGCCCTCCTGCGCTATATAAATAAATAAATATTATTATTATTATTATTATTATTATTATTATTATTATTATTATTATTATTATTATTATTATTATTATTATTATCACTCAAAAACTATAAACCTTAGATAATTAGTTGTTTGTTTTTTCTTTGCTTTTTTTTTCTTCGAAAGTGAGTGTCATAAAAAAATCATAATTTGCCTAAACACCACAAAGAAATATCTTAATGTAATAACAGCTAAATGTCTGGGTTTGGTCATCAAACGTACAGGCTGCCTTGTCTGATCTGGGATACGTCAACGACCAACGCTCGTGGTTCACTGCGTTTTACCGACTTTCCGCTTTCCGCGTTTTACCGACTTTCCGCTTTCCGCGTTTTACCGACTTTCCGCTTTCCGTCTTTCCGTTTCCTCGTTTTACCGCGACCCCTGAAAACTCTTTCGAGACACCTTAACTTGGCGTTGTTTTAGCCAATCATATTGCGTGTTCTATTAATCAAGAATAATTTAATTTTCTTTTAAGTGGTGGATAGATAATTACTAAGAAAATAGTGTGTATAGTTAAAACGCAGTAATAATATGCAAAAACTGACGAAGAAAATATATGTCATAAAAACACACAAGGCAGAATAGAAGATCATGACGAATGTGAGTCTGCGTTCTAGGATATGCCGGATGGCTGGCGACTGACGAAAGACAAGTATAAATTCAGTTCACAATCATGTTTTATACGTTTTCAGTTTTCTCCGTCTTTTCAGAATTAAACTTTGGATAAAACTACAATAATATATCGTACAAGTGTGAAGAGTTAAAGCACGTAACTGAGAACCATGGCTTATTGATCTTCATAATTCTTGCTACCATTAAAGTGCTTCCCGAAAGGAAAAACGATTTTTCCAAAGTAAATAGAATTGTTAGTAGTTTGTTGACACATGTAAAATCGTCCTCCGAGGGGAGGGGAGGGGGACGCGCGCGCCGTGATTTCCTTACGCGAATATATCTCTTTAAACTTTTCAAGATGTAAACGGCAGTTTTTCTTCCTTTGTGATTTAGCCAGTAAAGCTATTAAGCTGATGGACTTTCATGATGGTTTTTGACAAATAAATCTGTAGTAATGAATCGTTTAATTTTCCATTATGAAAAGGAAGTTCTCACGTCTTATTCCAAGGGTCCTGTCGGTGGTAATGTGTGTCTCGTTAATTAATATTCTGCATCTCGGAACCAGCCCTTAAGACAACTCTTTGTCTGTTCTGAGCAGGCGGTACGTAATTCTTTTCAGGTATTATTTAGCTCTGAGTATTGGACGAGAAATTTTACTTCCTTGGTGTTCGACTCTTGGATCAGGGGACAATACCGCGCGATTTCCAGTTGTGGTTTGATGAGTATTCTTTACCAAAGCACTCCAAGGATATCAACGGCAGTTCAAACGCAACAACTTATTTCCAGTCCGATTCACAAGTCTCGCCAATCAGGGTAGTTTACAACATGCAGGGTTATTATTTGTGAATATGGACGAAGCTACAGCGGGGCAAGCCTCGGAATACTTGGCGGCTGAAAATGATGATTTTCAAAAATGTGGACGACGAGGAAGAAGGGGAGCTTGCACGAACAGCGAAATCCCGTCCGATAAACTGCAGGAAATGTTACAAAACTTGAAAATCGACGAAAAGGAGGACGCTTCAAAAAGTACTACAGCGAAAGGACAAGGAACTTAGCCGTTTCTATGGTGAATGGACTACGTACGTATTTTTATTTCGCACTCGGAGCACAGGTGTCTGGGCATTTGGAGTTGACTCAAGTTCTCGGACGAAAGTCGTACTTTGGAACGGATGTATAATATACATGTACCTGATTTTTGAACGTTGTTTGAAAAGATTATTCGATACAACGAAAGAATTACACAGGATCATTCGCAAGTATTTTTACTAATTCGATATCGCTCGCCTTTCAGAATCTTTAAAGTTTGTGGTGAAATTATTGTAATCGAATGCAGAGTGTATAGCTTTTGTCCATCGATCGCTGAATATCAATCAATACATTTATTCGATCTTTCATCCTGTTAGTTCCTCGTTGAAGGCACTCAAAAGCAGTCGCCAACCTTAAGCTTATCATCCATCTGATGACCGAAGGCTTCAGTAAAGATGCTATAGTCACCGCCAGGTCTATCTTCGAACATCATTAAAAATTCAGTACTTTGAACATGAATTGCTGGAAATAATGCGAGAAGAAGCTAGAAGAAACCAACAAGCCGCATCACATTTGAAAAGAAATAAACCTGTTGTATTCGGTTTTGAAGTGTGAAATAAAATACAATTCATCATTTTGATGTATTTTCAATATTTGAAGAGTTGTTTCGGAGGATTTTGTAATGTTTTTGACGTGTTTGGTCGAGTTCAAGGATTCCTCGCGCGTTCTGTTCTATTACTGATGCGGGTCAGCGATGAAAAACAGTGAACGGTTAAGGCGTATCAAAAAAGAAAAAACGTTTCCTTAATCATAAGTTCATAACTTATAATGTCATAGAATTACGCTAATAGAAAACAGTGTTTTATTGGTTACCGTAGCAACCGCTAGGAAAAGAAACTATTCTTATTCTTACGCTGAAAACCAACTTTCAGCCGAACAAGAGCGACGTCTTGGTTGTTTGACTGACTTAGCGCGTCTCAGATCAGATATATGATCACTTCTACACCATATTTCCTACAAAACGCGAGTAGTTTCTGCAAATAGAATCTGCTTATGTCTTCTTTCTATCACTCTTTATCTAGACCAATTGTTTGGGCGACAGAATTGAAATTCTGAAGGCAAACACGTCATGTGCTTTCAGCTGCAGCTGGTACACGTTAGGGTTTTAAAACATTGACTATTCGACTCACAAAACGAAATTATACAACGGAAAACACGCTGCCGTAAATACAGATTATAGGTTTGTTTTCTCAATTTTTCAAGTCCAGTTTCATAAGGGGAATTCCTCTTTTGTCTTCAAGGCTTTTGGTCTGAAAATGGTTTCCAAATGAATGAGCAAAATGCGTTGCCTATAAGTTTGATTTTGACGTTGTTTCCTCCGACTATTGCTGCATCGTCAAACATTTTCAAAGCTGTTGTAAAACAATAAATTTCTGGTACATTCATGTTGGGAAGCTTGCAGCGCATTTATGCTTGTACAAGCGGTTCGTGATCAATGTTTTTGTCGGTGTGTGTTGACTTTAATTCCTCTTCAAATGAGATTAATAAGGTTGTTATTTGGAGCCTACAACCTCCGTTCAGTTGCTGTGCTCACTGCGGGACACCAGAAAGGTTTTCCTTTGAACTAATCATGTCGTAGTGAGCTTAATTGTCGTATCAAAACACCCACCATTTTGCTCAAAGTAAAGTATCAAAAATACATTACTGGAAAGCCAGTAAAATGCTCATAAATGAAATTCCTTTCAACGAATTATAGTTAACGCTTGACTATCCGGTTACGCTGACGAAAAACTAGTGTAAAAATCAAACCCGCGCGCGATAAATATTGTGCATTTGAATTGGTTCGTATCGAGTCTATTGTCATGGTGGTTCTATCAAGGTGCAATCGTAAACATATGGAGCTAGGATGCTGATAAGTTGATAACATTAATTTAGCATGCATTCCCAGTTAATTGGCATTAGATGTTTTTCCATAAAACTCCTTCTGGAAAGAAAAGGAATTCAATTTAAGCTTTTATTTTATTTTTTAGTCAGAACATCGCGACCAATTCTGTAGGAATTCTTCATTTTTTATTTGAAATGGGAATTTCAAATTCAAATTTCAACCGTACAAAGAAACTGTGCTTGTTTTCAATTTGCTCTCAATAGGACCCGGGCAATTAATAGGATAAGAAGTGTTTTCGGACAACTTATACTATTCCTCTGCTGTGGTTTTCACTAGCAAATGCAAGCACAAGAAGCTATATAGGTGTCGTTGAAAATGAACCCGAAGCAGACAAAAGCTCCACAACTAAGTGAGAACATTTTGATCTTTGCGATTGTGCTTGCGTCAGGCCCGTTTTAAGTGACCACTTGTGCCGTAGAGTGCAATTTAGAAAAGCTTCAAAACTAAATAACTAATTAGTACTAAATAGCACTAATGAAACAATAGAAAACAATAGAAATAGCACTATTTAAAATTAGTATTATTTCACACTTTTCTAAATTGCACTCTATATATAGGGTTGTTTAATTTATATCGGTTTTTACCGTCGGAGCGAAGCGGAGATGGCCTACTATTCTTTGCCAATACATTTCTAAAATGTTCGAGGTGGTTATGTACACGCGCCTGCAATAACGTATGACAGCGGACATTACATCACGTGTACATCACATGTTAAACCCAAATCAACCAATCAGAATGGACCGTTCCCACGGCCGACAAGAAACCATCGCGAAATCCCAATCCAAAAGGTTTTACATGGAAGATCCATTGGGTGAATAAAATTCAAGAATCAGAATCTCTATCACGTGCATATCTCAAAAGCTATGAAAAGTGTCGCAGTTTACTGGGAAGAGAAACAATATTCACGTTACGTAAACATTGCAGATGACAGCGGATCACGTGTACATCGCATGCATCACGTGTACATTACATGTTCGCCCGTACATATAACGACAGCGTACATTTTTGGATTCCTCATGCATTGGCATTACCCTGGGTGCCAGTGGTTTTGAGAAGTTTCACGATTTAGAGAGAGTAATTTTCCGTGCTAAATGTGAGTCGTTGAGAAAGTTCACTCCACAAACCTCTGGCCACTCGAGACATCTCCGACGGACAGCCTCGCTTTAGAGTTCACTTCCTGTCAAACCGGTTTTATTGCCAGGACTAATTTGCATGTGTCACGTTTCACGTGGTGTGCTCCGACGAATTAAATAGTTTTACTGGGGGGAACTCGTTCGAAATTTTTTGAGACTTGTCGTATTTTATTGGGGGGGAAAACGATCATTGTATTATTTCTGCCGTTCTTGATTCAGTAGAGCTTAACGCAGTGTTTGAACTAGACCTGAGAGACTTTCAGCTGTGCTAATAGCTTGCTGCATGGCGGCGTTAACGAATAGAAAACATCTCGTCGCTTTTTGAAATTGATCAAGTGAGACTTCGAATTCGTGAACCGACTTCAGCTTACTGACATTAGGGCAATACCACTCGGAGGCTAACTCGAACTGAACGGCGCTATGAAAGCCTACACGATCGAAATGTTCACTATCACTCGACATGTTACGTTTGTTTCCGCTCAATACTCAAAAGGTTTGAAACCGGTTTTTGATTTGCATGTGAGAGCCAATCAAAATAGACCGTTGGTGGTTTCTATGACGATCTCATGAATAGCCAATCAGCGAGCGGAATATTTTTTTCCTGGAATGTATTTGCATCTTTTGAGTTGTTACACTGTTCTTGATCTTGTTACATATCGTTATAAATAAAGTTAAAAGTTGTGTTATATCATTGTTTGACTCTACACCACATTTTCTTTAAAATCACCATGCAAACATATACGACGGCACTTCATTGGTTAAACCAACTACTAGTATAGGGATTATATATATGTATATATTTTTCAGTTGTCAAGGAAAACTTGCTCGTGTAATAGATGACAACAAATTGTCAATTTTTCCTTGTCAAGGAAAACTTGTTGTTCGTGTAGATGCGGCTTTATTGAGGGCACAGGATGTTCAGTGGTACTGTTTCCGAGTGTTAAGCCGCATCTACACGAACAAGTTTTCCTTGACAAGGAAAAATTGACAATTTTTTGTCATCTACACGAGCAAGTTTTCCTTGACAAGGAAAAATTGGCGATGTTTTTTGTCGTCTACACCAGCAAGTCTTCCTTGTCAAGGAAAATTGCTTTAAATAAAGTATTGTCAGTAATCTTCTCTTGTGTTGTGCGAAAACCATTTTAAATTTCTCACGGACACCTTTGAGCAATAAAGGTTTTCACAAACCCGTGAAACAGGAACCATTAGTGTGTCATAGTCATATGAAAAGAAAAAAATACAATGGAATTAGAGTGAACTACCGATGTATAATGGACTAAAGCCGAATCTACACGAGCAAATTTTCCTTGACAAGGAAGACTTGCTGATGTAGACGACAAAAAATTGTCAATTTTTCCTTGTCAAGGAAAACTTGTTCGTGTAGATGCGGCTTTAGACCAAACGTCGATTCATATCAACAAACCATCCAAATGAAATGTTTTAATACCTGTATAAAATTTGATACATTGGTAGCTATTTATACATGTATATTGATTACAGCCACATATAGCTAATTGCATAATCGTTGTCGAATCGAAAATCATAAATCATAGAAGCTGAGACCGCAAGGATGGATGGGAAATCAGTTCATGACCCGCATTACATGCAGATATTTTCAATGTTCTCGTAGTTTTGAAGGTATATGAGCTATTTAACTAAGATCCTACAAGTCTGGATAAAAAGGTCGATCATTTGACGGTGTTATTTGAGAGTTTTAATTTCCCAGAATTCCTTTTGGTCGTTTCAACCCGACAACGATTATGCAATTTATTAGCCATTAACAAAACGAGCAGGGGACTGGGACCTAGTCCGTAAAACTAATTAATTAAGAAACTAGCAAAAACGGGCATCGTTCTCTGAGAGCAGATCAAACTTAGCTAGTCTGAAAAGTTTGGTGAACTTCGGCTTAATATTGACGACGCTAGAGGGCATCAAATATGTCTATTTTCCCATACAAACTCTGTAAATTTTTGACGCTGTCCATCCAAACCATACATTCACTGTAAAATTTTGGAGGGACAACACAATTTCAAAAGCTTCTAATTCCGACAGAATTCGCTCAAATCACATCAAACTTTGCACAGATGCTAATTTCAACATGCTTTTTCATGTCATGAACTTAATTTCGTAATTGCATTAATTCTAATAAACTCGTTCCCAGTCCCCTGCTCGTTTTGTTAATGGCTAATTAGCTATATATATTCAGTAAATACAAGTGAACATATAATATTTTTCTAAGTCATTATACAATGAGATACAAATGTACGTATAGACGTAGAATCAATCATTTTTCAGGTTTTCTCTTTCCAAGAACTGTTGATCGACTGTTCTGTCCAATGCGCTGAGGAATTGTTCTAGGGTTAAACTTGGTGTCTGAAAAAAAAAAGAAGGAAATTATTATTTTCCGAGGGAAATTTCTTCAATGAACTCGTGTCAACTCTGGCTTGAAAGGTTCAGTTCGTATGAGTGGGAAAGTTACGGTACCGTGCCGTATTGAAAGAGTTTGATTAGATGAGATGCATCTGCACGCTTTTTGAATTGGCTCAGAAAGGAAGCCATTTGAGTGTCACAGTACCGTAGGTTTCCCACTCATACGAAAACCACTCTATTGCTGGCAATATGATTGCAATATTGCATACAGCAAATATATTGCGCGCAATGTTGCACCGTGTGCCTTCCTCACATTCACCTAACTTTTAACTGCACATTGCAACAGTTGCTCAAGCGAAGACAAGTTGCAATGTAATTTCATTTGAAAGTTAGTCGGATTTACCTGTGCAAACAATGCATGAGTGAGAAACGGTATTTTTCTGAGAGTGCGTCCACTAAGTCCTTGGCTTTTCCTACAAAAGGCAGAAAAGGTAAGTTGATATTTAACGTCCGTAACCCCTTCAGTTGAAACTGTTCTCCGGGTATCATCAGTGCTCCGTTCTACGGGTATTTAAAGCTGCACTGAGCTACACGGATTAGAGGGAAGTCGAAACAAGAATGTAAGGTCATGAACATCTAAAGGTTTCAACATCTAAAGGTTTTAACATCTAAAGGTTTTAACATCTAAAGGTTTTAACATCTAAAGGTTTCAACATCTAAAGGTTTTAACATCTAAAGGTTTTAACATCTAAAGGTTTTAACATCTAAAGGTTTTAACATCTAAAGGTTTTTTTAACATCTAAAATCGAATTTTTTTTATTGAAAATCGAAAAATCTAGAAATGATGAATTTGAGATACTTTACTGCCAACAGATGGCGTTGTTTGTTGATGACAATAGCAACCAACTTACTTTGCAATATCCCTCAATTCTAGACTCAGGTGCGTTGCATCATTGTGAACAAATCTGTCAAATAAAAAGAGCAAAATATTATTGTTTTGTTGACGTGTAGTTGTTACAAATACTCCATGTTTTGATTGACATGTAGTTGTAATACTCACCGCAACACCTCGAGACCTCTACAGGGAATGGAAAAAAGAATGAAAAGATGAAAGAAAGAATATTGGAAAACAATGTATTCATTAATAATGATAATAATAATAATAATAATAATAATAATTTGTATTTTATAGCACCATATATGTAAAGCGCTTTAGAATATTTTAATAGTTAAGGCGCTATATAAATTTTATTTATTATTATTATTTATTATATGTATAATTTGTCCTTTAAAAGCCTTTTAAAAACCTGTATCATATCATATATAGGATTGGGGGAAAAGAAGTGGAGACTTGTTGGAAAAAGAGTACCCCCTCCCTCCCCTCTCTTCATGACCCCCTATGGGTAGCCCCTCCCCACCCTCCCCTCCCCACCCTCCCCTCTCTCCATGACCCCTCACTCTAACAACCCAAGCTAGAGCCTTACTAACCTTAAGTCAATAATTTGCTGAGTTGGAGAAATAATCCCTGTCTATAGAAAGAAAACCTTGAATGTTACTTGACTGAATCAAATAATTAAATAATAATAAAAATATTGTGATGGAGCCTACATCAGCCTTACCCTCATGAGTTCATTGATACACGAATGATATATTTTATAACATGCATTGCCAGACGGAGGACCGATGTAGTACTTGATATCAGCTCTGTAAAGAATAGAAACACCAATATAAGTTATAACTATAATATAAAACACAGCGGGAAAATATAATTATGAAATCAACGGGCCCATGCAAGAACAGTGAAAGTGAGTTATGATCAAAATTTATAAGTATTCTCATTTATAATTCAAAGAACTATTTAAGAGGTGACACGCGGCTGCTTAGAAGATCTGTTGTGATTGGATAATAATACAAACAATAGAATTCATTATCTACTATTGTCTACTCGTTCTATTGTTTTGTTTCTAATAGTATAGATCTTCTGGATCTTTTGGATACAATTTGGTCAACTTGACCTTTGAATTTCTCCAATAATTTTTTTAATGGTTTGAGAAGCTATATCAAACACGAGGAAGAGTGTTTCATCCGATATCCAAACACCACAAAGTTGGTTAATAAAACTCAACTGTGGCTCATTTTTTTCAACACACTTCTCTGTGTTTGGATATCAAATGAAGAACTTTTACCTGTGTTTTATCGATTAAGTTGAAAATGTGTTCTGAATTAACATAAAATTGGTCAGCATCTCAACACAAGAACAGTGCTTCCTCTGAGTCCCATAAATCTTCGAGTCGGTTCAAAAACTCGGCTGTGCATGTTTTTTTTCCCAACCCATTTCTCGGTGTTTAGAAATTGGAGGAAAGACTCTTTCTCCTGTTTGGTATCTTTGGTATACAGCTATTTCAAAAAAGGTTGGTGAAGGTTTTGTTGCATGTTGCATACCAAGCCCGAAATGTATTGTGGATCATATATAAATAATGTCAGCATGAACATACAGAAGAAAACATGCCGGCTCCAAATTGCGAAGACAAAGTTTGGGAAAATTACCAGAGTCCATATTGTTGTGACCTTTCGCTGACTCCATTCACATCGCCCATAGTGCATTTTGGGCTTGTTATGCAAGATGCAACATGCAAGATGCAACAAAACCTTCACCAACCTTTTTTGAAATAGCTGTATTTACATGAGAAACCCCAGCAGTAGGGACAATTCTATTGTTTTATCATCCACAGGGAATATGCGAACATGAGAGAGAGATAACCCTAGCTGTAGGGACAATTCTATTGTTTTAACATCCACAATGAATATGCGAACATGAGAGAGAGATAACCCTAGCTGTAGGGACAATTCTATTGTTTTATCATCCACAGGGAATATGCGTACAATAGAGTTAACCCTAGTGCTACTAGGGTTATCTCTCTCTCAGGGCCTTAGTTATCAATTACCTGTCTACAAACGCCAAGTCAATTGCACCTGTCACATTTGAGGTTGTAAGGATAATTACGTTAGGATATCTGAAATTGAAAAATCATTTGTTTACCAATTACCAATTAAAAATACCAACTAGAAACTGAAGCTACCGAAGTGTTATTTCACAAATTGACATGTAGTTTTTATGTCCGTCTTCTTATTGCAGGGGTGTCAAATGGTCCCAACAAAAAGTCAGAGTCTCGCAAATTTTCGGTCAAATTTCGCGGGTCTCGAAGTCTCGTTTTTTCGCAAAAAGCCGTCTCATTTTGAAAACAAAGGAAATCGGTGAAAAAGCGTCTTGGGCTCACAAAAATATACCTTGTCTCTGAGTCTCGCAAAGTCTCGCCTTGACCATTCAATACCCTTTATTGATGATAAATTACATCTTAACATTGTCAGTATGTCACATAGTCCATCACATACTACACACTTTGACAACGTTATGATGAAATTTACCATCACTAAGAGAACAGACACAATAACAAACACAGAGAAAATGCAGATCAGACTTTTCATTTTCTTTGAGAAAATATGACAGAAATGGTGTGAGCACTTGTATGCATCATTTATCTGTCTATCCTCTTATGAAATAAAAACTTTAACCAATCGGGATGCAATAAATGTAGAAGTTCTTGTAAAAACACTGTTGTCGTACCTTTTAATCTGATCAAGTTGAGTTAATAACGCATTGACGACACGGATGGCATCAGAAGGTTCCTGGCCCTGCATTGCAGCCTTGCGTGCCGCAGTCAAGCTTTCAACCTATGTAGAGAACAAGTCTTTCTTTCTTAGTCCAAGTTTTATTTCAAAAAGAGTTGTGTTGAATTCGTTGCACTGTACCTCGTCTATCAAGACGCACACTAAGGCATCTTTGTCATCAATTAAGTCTTGAATCTTTTGGAACATTTTCATGACAAGCTTCCCACTCTGAGGAGAAACATACACACGTACACACACGTCAACAACATTCCACATATTAAAAGAATCCAAGCTTTCAGATACCGGTAAATAAAATTGTCTGTCCAACATGTCATTTTTACATCCATGGATGTTCTGATGATGTGTTACTAGCCCAAAAGCTTGGAAATGAATGAAATGAACAACTTTATTAATGTGTCTAGTCTTGTAGCAGTCCACAGGTAGACCACTAATTGGGGACACCTAAACTAAACTAAGATAAACTAATTACATATAAATATAAATGTGGAATGTTTTAAATGCAGTAAAAAAAAAAAAGTAGAGACAACATTTTGTTATGAATCCTACGCACAAAGATCATTGAACTGCTGATCAAGTCTATTGATATCCTGTGTAGCTGGTGTTGGGGGAGGGGGAGGGGAAAGGCATCTATTGATACCATGGAAATAGAGTCAGCTAATAAGGAAGGAAAAGAGCACAAGAACCCTACTAGCAGAGATTTTTTCTTTGGTCTTTTAGTATTCATTTAGTCTTTTGTTGTATTTGCTTGTTTTGTTCTTTTTTGTTGTCATACTTCATAAAGAAAGAAAAGCTTTTTTGCTTGAAATTGAAAGACGAAAAGAAAAGCTCTGCTATCGAGGGGTAAAGCACGGGGTGACCAACCTCAGAGAACCACTTTGAGAAAAGACTATGGCTGTTGATTTCTATAAGTTGTCCATAGCTGTACCTGGTAGGAAAAGAAGAAAAAACACACAGAACTTTTAAACAACACCAATGGACAGTATAAATAGGTAATAGAAGTGGTTATGTTACCAAAAATAAACCAGTGGCGTGTGACATGCTTACAGTCCGAGTCATTCACTCAATACACGGTTTTTGCTATTGCGCAGCTATTGCATTGTTATTGCGCTGCTATTGTACTGCTATTGCATTGTTATTGCGCTGCTATTGTACTGCTATTGCATTGTTATTGCGCTGCTATTGTACTGCTATTGCATTATTATTGCGCTGCTATTGCATTGTTATTGCGCTGCTATTGTACTGCTATTGCATTGTTATTGCGCTGCTATTGCGCAGCTATTGCATTGTTATTGCGCTGCTATTGTACTGCTATTGCATTGTTATTGTGCTGCTATTGTGCAGCTATTGCATTGTTATTGCGCTGCTATTGTACTGCTATTGCATTGTTATTGCGCTGCTATTGCGCAGCTATTGCATTGTTATTGCGCTGCTATTGTACTGCTATTGCATTGTTATTGCATTGTTATTGGGCTGCTATAGACCGAATGCAATAATGGCGTCCAATTTCAATTGCCATTGTTCTGGACTGACTAGCCTCTCATTCAGGTGAAAATGCTTTTGTGTTTCCACATGAACACGAGGTTAGTCAGTCCAGAACAATGGCATTTGAAATTGGACGCCATTATTGCATTCGGTCTATTGCACTGTTATTGCACGGGTCTCTTCAAATGAGATGCATCAAGAAGACTCAAACTTACCTCTCTGATAATCGTACACTCAATTTCTGTGCTAAGGCTTTACAGAGAGAGGTTTTACCTGTACCAGGTGGCCCTGTCAACACACAAATGAAAACAAGACTGTGTAACAATTCAATGCAATAAAACATTAAAAGCGAATGTACTGGTTAAATCATTTCACATACTCACCATGAAGTAATATTACTCTGTTCCAGGAAATGATATTGCTGTTGACTCCCCTGTTGAACAAGAGTAGAAGATATATAATGCATTTTTAAAACACAGTAGAATAATATTTAGGGGGATCAACACATACAATCTTGAAAGACCTTCACATGGCTTGGATGATCTGATATAAATGGTGTCTCTTCGAACGCACTACACTTGAATTGCAGGGATGTAAAAGAATCAAGTGCTGAGGATGGGAACAAACCTCTGGCAGTGACCACCCTCAATGGCTATACTTACATGTACATTACTATCTCACTAAGGAGTGCCACAGGTTTGCTCCAGTACTATACATGAAGACAGTGTCACCCTGGCAGTGACCACCCTTGAGTGTCTGTACTTACATACATTACTATCTCACTAATGAGGGTCACAGGTTTGTTAGTATTAAGTGTCACCCTGTCAGTGACCACCCTCAGTGTCTGTACTTACATTACTATCTCACTAATGAGGGTCACAGGTTTGTTAGTATTAAGTGTCACCCTGGCAGTGACCACCCTCAGTGTCTGTACTTACATTACTATCTCACTAACGAGGGTCACAGGTTTGTTAGTATTAAGTGTCACCCTGGCAGTGACCACCCTCAGTGTCTGTACTTACATTACTATCTCACTAATGAGGGTCACAGGTTTGTTAGCATTAAGTGTCACCCTGGCAGTGACCACCCTCAGTGTATGTACTTACATTACTATCTCACTAATGAGGGTCACAGGTTTGTTAGTATTAAGTGTCACCCTGGCAGTGACCACCCTCAGTGTCTGTACTTACATTACTATCTCACTAATGAGGGTCACAGGTTTGTTAGCATTAAGTGTCACCCTGGCAGTGACCACCCTCAGTGTCTGTATTTACATTACTATCTCACTAATGAGGGTCACAGGTTTGTTAGCATTAAGTGTCACCCTGGCAGTGACCACCCTCAGTGTCTGTACTTACTTACATTACTATCTCACTAATGAGGTTCACAGGTTTGTTAGCATTAAGTGTCACCCTGGCAGTGACCACCCTCAGTGTCTGTACTTACAATACTATCTCACTAATGAGGGTTACAGGTTTGTTAGCATTAAGTGTCACCCTGGCAGTGACCACCCTCAGTGTCTGTACTTACATTACTATCTCACTAATGAGGGTCACAGGTTTGTTAGTATTAAGTGTCACCCTGGCAGTGATCACCCTCAGTGTCTGTACTTACATTACTATCTCACTAATGAGGGTCACAGGTTGTTAGTATTAAGTGTCACCCTGGCAGTGACCACCCTCAGTGTCTGTACTTACATTACTATCTCACTAATGAGGGTCACAGGTTTGTTAGTATTAAGTGTCACCCTGGCAGTGATCACCCTCAGTGTCTGTACTTACATTACTATCTCACTAATGAGGGTCACAGGTTTGTTAGTATTAAGTGTCACCCTGGCAGTGACCACCCTCAGTGTCTGTACTTACATTACTATCTCACTAATGAGGGTCACAGGTTTGTTAGTATTAAGTGTCACCCTGGCAGTGATCACCCTCAGTGTCTGTACTTACATTACTATCTCACTAATGAGGGTCACAGGTTTGTTAGTATTAAGTGTCACCTGTGCAGTGACCACCCTCAGTGTCTGTACTTACATTACTATCTCACTAATGAGGGTCACAGGTTTGTTAGCATTAAGTGTCACCAAAGTGACCACCCTCAGTGTCTGTACTTACATTACTATCTCACTAATGAGGGTCACAGGTTTGTTAGTATTAAGTGTCACCCTGGCAGTGATCACCCTCAGTGTCTGTACTTACAATGTACATTACTATCTCACTAAAGAGTGCCACAGGTTTGCTCCAGCACTATAAGTGTCACCCTGGCAGTGACCACCCTCAGTGTCTGTACTTACATTACTATCTCACTAAAGAGTGCCACAGGTTTGCTCCAGCACTATAAGTGTCACCCTCAATAAATGACAACTACACTTCACATTCGATTGATCCTTACCTATCGGAAAACAGCAATGTCGTACTTGCATAGTTTTCATCAGCTGAAAAGAAAATTGGGAGAAATTATGAATGAATGAAGGAATTTAAGGAAGAAAAGAGATGTTTTACTTTGTAATACCACGGTAAACTATCACTTTCTTGCCATACCTGTGCTTTGATGTCTGAATCAAACACTAAACTATCCCACAGTCCTTCAAACTCACCTGAAAACCAAAATCAAAGGAACATTTTATCATTAATGCAGTATATATCTTTCACATTGACATACATTGATTATAATTATAGTTTTTGAAGGGCCACAGGGTCATCAGTTTATACAAACTGTCATGTGTTACCCTCAATAAATAAAGTATATTCATTCATTCATTCATTCATTTTTTCAGAATATATTTATGGTGTTCAATGATGAAGAGAAATGCTTGGGATGGATTAGTTATCACATATGCTTCATTATGGCTGTGTATAGTATCTACTAACTTGAAGGTAATAACCAGTGACTTGCGGCAGAAATATCTTCTTCAAGTTCTTCACTTGATGGTCCATCCTCATGGAGTTGGAAGACGTGGATCACAAGTTTGGAATTCTGAAGATCGATTGCCTTTGGGGAGAGAGAATTGATTTAAAAGAATATTTTTGATAAAAATGATAGTGATAACAGAGTTAGATTAGGATTAGTTATAGATGATGCTGATTAAGGGAGAATATACATAATGGCAATAATGATGATGATGAATGATGATGGATGGCTGATGAATGATGATGACGAATGATGATGACAATGGATGATTGACAATGAATGACGATGACAATGGATCATGATGAATGATGATGATAATGAATAATGCAAGCATAAGAAGTTTGTGCGATGTGAAAACAGACTGACACGCATAAGCACAGGCACAAGAAAATGGAGAAATTTTGTGCTTGTGTCAGGCTCCCTTTTCAGTGACATAAGACCTCTTGTGTTTGCGCTTATTGAGAAACAGATACAAGTACATTTTGCAATGTCCATGTGTACAATGGTACATTTATTAACTACTAGTACTAACTACTAAAGGCCCAGACACACAATGCAACTTTTCTTGCAACGTTGCACACAACAGTTGCAGAAGTAGGATCGAGTTCTACTTCTGCAACTGCTGCACGCAATGTTGCATCGTGTGACATCCCCCAAAAACTTGTTGTGCACAACGCTGCAAGAAAAGTTGCATTGTGTGTCTGGGCCTTAAGTGTTTATAAACGTACAGTGAACTGAACACTTTCTAACCTTTTTGTCCCGGGAGACTAGTTCAGTATCACAAACCGTGACTGATTTAACGTGTTCTGTAAGGAACTCATTATCAAACTGGATAAACGTTGAGTCACCGTACGTAATTCCCACACACATCAAGAACTGATAGACGTAATCACGGATGACATTTGGCTGGGCAGTACTATAAACACAACACAGAAATAGACTAGATTGACTAACAATGAAACAATATTCTTGGGTTGCACGTTACGTCATAGCCGCCATGTTGGATGACAATAACAAAGCATTCCTCATTTAGCTTCTCTTGTTAGATCTTCCAACTGTTTCATTGTCATTTGTATCTCAAGGAATTTTGAGTCATGTGGTTGCAACCCAAGCATTGCATATATTTTCTCTATTTATTTATTTATTATATATACGGTATTTCCTCGATTAAGCGCCCACCCTCGATTAAGCGCCCTCCCTCGATTAAGCGCCCCCCTTGCCCTCAAAACTTGAAATAAATGCCCCCTCTTGATTAAGCGCCCTCCTCCGATCCCCTCCTCCAAGAAATATGGTACAGTAAGAGATTACAGAAAATGGTATACAACTTGCGTTTTATTACAAAGTTATGTCATGTTCCTATATGTAGTACCATATTGAAGTTATGTTTCCGAGTTCAAATCACGTTTTTTTATATTAAGCGCCCCCCCCCCCTTCCCCCCTCGATTAAGCGCCCCCCTCGTTTTTAATTGCCCCCCCTTGGCCACAACGTTTGAAGTAAGCACGAAGTAATCGAGGAAATACGGTAGCTAGGTGATCTGTATGGGGTACTAGACTCCTTTATAGATTGTCCTTATGGCTTAATATTAAGCTTATTATTTTATTTTCTATGCCATTAATGCACCTATCATCGGTTATCCCCCGGGGGGGGGGACCCCGGGCAGGGAGGGGACTTTGCAAAAGGGCCTGTCAAAGTGGGTAAGTGGGGACATACACAAACAAATGCCCCTCCTAGAGTAGCCTCCTTCGCTGCCTTTTTAGTATTCACGCAAGTTCTCTGATGACACTAAAAAAATCCAACAAATCTCCGTCATTTTCTATGCCCTCCCCCAGGAGAAATAGCATTCAAACCTCCCTAAAAGTCCCCATGCAAATGTATTTGCCCGGGGTCCCCCCCCCCCCCCCCCCCCCCCCCCCAATAACCGATGATAGGTGCATAAGTTAAATTGTAATAAATAAATAAATAAAATAATGAATGAAAAAAACACAGCTGTACGATTAATTGAAGATTGAAGCCATCTTTGAGAGTAAAATTAGAGAAATCAGACGTACAAAAATGTACTTTTATCTATTAATTAACTTAAGCTTACCTACAAGAACTTTGACAGACTTCCACATGATATTTCAAATAATCGGGTTCGGGAAGAGCATCAGAAAGCTTTCTAACCTCTTCCATGTCCACAACAAAACCCCACAAACCCTGCTAGCAAAGTATCTGTACCAAATGCATCATTTTCGAGGTCCTAGAGACAATATTTTCCAATTTTTGAAGCGAAATTTTTTCACTCGTTTAAAAATTCCGCCAAATTCTCCTCGAGCCCGCGTTATTCAAACAGCGGTCTTGTAATTAAATTGATGCGCACTAGCTTCTGCGCTTATTCGATTGTAGTCCTCCTCTGAAATTACGTCCGAGGGAATCTGGGTACTACAAGTTTTCCGCCATTTTTGAATGTTTATTTTGGAAAAAAAGTCCAAAATATCGCGAGAAAAAAGCAAATTTAATCATGTCTTTGCCGCCAGAAAAGGTCCAGGAGCTGAAGCAGATAATCCACAACCACATGTCGCATGCTAGCGTGCATTCTAAGATTAAAAGCTGCGTAGAAGACTCGTTTACTGGCGAAGATCAAGACATCGATGAGAGGTTTTTGCTGCGAGCTTTGAAGGACAGAGGGATCGTTGATGAGGTTATGAGGTCTTTACGGTTTGAGGGACTAGAAAGGGACGAGAGGAAGACCAAGTCACCTAAAGCAAAGAGAACGGTTGAGGAAGAGGAACCTGTGAGAGGTAATTCATCTCTCATATTTAATATTGTTTCTATGTTGTTTCTGTTTCGTCATTCCTCTGTTGTCAAATAATCAGAGTAAAATCCCTGTCGTAAATTATCGTGGTGACGATGATGACAGTGATGATGATGATGACAGTGGTGATGATGATGGTGGTGTTGAAGGTACTGGTGATCAGGGTGATGCTGATGATGACAGTGGTGATGATGCTGATGACAATGGTGATGATGATGGTGGTGTTGAAGCTACTGGTGATGAGGGTGTTGATGATGAGGATGTTGTTGGTGATGCTGATGACAGTGGTGATGCTGATGACAATGGTGATGATGACAATGATGATGGTGGTGGTGTTGATGCTACTAGTGATGAGGAAGTTGTTGGTGATGCTGATGATGACAGTGGTGATGATGATGGTGGTGTTGAAGCTACTAGTGATGAGGAAGTTGTTGGTGATGCTGATGATGACAGTGGTGATGATGATGGTGGTGTTGAAGCTACTGGTGTGAGGGTGTTGTTGGTGATACTGATGACGACAGTGGTGATGGTGATGACAGTGGTGATGATGATGGTGGTGTTGAAGCTACTGGTGATGAGGGTGTTGTTGGTGATACTGATGATGACAGTGGTGATGATGGTGATGAGGAAGTTGTTGGTGATGATGATGACACAGTGGTGATGATGGTGGTGACAAGCTACTGGTGATGAGGAAGTTGTGGTGATGCTGATGATGACAGTGGTGATGGTGATGAGGAAGTTGTTGGTGATGCTGATGATGACAGTGGTGATGATGATGGTGGTGTTGAAGCTACTAGTGATGAGGGTGTTGTTGGTGATGCTGATGACAGTGGTGATGATGATGGTGATGATGTTGATGAGAGAATGATGAGGAACCCAGCGGCTTTTGATGACACTTCCCTGATCGAGGGAACCACGGAAAGAATCTAGAGAGTACTCGAGGGCTACAATGTGAAAACATCAATCAAACCTGGTGACTACATTGAGGCAGCTGTTGAAGCTACTAATGATGAGATACCGTTTGGGAAGAAAATGAGGAGTGGTGATGACCATGATGGTGGTGTTGAAGCTACTGGTGTGAAGGTGTTGGTGATACTGATGATGACACAAGAGTGATGGTGATGACAGTGGTGATGATGATGGTGGTGTTGAAGCTACTGGCACCATGAGGGACTGTTGCAGAACCTGGTGATACTGATGATGACAGTGGTGATGATAAAGTTTATGTATGTATGTATGATGATGATGACAGTGGTTTTATATGATGATGGTGGTGTTTTCGAAGCTGTGGGCTGGTGCCCGAAAGAGGAAAAATAAATTGGTGATGCAGATGATGACAGTGGTGATGATGATGGTGGTGTTGAAGCTACTAGTGATGAGGAAGTTGTTGGTGATGCTGATGACAGTGGTGATGATGATGGTGGTGTTGAAAGCTACTGGTGTGAGTGTGTTGTTGTTGTTGGTGATACACGATGATGACAGTGGTGATGATGATGGATGATGAGGGTGTTGTTGATGCTACTGGTATAGAGGGTGTTGTTGGTGATGATGATGACAGTGGTGATGATGATGGTGGTGTGATGAAGCTACTGGTGATGAGGAAGTTGTTGGTGATGCAGATGATGACAGTGGTGATGATGATGGTGGTGTTGAAGCTACTGGTATATGAGGGTGTTGTTGGTGATGATGATGACATGATGGTGATGAAGCTACTGGTGATGATGATGGTGTGTGAAGCTACTGGTGATGAGGTGATGAGGAAGTTGTTGGTGATGCAGATGATGACAGTGGTGATGATGATGGTGGTGTTGATGCTACTGGTATAGAGGGTGTTGTTGGTGATGATGATGACAGTGGTGATGATGATGGTGGTGTTGAAGCTACTGGTGATGAGGAAGTTGTTGGTGATGCAGATGATGACAGTGGTGATGATGATGGTGGTGTTGATGCTACTGGTATAGAGGGTGTTGTTGGTGATGATGATGACAGTGGTGATGATGATGGTGGTGTTGAAGCTACTAGTGATGAGGGTGTTGTTGGTGATGCTGATGACAATGGTAATGCTGATGACAATGGTGATGCTGATGACAACGGTGATGATGATGACAATGGTGATGATGGTGATGATGATGACAATGGTGATGATGATGGTGGTGTTGAAGCTACTGGCGATGAGGGTGTTGTTGGTGATGATGATGACAATGGTGATGATGATGACAGTGGTGATGATGATGGTGGTGTTTAAACTACTGGTTATTAGGGTGTTGTTGCTGATGACAATGGTGATGATGATGACAGTAGTGATGATGATAGTGGCATTGAAGCTACTGGTGTTGAGGGTGTTGTTGGTGATGCTGATGACAATGATGATGATGATAATGGTGATGATGATGACAATGGCGATGATGATGGTGGTGTTGAAGCTACTGGTGATCAGGGTGTTGTTGCTGTTGACAATGGTGATGATGATGACAGTGGTGATGATGATGGTAGCATTGAAGCTACTGGTGTTGAGGGTGATGTTGGTGATGCTGTTTAAGCTACTGGTGATGAGGGTGTTGTTGGTGATGATGATGACAGTGGTGATGCTGATGACAATGGTGATGCTGATGACAGTGGTGATGATGATGGTGTTGTTGAAGCTACTGGTGATCAGGGTGTTGTTGTTGATGACAATGACATTTGGTGATGATGAAGATGGTGGTGGTGTTGAAGCTGATGGTAAGGTGGTAGCTATTGATGGCAGTGTCATGGTGATGGCAATGATGATGATTTTGTACACAATATACTCACCCCATTGTCACATGGCTAAAGTCACTGCATTGTTCTGCAACGTTTCAGAGCATAATCTCAGGGTAAAATAGGCAGTGAAGGTCATGTACATGACAGCAAAACTGTTGTCTTGTCATGTTTTTTTGTTATTATGTTTATACCTGGTAGAGCTATTATAGATGAGTGGCAAAAATGGAATCTGTATTTCACCATTATGTGAACCTAGCAAATAAATCTGAAATCTGAAATCACTAACTCTAGCAGCACGTAGGACGTATGTCATATGAGTTTCCAGTTAAGGTATCAGGGTACCCCTACCGATCGGTATGCATTCAAGTCGCTTTAACACAGAATCCGTCCATTAAAACCCCAATAAAGTATACATTTTCTGAAAGCTAAATAAATGGAGATTCCAACTAATGGTCTATTAACAAAAAGTACATACGCGTTTTAAATATAAGTCGAGATCAACGAATTTTCATATAGCGTTGTACGGCGAGGTCCCAGACAACCGCATTTTATCGGAAATTCAAGATCATTATCTTTATGCACTCTAGAGATATCAATTATTAAAACTGTGTCTCCGTTTATCGATACGTTTCCCCGTTGCTTTTTTATCTGCCGCGAAACTTTCGGTACGCTAAAAATACATTGTTTTTTACTAATCAGTTAATAACTCATGAAATCACTAAAATATCAAAAATCGGAGACACTGTTTTGAAGAATGATAATCAGAGATGAAGTCCTAAAAATCTCAGCTGAATCGAATAAAACCCGTTTGTTTAGGAGCTCAAAATAACACCCGTATTTTCGTTAATTTGCTCTATGAGAAAAAGCCCAAAATGTTTTTCAAGTCAAGTGGCGGCTTTGTTTGCACAAGCGGCGATAATCCACCACAAATATGTGATCCAATACCTGATGACATATGAATGGCAGTCAAAACAAGATCGCCTTACAGTACCTAACACAACATGGCAGGAAAACAAAGTTACTGCTGGCGGGAAATACGAGCATTTTGACCGTGAGTGGTTTGGCATCGTTATTCAAGGATATTTTGAGTGAGCAGTTACGATTTTTTGGATACTTTCTTCGCATCTTAATCTTTGGAAAGTCTGTTGCGTGAGTGTTGTTGACAGCTTGCTTGTCAACATCTTTTTGCATCAAATGAAATCCAAAATTCGTTTTTTGATTCTAACTTTTTAGGGAAAAAATATTTTTAGATTCTGATTGTTGGAAATGATAGATAATATTCAATTAGATTTGATTGTCAAAAAAAATCGAAACCGGTCTTTTGATAGGTTTTTGGGGTACCCTGATACCTTAAAATGACTGCTCGTCTCCCTGTACATCAGTGGTAGAGCATCCGACCAGTATCCAGCAGGCATACACTTGATTTCTGTCAGGGACTCAGATCTTCTAGCTGAGTACAGTCAAACCTCTATTAAGCGGCCCTCTGTTAAGTGGTCACCCTCTATTAAGCGGTCAGTTGGCTATGTCCAGAGGATGACTGCTTTTAAAATAGAGGTTTGACTGTATTTATGTAATTATTTCCACATTGGTGTTGTTTGTTTTCAGTTGGCATAGATCCAACCAAAAGGTACTTATATCTACAAGTACTTGGAGGAAAGGCATTCCTAGAGCACCTGCAGGACCCAGAACCAATCCCTGGTAGAGTGACGTCAACCTTTACACTCCACGTCCACTTTAGAGGGCAACGGTTTAGGTCAAGGGCTGTACCGTGCGCTTGTGAACCTGATATATGTGAAGGTAATATTCTTCCTTGAAATGACATGCAGCTCATGGTTGCAGTAGAAACTAATAGAGTCGTTTTCGCATGAGTGGGAAACCTACGGCACAGAGTCACGGCACGGAATCGAAGACATCTATTCAACCAATCACAGCACACAAAATCATTGCTCAACCAATCAGAATGCTTGAACACAGCACGGTTACCACACGGTACAGTCACCGCATGGCACGGTCACACTGCACCATCATCGCACTGCACGACCCGTACCATAACTACTTCCCACTCATATGAAAACGACTCTATGACAAGTGCCTACAGTACATGCATGTGTAATTTCTGAAAGGCCATACTCATCAACCATAAGCCTTAGGGTACATTCCCTGGCCAAGAAGTGATGGGAGGTAAAATCATTTCACTTGAATTTATCTTTGAAATGTTTTGCCGCAGGTTTCCTTCTTGAGTTCCAGAAAGAGCAGCTACCCAACAAAATGGCTGACACCACGTCATTGCTCTCTATGTCAGACACTATTCATCTTGTACTCATTAAGACTGATCCATCTGGTGATACTACTCTGGTTGGCTCGCATTATCTTCCATGGCGCAATGTTCTTTCCTCCTCGTCGGGACGACTTTCTTGTCCTCTGGAACTTAATGGTGTTGGTACAGAGTCTAAAGTCCCTGTCGGAATCCTTGACACGAAGTTTGAGATGATCCCTAGACTAACACAGGTAGGACCAGGGTTGTTAAAACACTGTAAACACCTTTAATACTCTGGTTGTACGAAAGGTGGATGATAGCGCTATCCATTGGATAAATCCTTATCCAACAGATAAATGTATTGGATAACAGCATCAACTTCTCTACTGGATAAGGATTTATCCAACGGATAGTGCTATATCCACTCTTTGAACAACCGGAACCTGTGTATAAGCCGCATCTGTCTTTTGAAATCAGTGCAGCTTATATGCAGAACAATCTAGAAAAGGTGTTGCTTTAATTTGCATCAACTAACTTCTTGTGCCCAAACTGACTTTAATGAATAAATACTGAATTGTCAACAAACACTAGAGAAAGATTTGATGCTTATACACGTACACATATGGAATCTATTGAAGTGTGGGATGGGATCTGGAGTGGTGGGAATGGATACAAATATTTGAGATTAAGGGTATTGTAACTTGGGCCTAAATTTTAGTGAAGTGGGATTGGGTATTTATAGTAGTATTATACAAAGTATATAGTTTTTTATAGTACAGTATGTAATATTTTATTTATTTTAAATTATTATTTGAGGGCCATGAGTTCATCAGTGAAAACTGTTAAATGTACCCTCGTGAAATAAAGTTTATTATTATTATTATTATTATTATGTGGTCATACACTGAGTGCACACAACCTTTCAGGTGTGGATTCATTGGGAGTCAGACACAGCATACATACTAGTTAACTTATTAAAATGATAGTATAATATGATAATGAACCATTAGATCAATGCAGTAGTTACAAATAGAACAAAGCAGACATTGTATGACTGTAAACAAACAAACAAAAAAACACAACACTGTTATGGCGCTGCTGTGGCCACTCACTGTTATTCAGTGGCCATGACACAGATTGGTTTGAATCCTAAAACATCACGGCACAAACACTGCACGGCATACACTGCACGGCATATCCATGTCTTAAGTTTTTCACAGTCATATACGATATATGCTCTATGCAGTAACAACAGCCTTTAATGTTTGTATAAGTTATATTCTTATATTTATTTTATAGTGTCCCCAATTAGTAGGCTACTAGTGGCCAGCTAGAAGCTTGACACTTAAATAAAGTTATTGATTGATTGGTTGTAGATCCTCACACAAGAAGTAGTCAATGCACAACAAGCTTAGAGCACAGCAGAATAGCAGAGCGTGAGCGCCTCTTTCTCGTTTACGCAAAACAGTGGTGGAGAGAGTATCTCCAAATTCGACCATCGCATTCCAACAGACTGGTCAAGATATTCGCTCAGGATGAATGTGCTATCAACAGACCTGTATGCTCCTTTGTAAAGCCCTTGCGAGCTGGACGATTGATTGACAGTCCGCGTCAGGCTGCGAGATTTGTCAGCTTGCTTGGATATGAACACACACCATCGCTTGGTGGAGGGAGGGCAGAAATGTGGAGCTCATTGCATGCGTTTTTGTGTAAAGGCAAAGGGGTAAGTAACAAGGTCATCATAGCAGTAGAAGTAAAGCCCCATCTGTGCAGCCTTAGCCTCAATCTGGAGAATAACCCATGGAATTAAATAAAGTTTCTATTGTCTGATGTCAACATTTTTTCGCATTCTTGTTGGTATTGGCATCATGCAATTATAATAATAATAATCTTTATTTAATAATATATATTAGGTGATATATTTTCAATTATTTTTTTATTTCAATTTTTCTAGATAGGTGTCCCCAATTAGCATACTGTTAAGCTAACTAATTAAGACACGTTAATAAAGTTTATTATTATTATTATTATTATTATTATTATTATTATTATTATTATTATTATTATTGTGTGAATACAGTTACACTGAATTGAGGCTAAGGCTGCACAAATGTGTGTCAAAACTTGAGTATTCCCAAAACAAAACACAATATTTTTTTTTTTATATGGCACAAGCTAATTCCAGTAAAATTGTGCGATCTGATTGGTTGTTTAGCGGGCAAGATTCTCCAGTAATGCCTGTGAGCGATTACGGATTTTTTGTCATGACAAAAATAGCCTCTCCTCGATTAAATATGCCATATAATAAACAACTTAATAACCTCGCTTGCTCGATCAGCACAGGAAAATATCAGACCTCAGTCCTTTTTATACAACACTACTGTCAACACCTTGGTCTGATATTTTCCTGTATGGACCTCGCAATCGGTTATAAGTAGTTAATAATCACCATAGAAATGATGGTTTCCAAAAAGAAGTAGTTTCAAAAAGTCTGTTAATTTGTGTGTATCCTAGGACTGCGAGGACCATGCCATCTTGTTATGTAGTCTACTGATTGGTTTTGGTCTCAAGGCGTACGTTTGTGTCGGAACTAAAGCCAAAGGTGTAACACATACGTGGGTTGTTACTGTCAGCCCTGATGGGGAGGCCACGTTCTGGGAAAGTCTTACAGCACACAGGTTTGTACAGTTCACCCAGCAGCAGTACGTGCCTTCGATTCTCAAGCTGCAAGCACTCTGCTAACCAATTAGCTTCCCTAAGGGCACTCTTATATTCCTCTGTGCATGTCGTCCTGCACTGTCAATCACTGTATTTAGAAGTTCTCATACATGTACCAATGCAATCAAGCAATCCCTGTAAAGTGACCCAAGCATGTACCAATAAGCGCAAGCATACCAGTAAGCGCAAGCATACCAGTAAGCGCAAGCATACCAGTAAGCGCAAGCATACCTTAAGCACAAGCATGCCAGTAAGCGCAAGCATACCAGTAAGCGCAAGCATACCAGTAAGCGCAAGCATACCAGTAAGCGCAAGCATACCAGTAAGCGCAAGCATACCAGTAAGCGCAAGCATACCAGTAAGCACAAGCATACCAGTAAGCGCAAGCATACCCAGTTAAGCAGACTAGACCATCCCACCCTTACAGAACAGTAATGTTGTATTTGTTTGCTTCAGATATAATCACCGTCCAATTAACCCTGATGACCCACCATTAGACAAGCAGACTAAACCATCCCACCCTTACAGAACAGTAATGTTGTATTTGTTTGCTTCAGATATAATCATCGTCCAATTAACCCTGATGACCCACCATTAGACAAGCAGACTAGACCATCCCACCCTTACAGAACAGTAATGTTGTATTTGTTTGCTTCAGATATAATCACCGTCCAATTAACCCTGATGACCCACCATTAGACAAGCAGACTAGACCATCCCATCCATACAGAACAGTTGGTTGTGTGTTTAACCATCAAGAATTCTATGCCAACACTCAGGTATGACCTGGCATTGCAATGGATTCTAATAAAATGATGCTTACACCCTTCCTACGACATGTCACATGTCAAACTGTTTGAGCAGTTCTATGACTGCTAGTACAGTTACAGCTATAATGTATGTTGCAGTTTCTGCTACATTGATCTGCCACCGCTCAAGATGATGATGTTGTTGCTACTGATGCTACTCATGATGTCACTACTGCTACTGAACAGTGTCGACTGCTGCAACAATGCCGCACTTTCTGCTAGATTGATGACAGTTGTATCTAGTCACTTCTGAGCTGATGATGATGATGATGCTTCAGCTACCAACACTACTCATGATGCTGCTACTGAGCAGCGCTATGACTGCTGGTGCTGCTGCAACAATGCCACAGTTTCTGCTAGATTGATGGCAGTTGCAGGGTCACTACTGAGCTGATGAGGATGCTTCAGCTACCTACACTACTCATGATGCTGCTACCTAGCAGCGTTATGACTGCTTGTGCTGCTGCAACGATGCCACAGTTTCTGCTAGATTGATGACAGTTGTAGAGTCACTACTGAGCTGATGATGATGATGATGCTGTGGCTACTGATGCTACTCATGATGCCACTACTGCTACTCAGAGCAGTGCTTGACTGTTCGTGCTGCTGCAACAATGCCGCAGTGCTAACTAATATTCAGTAGTATCTAATATATGTTATTATCACTGATTATCTCAGCCAACAGATACAGTAGAATGTTGCCAGTTTGAGCTACAAAATGAGTCGCTATGGAAGTCTATGAGTGAAGAGGCTATCACATCAATATGTGGGCCAAGAATACTGGTATGAAAACATTTAGTAATATTGCATCTATGTGTACACTTGCATTTTATGCCAGACAGCTGACCCTATGCTTTATGGACACCTACACTAACTATAAACATCTGGCCCCAGTTGCTCGAAAGGAGAATAGCGCTATCCACCGGATAAGTCTTATCCAACGGATAAAACTGATGTAGTTATCCAATAAATTTTATCCATTGGATAGGATTTATCCGGTGGATAGCTCTATTCACCTTTCATGCAACCGGGGCCTGGTGAAGATGTTTGAATATAATACAAGGAGTTTAATAAAGATTGCAGGTCCTTGTGCCACACCATGTACTGTACACATGCAGTACTTGCTTGCACTTTCATCAGGCTCATTTTGATGCAACGTCTCTTGTGCTTATGCTTGCAGTGATAGTGAAAACCAGGGTTAACACTGTCAGTCTGACACTTTCTATGAGACGTGTTGGCGTCCATATTGTCGCTATTCTACTGTACCTGAGAATGAAAACTTTCCTTTGTATTAAATGATTTTACTCTTCTTACAGCCGCCTGTGCCAGTGTTGCCTCCCTTGTTCCCTCCTTCTATCGATTCAGCTGTCGTTAGCAACGACATAGAATATGAACTACGAGGGCTTGTATCAGACCATAGAAGGGTATGTCACTTTCACAACTTTAAGTAGGCTGTAATGTAAGTGTTTGTAGGTGTTATATAAATGGTAAGCTTCCACTCTTCCCTCCTCCTGCCTTCCCTTCTCCATCCCCCAGCACCAGCTACACAGAACATGGCAGTCATATGTTTGAAATGTTCAAAAATTATATATATTATATATTAGTATATTTAGTAACTTCTCTGTTGTGCATTTACATGTAATCAGTATTGTTTTAACAGATGAAGAGCCATTTATTATGGAAATGCTGTTAATATACCATTATTATTATTATTAGTAGTAGTAGTATTAGTATTAGTATTATATTATATTAATATTATTATTATTATTATTATTATTATTATTATTATTATTATATTATTATATTTTCAAATAAAAGACAACAATTTTTCGTTTGCAAGACATGTTTCGACATACTCAGATGCCATCATCAGTTGAATAAATGAACGTTATACAAGTAATGGACAAATTGTTGTCTTCTATTTGAAAATATTTTCAACATTAGTGCTATCACGCCCTATTATTATTATTATTTCACCTAATATTTTTGAAGATAAACGAATTGACTCCTTAGGATAAGTGTAAAAGCATTGACATCTCCTGTAAATGTTTTTACCAGGAAAACTATGGTCATTCTTTCTGACCACGCATGTTGTCAAGTTTGAATCTATGGTAATCGCTGTAATGGAAATTTAATGTTGAAATCTCAGAGTATTAAGAAACGTCAGATGAAAACTAGAAACGACAACCCAACACAAATATTAACAAGACGCTCAATGAGCGTACACTCGGGCATTATGACAAGGACAATGTCAGTTGCATGACGAGGGACCTGACAATGACTGACAGTTGCGTGACGAGGGATACTATGTTTAATGTATATGTGTCGGTGAGCATAGATAAAGATATCCGATTCGTACATTCCTAGCACGTACTTGGAACGTCCAGTTGAGTTTGATATACGCTCGGAAACTATTTGACACGTTTGAGCGAATCATACTTTCGGATTTAGTTCGATAGGCATTCGGAAATTATTCGATCCGTTTTTGGGTACCATGAATATGCAACCTCAAGTGACCTCAAGTACGTTTAAAGACGTACCACAGACGTACCTCGAAGAGTCGGACCGACACAAATAGTCTCCCTCATCACGCAACTGTCATTGTCATAATGCCCGACTATACGCTCATTGAGTGTCTTCTTCTGTAATAGATCCCTAAAATCTAAGGAAGTTTTGACTTCGATTGTATTTTTGCCGTTCACTGACCTGTTTTGAGCGTGGAAATTCTGTTTTAAATAGCGCTACGCGGCAGTTCTACAATTAGGTCGCATAATAGATGTATGACTGAAGGATCATACAACTGTCATCGTACTGAAAAGAACACGGAGAAACCTACATTTTATCATGAAAACACTGTTTATTTTCAAAACAACTGTCAGTAAAAAAAAAACTAACAAAATCGGACTGAAGGATATGAAAAATTTGGTTTGTTTGTCTGAGTTGTGACGTCACTAATTAATGCGCTTTGCTATTGTGCAAGTATATAAATAGCCTAAAACTACTTTAATTTGTACGATCTCGATTTTCGAACATTGACCTTGCTCGCCTTTGCTTTGATGTAGTTTTGAAGTACGATTTTTACGATTCCTTTTCCTTCTGAATTTTTCAAAAGTGGAATAAAATAAACATCCATCATGAGTTACTGAAAATAACTCGACTGACTCGACTGTTTGCATGACTTCTGTACATATAGCTTTCTGTCAATAGATGTAGTTATACATCGCTGGTCGTGAGTTCAATTATAAATACTCAAGGACATAACTGTACACGTACTATTACAATTAACAACAAACATGGCATAGCGAGGTCATGATAGTTTTTGAGTTCATTTCATTTGCTTTTCAGTTCATTTTTTGATGAGTTCGAGTTCGTGGAACGACGTCGTAGAACAGCCCTTTCGAAAATGCTCGACGGGAAGATTTAGAGTATGCGTATCTGGTATGTAGTACTTGTATGCGTTTGGATGGCTTGCGTCATTTCTCTCACTACACAAGATGACTTCTTCTCTTTCAATCCAGCACGAGCTTCTAGTCCTTCTACCACTTCTAGTCGTCGAACGATGAACTAGAATCCTGACCTTTAATAGCTTGAAGATCTACAGCTGCTTTCAAAACTAAGATTCAAATCTACTTTAGTCCTGTGTGTCGTTTGTTTTCCCTTATCTGCTGAGTAATCTTGAAACTCGATACGATCAAATACTTCGCATTCTTTCTTCATTCTGTGGCCATGAAAATAATAATAATAAAAAGAAGGCCCATTTTATAACTCGGGCTTCCTTCGGAAGGGCCTGAGTAATAAAGAACAAACTGTGAAAAAGTTTATATATGCAACTTTGTTATTATTGTGAGAAACTTCAGGGTAATTTTGTTTGCTAGACAGGCTACAAAATGGAAACTAGTGAGTACACTAGTATGGGCTGCATCGGTGTATATCGATAAATTCAAATGGTTAAAGGAAATCTATAACACCATAAACAAGTCAGAGTACTTAACTTTACTGACGATTTGAGCCTCGGCCTTTACTCCGACGAAGGGCTAAGGCTCAAAACATTAGTAATGTTAAGTAGTCTTTTTTACGGTGACATAGAAGATTTCCTGTAACCATTGAGGCTGCGGAATGGTTTATTTTGAAAACTCTGCAATCTGATGCTGCAAAGCACAGCATACTCAAGTACATCTGCTCTTTGTCAAATATAAACCACAATCTTTCTTGGTCAAGTAGAATTATTTCAATTTACCAACACTGACAAGTGTTCTTTTAGGACCTTGGACTGAGCACGGCATGGGATGATGAACTGTGTTACATCCTGACTCCTGCATTAGCAGCCTACGAACTAGAACACAGTACTGGAGTTACAGCAGGTAATGAGGAGTTCCAGCAAGCCATTAGACGAGCTATACCTGACGGCCACACCTTTAAAGGGTTCCCTATTCAATTTGTACATCGAAACGCTCGGCGAGCTTTTGCTTCATGTTTAAGGTAAACTTAATGCTACGTTTTGAAATACCATTTAATACCACAGTTTGCATTGTTGCATAGTTCTTAGATATATTTTGTAAAGTGCCATTGAGCTCCCGGAAATGCCGCTAAATGATAAATGTGTATTATTATTATTATTATTATTATTATTACACATCCAAAAGAGATGAAAGACACGACTGGTAGGTGGAGTAGTCATGCACACAGGGATAATCCAAGCACTGTTATGGTTGACAACACTTAATGTTTATTCATGGTTTGATGGCAAATTGCTAGTTTGCTAAAGTCATGGCAGCCATGTTGGTTCCCGTCATGCATTCATTAACTTCTCTTGTTGGTTCCTTTAAATCTCAAATTGCATTCCCTCAATTAGCTTTAGCTCTCTGTTTGTGCCACCAACATGGCCGCTGTGTCTTTGTACTTTAAATCCCAGGAATTACTTGCACACCAACATTAGCACCACCAAACACTATTCATCTATTTGTCTATCTGTACATGTGTAGCTTTCACAACTTCATTTATTCATTTTATAAAAGTCTTCCATCAGTTAGTTGTAAAGTGCATTGAGACAATGGGTTTACCTCGGTGTAAAAACCTCACAACTGACGTAACTTATCCAACATAATTTATCTCTTCACTGCGTGCATCAACTCACGTCGTTCTAAGTTCTAAAGATCTCTAAACCCTTTGCAGTACTAGTACTGGATTGATGAATCCATATCTATGAATTTTTGTGGTTATTTTGAAAATTAGCGATACAGTAGTCTTATAGTGTTTGTATGTAAGGTTCTTACACCGAGGTCATGCCGAGACAATGTGAAATGTGCTATATAAGAACATATATTAGTATTATCATTATTATATTATCATTATGATTATGATTATGATGATTATTATTATTATGATTATTATTATCATTATTATTATTCAGTGACATGCAGTCATTCAAGTCTTTTAAATGTTGTTTTCTCAGATCCCCTGCTTGCGAAGAAATAGTGTGTTGCCGTGGTGACCATGTGAGACTTGCAGTGCGAGTGCGCGTCTTCACTTATGCAGAAAGTGCCTGTGCAACATGGATAATGTTTGCTGTCAAATACAAATCTGTCTTATAACACATTAATAGATAGCTATAACTTATTATTAATGAATTAATATGAAATTTAGTGATATTTAACAAATTGCAGATGGTTTTGAGTTGTCTGTACTCTTATTGACACACACTTGACGTCATAAAATGTCCATAATTTTGCAGTGAAATCACTCAATGCGCTTGTGATTCCACTTGGGTTTTGAACATTTTATGACGTCAAGTGTGTGTCAATAAGAGTACAGACAACTCAAAACCATCTGCAATTTGTTTATACAACAATACAAAGGCAAACCACCCAATCAGATTGCGTAGACTGTGATATAAACATGATGTGAGTTGTAGAGCATGAGAGAAGCAAGCCAAGGAGCATAAGGTGAGTTTTTTCTCTTGCTTCTCAAGCGCTCTACATCTCCCAGTGTTTATATCACAGTATATAGACACAAGCAACAGTTTTATATGCCTTTATAATATAGCAATGATATAATGCACGCTCTGATTGACTAGAGTTCTATGAACTATTTCCCCATGGGCTGCACTCTTTCTAGATGCCATATTATAAATCAATTACATGTGTAGTCAACTTGTGTCCATGTGCCCATAGCATTATAGATGCACTCGAGAAAATATAAAGAACTCTTAACAAGCTAGAATCACACTCGGCTATGCCTTGCGCCACTCTTATGCTTGTTAAGAGTTCTTTATATTTTCTCTCGTGCATCTATAATGCAATGGGCGCATGGACGTGAGGTGACTAATTGATAAGTAAATACAATCATGACACTTGTCAGGAAACTGATGTTAGAATAGGACATTTTCATGATGGCGTCATATACTACAAGTACCAGAATGCTTGCCCATTTTCTTTTGTTAGATAATTAACACCAATTGTCTTACTATTCTCACGAGGGAATAAAAATCTGAATAAGAAAGAAAATTTCCAAAGCATTCTGGTACTTGTAGTCATGCATCATGAAAATGTCCTATTGATACCTTTTAGGGGTAAAAACTATTTGTTGCCACGCCCACAAGGTCGAGATTCTGGTACCTTTTAGGGGTTATATTCAAATTTCTGACCAACATCCCCACCACTCTTTATATGGGAGGTCCCCCCTGGGGTCTGATATAATACCATGGTAGTCAGAGTGTGTGTTATATTGTAAATATGAAATGAAATATGATATTTTTTATAGTCTTTCATAAGTTTTATTTATTGTTTGGTTGTTAGTAATCAAGAATAGCAGATATTTCAAAGTAAAAATAGTTTATTCACAGGTCAATGAAACAACACATGTTTAGTAACTACTGAAAACATGAGAGCATATAAGTACAAGGGCTCCCTGCAAGAACAGGTGACTGCTAAATGGAGTTTAAATATACACATTAAATATACACAATAGAATGATGCAGTAACACAATAGATTTGGTTTCTATTGTTTGACACTCGAAGGTCCTTTTGAGGCATCCCATTTAGCCACCACCGCAAGAACAACATTAAGTGACTTTTGATCAAAATCTAAATTCTCCTCGAGATTCTTTGGATTTCAAAGGAGAATTTGGGTTTTGATCACAAGTCACTTTGTTCTTGCAGGGACCTCTTCAATTGTAAGCATAACTGTATTGAACCACGTTACATCGTATGAGTTGTTGAACTCCGTCTAAAATAGAATTGTTCTGTGTTTCCATGCAAGTGTTCCTCTCTGACATAAATAGTATTATTCTCTAATTTCAGTGTTTACTAAATTAAATATGACATTCTCTTCTGAGTTTTGGAGTTTGTTTGTTTGTATGTAGCTTGAAGTAAAGATTTATGGTAACGAGGCAAAATCTAAACTAAAAGATCCCTCTATTGCTCTATTCAGAGTACTAACTGCTAGAACAGGCAAACACTTCAAATCTCATTAACTACTGTCCATGTACATTGCATATTTACACCATACGAATAGCAACATTGCAGTAACATTCATTAAATATCTTGACTGATATAATACTGATAGTATTAGAAAGGAGTAGGTTTATATATATCCAGTCACACTCAGTTATTTCAAAAAAAAAATAGTCTGACCCTATCAGCTTGGGCGTAATGTTTTCCCATTTAAAACCTCTTGGGAATTAAATTATTTGATTGAGTGACATCCATATTCATGTCTCTTCTCAAGCGTTACTGATAGAGAAAGAAATAATACTCAGTGGAATGACAAATGGTCTGAAATAGGAAAATATTACGCCCAAGTTGGACAGGCCTGGTTGCTCGAAAGCAGGTTAATGCTAACCCAGGGTTAAATATACCTTAGCTATTCTGGCTATTTGATTGGATGAGAGGCTATATTTAACCCTGGGTTAGCGTTAAACCGCTTTCGAGCAACTGGGCACTGGACTCTTATGTGCTTTTCTGGGCAACAATATCCTCAAAAGTGTAGCGTTACAGATATGAATCACTCATTCTTTGCCGTGACGGACAGCACCGACGGCGCAAGCTGTCCTTTTCCAAGTTTCCTCTTGTTCACAACCATTACAACAGGATTGTCTACTCGTATGGACTCAAACTTGTAAATCTGGAATGTAAATATTATTGTACATAGAATGATTAAAATAATAATAATAATATTTATTGATTTACATACAATGTTTTTACTTGAATGAAAGTGATTCAAATCAACTTAGGAGTTATGCATCCCGATGTAACCATGCCAACCATTTCAACACTGATGCAACCCACTCAATCTAACATTGATGGGATTCAGTGGCATCAAAACATGAAATAATACATCTGCATTGGGTTAGGGGTTATCAACATTAGTGGTGTGTCGTGTATGATCTACAAACACTTGCTGAACTACAACTCATGTTGTAAGTACTACACAATCATTAATGTACTGTTATACTACTGTCATTGTTGTATAAGAGCAGATTTCGTATAACTGTGAAAAACCATGGTGCACGGCACGTAACAAATTCATTCGAAATCCTAAATTGGCATAAGTTTTTCAGTCATGCGAAATCTCCTGTAAGTACATACTACATACAAGTACTGTAATCATGAGTACCTAATGCTCGACTGTGTCATTTTCTAGTTACCTTATCGTCTTCAGCAAAGTCAGTCACTTGCAGGAAAGGCTCAGGAATGGCCACAGAATCACCTACCACAAACCCTGAACTGATATTCATGTTGTACACCATTACAGGTAAGCACAGTCCTGTTCTCTCAACCATGGCAAATGTACTAGAATCAAAACAAGAGTAAACATATTAGTACAGGTCCAGGTATGTAAAAAGAAAGTGGCTCAATGAGCTTGTGTCACCTGTCACGTGACTTTTTACATTTTCACCGAAGACAAACGAAAATACCATAACTGGAAAGAGCATGCTATAGTTAGTAAAAGTGGAAAGTTTGAAGGGAATTAAGTAAATAGGGCAATAGTTACAGGCATTCAAACTTGAACTTTTTTGTATGAAAATGTATGTTGACGAAAAACCCATACAAATCCTTCTCAAAGCGGGAAACTTTGAAAGCCTTTAACTTTTGTCTTATTTGCTTGATTCCTTTGAAATTTTCAACTTTTACTAATTTTAGTATGCTCTTTCAAGTTATGATATTTTCGTTTGTCTTCGGTGAAAGTTTAAAAAGTCACGTGACAGGTGACACAAGCCCATTAGCACCAAAATGGCAAGACATGATGTGCTTTTATATAGACATACACAAATGTATAAATTTTAATATATTTATTTTATTTTAATATAAATTTTAGATCTTAGATTTGATATTATTAGTATTGGCATCATGCAATAATATATATATTAGGTGATATATTTTCAAATATTTTTTTTATTTCAATTTTTCTAGATACATGTAGGTGTCCCCAATTAGCATACTGTTAATGTAAGCTAACTAATTAAGACACGTTAATAAAGTTTATTATTATGTACATTGTAGCATTAAGAATAGTAATTTACATTAATTTAAGATTATTGAAGATTATTGAAGATTATTGAAGTATTTGAGTGGCTTAACAAAGTTTCTCTGGGTGTCAGTGATAACCTTTGCACTAACTTCTTCCTCACTGAATAACCTTCATCTAGTCCAGAGGAAATACAAGCAAACTCAATTTCAATTGTTTCAAATAAAGCAAAGTCTCACACAGCCACAAGGCTCCATCCTCAGGAACCCAGGGGTATATTCTGTCGCTGGTTATACTTGCTCCCAGAGAAATACCTCTGGGAACGAATCTGTTGGAACTTGTTCTAGAAGTCAAAATTTAATATGGCGGCTGTCCTATACAAACCAGAATGCACTTTATACTGGTTGGTCGACCTTCCTAGGTTGACCAATCAGAAACGAGTAATTCTGGGACAAGTTCCAACAGACTTCGTTCCCACAGGGTATTTCTCTGGGAGTGAGTAACAAATGACAGAATATACCCCTGGGTTCCCGAGGATGCAAGGGCTCCATCAGGGCTCCATTCTACGAGTCAGTTTAAAGCTGCACTGAGCTACACGGTTTAGAGGGAAGTCGAAACAAGGATTTGAGGTCATGAAGAATTGAGGGGATTCGATTCCAGTTTGGTGGGTTCAGATCTGGTATCCATCTAGAATGTACTTACTATGGTAATGGATCGTCCATTAGTACCGAGCCAACCATTCTACCCATCACAACCTTGCCTCTATTGAAGCCACTGACCAACTGTGATGCAGTGATGTGCTCTAGCTTGACCGATGCACCTTTAGCGCTGGTGTAACTACCCCCAGCATAAGGGCCAAGTTCTAATTCACCTAATGATTGAATCATTGACTGAAGTCTTTTAGTTTTGAGTTTACCCTGGAGAAGGAACGAAGGAAATTATTGTTCAATATTATTAAATTATAATTTGGGTTTTTTATGATTTTAAAAAATACAGAAAGGAAGGAGAGACCAAATTAGTGACAAAAGTGAAACATTTTGATACGAACCTTTCCTCTTACAAGTTCCATAGTACGTGAGAGGTAACTCAGTAATTTCTTCTTTTCTTCATCACACTCAGTAAAGCCTGGATCAAACATGTACGCTTTCTTGAAGTCTTTAATACATTGTTCATACTCTTCCTGGTATTTGTAGGCCTTGAGGAAAACAATAATTAAACAGTTATACTTATTGTACGTAATTACAGTACATGTAGCAAAGACAAAGGAAGATGGAGTGGGAAGCTTCCTCGAAAGACAACATGCTGTGAAGAGCACAGATAGCACAATGTTGTTAGTATGCAAAATTATATTCATAATTTGTCTATTCTTGAATACACAAAGAAAGCATGGAAACCATGAAACCGTGGCCTGCTTCCAGTCTGGCCTTGTAGCGCGGCTTGGTAGAGCATCAGAGTGTAAAGTTCCGGAGCCATATATTTTTCTCTTCTCCATTTAGTTCCATTTCCTTTCCAAGGCAAATGTTCAGAAGGATTTTATGGGTTGCTTTGTAGCTCTGCTGGTAGAGGCTCTGAGCTTCAATGATCAGTTCCAGAGGTCATGGTTTGAATCCCATCAAGGTCAGCAAGTTTTTCCCTTCTGCATCTGGGCCCATTTCATTTCCATGGCCAACGCTCAGAATGATTTTTATGGGTTATTTACAGCACTTGTATCTGCCCGTTCATATGTTACCTAATGCATCCCATTCACTACTCAATCAGCTTACCATTGCTCTGTTGAAGTGTAGATCTGGATTACTAGCTGCCCTGCGGTCTTTTTCCTACAATACAAACATGATTACAGGATATTGACATATCATCAGCACTTGGAATAACCTGCCTATTGCTGTTTTGGAATCAATGTCTGGAGATTTAAAATACAAAGATGCAGTGGACATGTTGGTGGTACAAACAAGAGGAAGCTAATGAGTCTGCCATGACGTCATGTGCAAGCCAGCAATTTTGAACACAAGTCACTCACACTTTGCACAGAACCATTCATAGTTGTGACTATAAGTTACTCACTGCTTGTCTGTATGCCGACATGCATTGCTTGAGTATTTGTGGAGACTGTGTGATAATGAAGAACTGTGACAGGTAGGCATTGCCAAGGATGTCTACGGAATAAGGAAGAATTTTAGAGCAATGTTAGTCACAGTCAGTGTATTAGTGTGATTACTTACACCAAGACATGCCATCAGATATATCCAAGGACACAGACTCTTTGGCCATAGATACACTGCGCTGGACATTTTCAGCTCTTTCCGAAGCATCTAATATGGAATTAAAATTAATACAGTAAAGCTTAGTTCACATGACCAATGCAAATGCAAGCAAAATAAGATAAGCATGCATATTTGAGATTAATGATGTCATTCAAAATGGCTAACAACACGGAAGATGCCTTGCGTTTCCATAAAGCCAATGTTCACATGTAGGCAAAGTGCAAGAGAATGGAAAATGTATTTCTGGTAAAAATTAGTACACAAATTTCAAGTTTATAACCACTTGTACATTGTACCTTCTCCAAGCTGACGTAGAACCATTGAAAGATTCCTGAGGGATTCCTTGTTCCTCGACTGAAAAGAAAGTATTCATTCTTGGTCAAATTACAGGCAAACATGATGTACGTTGACTAATTAAGGGACAAGACTAGTCTAACAACAGTCTACACATTACAAAAGCTTACATGGCCAAGTGCACCAGTAAAGCAATTTTTAGCTGCAACCATGTCACCCTTTTTCCAATAACACTCTCCTAGGGCATTCCATGCTTCTACCATTTTAGGTACCAACTTTACAGCCTTTGCGAGTGTATCCTGGGCAGTCTGATCAAAATCAGCCTTCACATTCAATGCCTTGCCTCTCAGATACAAACACTTTGCAGTGTCTTCGTGAGAAGCATGGACATAATCAAGAAAGCTCAGCACTTCCTTGAGCTTGGCTTCAACCTCTTGCATTCTGTCTGCAGCTTTTTCTATTCCATGGATTTCAAAGTATGTGTCTCTGAAGTTGTAGAGTTCTTGGACTTTTATCTGCAAGTTATAAAGAGTATTCCAAAAGAAATGTAAACTTAATGCATCAGTCAATTCCAGCAATGCCCATTGTACGCAACTCTATAAATTTATTAGAGTGCAGACAGTGCAAACTATTTAGTGCTAAATATCACCAATGGAACAATAGAAAACAAAAGACATTACACTATTTTAATAGTGCTAAATAAAAAGTTCATTAGCACTGTTTCACGGGGGGGGGGGGGGGGGGGGGGGGATGGGCATTGCTGGAATTGACTGATGCATAACTAAGGTGGTTTTTTTTTGTAAAAAAAAACGTTGAAAAAGTTCTTCTAGGAACATCAGGAAACATTAATGTGGTGTCAGTCTTGAAAAGCTTTTAAAATGATCCGTTGTACAGAAATTTTGAGAAACGAGTTCATGTCAGGTTTCTTTTTGGACTGTCAGAATGTCGATCAGCTCGTTCTACATCTATCTCTAGTCTATTTGTGTCGTTTATCAAATCGTAAAGTTAGTATAACAGAACAATTTGACAAAACACTTTCTAAATAACAAACAAGTGAAAGAAAAACACGATGCTGAATGGTAAAGATTCGCAGACAACACACAAAAAACTGGACAAAACAACAACAAAATAACCCTATTTATTGGAGTATCGCTTACCGCTGCCTCTTCTATGCTCACATCGTCTCTTGGAGGCTTCTCTTCGGCCTCCATTTCTCGTATTCAGTCTCCAAAATAAACCTTCAGATCCTCTACATGACAAGAAAACACACGTTTTGTTTTGAGCAAAAACTTACACCTCCGACCGCCATTTTGAAAACAAAGGGATCCCACTTCCGCCAAAAATCCCCTCATTAACTTATCGTGCCGTTGTTATGGTAACGGTAACGCTGGTCCTATACTCTTGAGTATATCCAATTATCACCATGTGTAATGACAATTATCAGTATATTTTCGTGGGATTACAATCTATGTGAGAAATCATGGCTGGAATAGGAAGATGTGGTGAATTACAGACTCCATGGGCCGCCAAGTTCGGCGAAGAGGGTCGCAATAATCGTCATTTATGTATGTTTTTAAGGGCTTCTAGAAAGCCATAATCGGTTAAAGAACGCTCGTTAATAATATTCTGGTTATTGTTTTTTAGTGCCTCGTCTTGTAGGAAGACCAGCAGTGAATTATGACTGCCTTAAAATGCTCTGCACAATCGAAGGGCTCGGTGAAAGGTACTGTGAATCAAACTACTTTTTGCTGGACAATTAAGCTTATATAGTCAATATTTTATAGCTGTAAAATTATACGCTATTTACATATATGAGTATATTATGCCTTGAAGTGTTTTTGTTAACTGTTGCCGTTACGTTTATGCCTTAACGTTTAATGGTTGTAATATTGGTATTTTTCGATAACGTTTTTTTACAGTAATAGTATTTTTTGAAATACTACAGTTGAACCTCCGGTTGCGACCACTCTCGTAAGGGACCACCTCTCGTAAGCGACCACCTCTCGTAAGGGACCACCTCTCGTAAGCGACCACCTCTCGTAAGGGACCACCTCTCGTAAGCGACCAGTTTTCCAAAATACCAAAAGTTCAGTTCCAAGTCAAATCACTATAGTTGGAACCTCTCGTAAGCGACCACCTCTCGTAAGCGACCAGTTTTCCAAAATACCAAAAGTTCAGTTCCAAGTCAAATCACTATAGTTGGAACCTCTCGTAAGCGACCACCTCTCGTAAGCGACCAGTTTTCCAAAATACCAAAAGTTCAGTTCCAAGTCAAATCACTATAGTTGGAACCTCTCGTAAGCGACCACCTCTCCTAAGCGACCAGTTTTCCAAAATACCAAAAGTTCAGTTCCAAGTCAAATCACTATAGTTGGAACCTCTCGTAAGCGACCACCTCTCCTAAGCGACCAGTTTTCCAAAATACCAAAAGTTCAGTTCCAAGTCAAATCACTATAGTTGGAACCTCTCGTAAGCGACCACAAAGTTTGACATTTTGGGTGGTCGCTTATGGGAGGTTCGACTGTATTTTAAAAACTAATTTTCATCTATTTATCCAGAACCAAGCCATCCACACCACAGGCGCACAACGAATTCATGAAGAACTACCCAAAGATGTTTCAGAAGCAACAAAGACTTACTCACCCAGAATTGATAGATAAGAGGTAGTTATAGTATTTCATTCTCTGAAATAATTATTTTTCAAGGTCGAGTGAATTTCTTGTTTCTTTTCCAGGAATTGTGAGCACAGTCACACGCACCATATGATTTCCAAAGAATTAGTCATACCACATGGTGAGTTATTATGGTAGCAGTTAGGCAAGCTAATTCTAAGCAGGGGACCATCAATATACTCTACATACATATACAACTGAAGGGGTCCCTGCAAGAACAATGTAATTTAAAAAATGATCTCTGACCAAAATCTAAATTATCCTCAAGATTCTTTGAATTTCAAAGGACAATTTGGATTTTGATCACAAGTCACTTACTTGTTCTTGCACGGATGATCATTCCCAAGGGGGGGGGGGGGGGGGGGGGGGGGGGGTGCATGTACAAGGTGTGAAAATCAACATTTTACATCCATTCACTGAAACAGAGTCAGGGTTCAGAATTCCAGGTGGCACCTCCCTAAATTGCTGGTAAGTACCCCATGGCTAGTCTCCCTCACAGCCATTTTATGGTCGTCAGGCAACACTCTTGTCCCAAGTGGCACGCAGCCCTAAAAAAGGGTCCAATGGAGACTACCCTTCCCCCAGGTGATCATTGCAATGTCTCCTTCACACAGGGAGCCCAGCTGGTGAATGCAATTAAGCTTTATCACACTACCTTGGATGACTACACTGGTTATACAGTGTATCCTAGAAACAGCAAATCATGACATATATAAATCAGTTTAGCGAACTGTATCTAAAGTGAATGCTACACACAGCCGGCAACCCAGCTATTGTTAAACTAAAGCTGTCGCATATGTAATGTGCAAATTTGATGGGCTTTCTGTGGCAGAATATGGCGGCAATATGGTCACCATACGGTACAATCCATACTGTAAATACTTCCCACTCAGACGAAAACGACTCCATGACAAGTGCCCCAATACATTTGTGTATGTCTTCATGTTCTGATAGTTTAGAAATATAACCAACCATTGTTCATATGATCTGGAATGGTGGAAACAAATTTATTTTAATTGTTGATTGTTTTTTACATTTTTCTCAGACAAAGGTTTATATCCTCACTGGTGTAAAGGCTTTGATGAATACCTCTGTAGTCACAGCATATCACAACACATGTCGAAACTTCACAAGCACGACTTTGTCATCACATCTCCTACCAGTGTGTTCAATGCCAGAATCAAAGCCATTCGTAGAATACTCAGGAAAATGTGAGTAGTCTGTCTTAACTAGTTTATATATCTCATGGTGTCAAGGCTTTGTCAATGCTACAGCATATCACAACACATGTCGAAACTTCACAAGCACGACTTTGTCATCACATCTCCGACTAGTGTGTTCAATGCCAGAATCAAAGCCATTCGGAATACTCAGGGGGGGGGGGGGGATTTTTTAGCCTGCTTTGTCAGACATCTCCATTTTTTGACATAAAAAAATTGAGTCTGCAAAGCAGGCTGGGGGGATTTTGATATTTTCCTTGAAAAAAATGTCACAATCTCCTGGGACAACAAGGCTGATCAAAAAGTAGAACATCAAATAACCCTCCCATGTGATGTCAAAATCCCCACTCTCAGGGAGGCCTTGTCTGTCAAATGCCTCCCCCTCCCCCCTCGGGCTTAACATTGATAGGTGCATTGCAACAAATATTGACAGACAAATAGACAGACAGATAGATACATTTTATTTGGGATGCAATGAGTGTGGAAAGGAAGGATAAGAAAAAAAAGTGGCAATTGAGAGAATCGAAAGTGGGATCAAATGAAGTGGGACATCCTCTTCTTTCTTCCTTTTCCTCTTTTCCTCCTCTCTTCAATTCATGTGCGTGGTTGTGTATGACAAGGGGGATCTTCTGTCTGGATTGCAGTCATTGTATTTAGGAGATTTTCCTTTTCCATCTAGGCCGTTTGAAAGAAAGAGTAAAGAAAATGATGCATTGTACAAACACCTCATGTCACTTCCTGACATGTCAGATCAAGCAGATCCACGTGTGTTGGAAGAACTCTGTGCAGTAGCTCAGCTCGACAAATGGACAGATGAAGGATGCACTGGTAATGTATTCACGTTATTCAAACTGATTGATGAGGATGATGGTGCTGTAATAAATGCTGTAATAAAAATAAAAGATAACGATTATATTTACAAAAATGATGATGGTGATGATGACCATGGTGGTGATGATATTGATAACGACAATGATGATGATGATGATAATGATGATAATGATGATGATGACAACGACTATGATGATGATAATGATGACAACGACTATGATGATGATGATGATGATGATAATGATGACAACGACTATGATGATGCAGATGTTTGCAGGAGTTAATGCCATGTTTACTACATACACAAGTACTCTAGAGTCGTTTTCGTATGAGTGGGAAACCTACGGCACGGAGTTACCGTCACGGTACAGAATCGAAGACATTCTAATCAACCAATCACAGCGCGCACAATCATTGCTCAACTAATCAGAATGCTTGGATATCGTCGCCACACGGCACGTACGTTACCGTCACCGCACGGCACAAACCGTACCGTAACTACTTAACCGTACCATAATTACTTAACTTATACTCATACGAAAACGACTCTATTCTCACTACACTACAACTAATGCTTGCGGTACAGTAAAAACCCGCATATAAGAAACTGCAGATTAAGAACCTCCAGGCTGAAATTTAGCCAATTAAGCATCCAATATATAAGAACCACCAGTACAGCCTGACAAGTGAAGCAGGTTCTTATGTGAAAAATGACTAAAGCTCAGTACACACAGGTACAGTCGGTGTTGAATATGCAGAAATATTATATTTACTATACAGTTGGGTTGTTAATGTTTAGTGTGAATATTAGACCTTTCAGGATCAATAGTTCACTACCGGTAATTAAAACAAATTGTAAGGAAATACACCATATCAGGAACAATTGTTTTTTTTTGCCCTGTAAATAAGAACCTGTTAAGAACCTATTCAGCCTGATTTCTCACTAGACACTCAATATATAAGAACCATTTCAGCCTGACTTGGAAAAATAGAGGTTCTTTTTTGCGGGTTTTTACTGTATACTATATGAGTTACACCAGCGTTCCACACAAATGACTTAAGCTGTAATTAACTCTCTTTCCCCCCTCCATCATCAGTTTTTGGCAACACAGGTCTTCATATGATCCTGAAAGGCTCTGTAGTTCCTCAGACTCAGCCCAGTCTACTCTCTCCTGTCAGTTCACCGACCATGGCGTTTCGTTCACCAACACCGATATTTGAAGACCAAGAACTGAAACAGCAACAAGAGGTGAATGAGCTCTAAAGTTGTGTGCGAATCTAATCTGATAATGGTGCTGGTGGTAATGATGATGGTGATGATGATTGTGATGATGCTGGTGGTGGAAGTGGTTATGGTTGTGATGATGTTGGTGGTGAAGGTGATGATGATTGTGATGAAGGTGGAGGTGGTGATGATGATTGTGATGAAGGTGGAGGTGATGATGATGAAGGTGGAGGTGGTGGTGATGATTGTGATGGTGATGATGAAGGTGATGATGATTGTGATGAAGGTGGAGGTGGTGATGATGATTGTGATGATGAAGGTGGAGGTGGTGATGATGATGAGGTGGAGGTGGTGATGATGATGATTGGTGATGATGGATGGTGGTGATGATGGTGATGATGATGATGAAGGATGAAGGTGGAGGTGAAGGTGTGATGATGATGGGTGGAGGTGGTGATGATGATGAAGTGGAGATGAAGTGGTGGTGATGATGGTGATGAAGGTGGTGATGATTGTGGTGGAGGTGGTGATGATGAAGGTGATGAGGTGTGGTGATGAGGTGGAGGTGGTGATGGATGGAGGTGGTGGATGATGATGGTGTGTGATGATGTGGAGGTGGTGATGATAGGTGATGATGAAGGTGATGATGATGTGATGAAGGTGGAGGTGGTGAGGTGGAGGTGGTGGTGATGATTGTGATGATGAGGTGGTGGATGAAGGTGGAGGTGGTGATGATGGTGATGATGATGGTGTGGTGATGATGATTGTGATGAAGGGTGGTGATGATGATGTGATGAAGTTAGAGGTGGTGATGGTGGAGGTGGTGGTGATGATTGTGATGAAGGTGGAGGTGATGATGATGATTGTGATGAAGGTGGAGGAAGGTGGAGGTGATGATGATGATTGTGATGAAGGTGGAGGTGGTGGTGATGATGATGATGATGATGATGATTGGTGGAGGGAGGTGGTGATGATGATGATGTGTGGAGGTGGTGATGATGAAGGTGGAGGGTGGTGATGATTGTGATGATGGTGGTGGTGAAGGTGATGATGATTGATGATGAAGGTGGAGGTGGTGATGATGATTGTGATGAAGGTGGAGGTGGAGGTGAAGGTGATGATGATGAGGTGGTGGTGGTGTGGTGATGATGATTGTGATGAAGGTGGATGATGATGATTGTGATGAAGTGGGGTGGTGATGATGATTGTGATGAAGGTGGAGGTGGTGATGATGATTGTGATGAAGGTGGGGGTGGTGATGATTGTGATGATGGGGGTGTGATGATGATTGTGATGAAGGTGGAGGTGGTGATGATGATGATGAAGGTGGGGGTGAATGATGATTGTGATGAAGGTGGGGGTGGTGATGATGATTGTGATGAAGGTGGGGGTGTGATGATGATGATGATTGTGATGAAGGTGGAGGTGGATGATGGATGAGGTGGTGATGATGATTGTGATGAAGGTGGGGGTGATGATGATTGTGATGAAGGTGGGGGATGATGATGATGATGGGGGTGATGATGATGATTGTGGTGATGGTGGAGGTGTGATGATGATTGTGATGGGTGGAGGTGGTGATGATGATTGTGATGAAGGTGGTGGGTGGATGATGATGATGATGATTGTGATGAAGGTGAAGGTGGGATGATGTGATGAAGGTGGAGGTGGATGATGATGGATGAAGGTGATGATGATGGAGGTGATGTGATGAAGGTGGAGGTGGTGATGATGATGTGATGAATGGTGGGGGAGGTGATGATGATGATGTGATGAAGGTGGTGGTGATGATGATGTGATGAAGGTGGGGGGTGATGATGATGATGATGTGATGATGAAGGTGGTGATGAAGGTGGGTGATGATGATGAAGGTGGAGGTGGTGATGATGATTGGATGAGGTGGATGAAGGTGATGATGATTGTGATGAAGGTGGAGGTGGTGATGATGATTGTGATGAAGGTGGGGGTGGTGATGATGATTGGCATGATGGTAGTGGTATGTGTGCTGCTTGTTGATGAAGGTGGTAATGATGATTGTGATGATGGTGGTGGTGGTAGCTGTGTTTGTGGAAATCATAAAGCCGATATTCTCAGGCGATGATAGTCATGATGGTGAATTCGATGCATTATTATTTATTTATTTTTTATTATTTGGCGATGATGGATAAAATATAATGCTACCTTAATATGCTGATAATTTGTTATTTTGACTTTAGCGACGACTAACTTATACTAACCTTGTTACTTGCCGCTCTAGATCAGTGTTGGTAGTTGCTTTGGTACGTTAGAGAGAGTCGAAGGCAGAGAACCAAACTCCAGGTAATTATTGCTGAAACACATTGAAACAACATAAAGACAACTAAAGATACAGACACACGGTACAACATTGCGCGCAATATTGCTGGTAGTTTCTTCCACTTTGCGTACCACAAATTGCAGAGGTAGACGCGCTGAAATCGTGCATGTTCAGGCAATTATGTCGTTTTCGTATGAGTGGGAAACCTACGTTAGGGAGTTACGGTCACAGTACAGAATCAAAGACATTGTATTCAACAATAATTGCTCAACCAATCAGAATGCTTGGATACGGCACGGTCACCGCACGGCACGAACCGTACCGTAACTACTTTCCACTCATACGAAAACGGCTCTGTGGCACACCATGTTGCACCTGTGAGTCGTGTGCCATATCTCAGCGTCAAATCTTCCATTCTTCTTCAGGGTACTATCTGTCATCACACAAGAACCGTGTGAGTTTCTGAAAATATCGACGCATGACTACCACAGAGTGATCCACGTAAGTCGTGAATGAATGAATAATAATAACATAATAATAATAATAATAATAATTTATTTCTGTATATAGCGTTATTTCCTGAGAGTACAATAGCGCTTTACAATATATTCAATACCATTACATACGTTTTCGGTTCCTTGTATCGCAACCGGTAGAAACTTCCATTCGCGCCGAAACATTGCATTGGCTTTCCGTCAATCAAATCATGAAAGAATTTACAAAATCATGTCGGTATTTCTTCGGTACAAAGTCGGTCTACTTCGGGTTTTCTTTGGTCGAGCTGAAAGAGTTTTCAAGTTTCTTTTCTGTTCATTACAAAGATTACTCAGTTGAATTTGATTGACGCAAAGCCAATCGGCAATGTGTTGCCACGCCCGAATGAAAAACTTCACCATTCAGGTCTAAAAATCCCTGTAAACAACGTCCATTCTTGGGCACTGACATGTATTTCAGAGGACAAAGAAGCACAAGGATAACTTTACGAATGTCTTTCTTCTCAGATGATCAATTCTCGCGAAGAAGAGCAGAAGTTTTCGTTGGCGCAAACATGTAAACTGTTTCATAGCTGGCCGAGGTTGTCACTGAAGAAGGTCTCAGGGCTCATCAAATGGAGACGATTTCCCCCCGGACAAGGTACCCATCTCTCTGCCATACCACTTCATGAATCTCTCCCCAGTCTTAAGTCGCACCATGACTGACGCGCCAAGCCACTATGAGACTGAATGGGCTCGAAATATTCATTTATTTCTCTTTTTTCAGTTCTGGTCAAAGAAGGCGAAAGGTGTGAAATAATCGGTTTTATCAAGAAGGGAGTCTGTCTGCTCAGGAGAACGATCACTGTCGCACATACGTTTCCCAACGGGAAGAAGGTAAGAGAATATGTTTGGACCGAAGGAGAGGGGTCACGGGTACCCTAGGCCTCCCGCTGGCTACGCCCCTGTTTTGTGCTCCTGTTCGAGTTTTGGGCGCGAAAAATCCCGACTCCGACACATCGCAGAATTTAGAGGTAACGTTCCGATTCTTTCATTCCAGGAAAGGCGTACAAAGCAAGTCATTACTGGCCGTTTAGGGCCTGGGGATTCATTTGGAGAGATGACGGTCCTTAGGAACAGCGTCATGCCATGCGCAGTCATGACAGATTCAGTGGTGGAAATGGGAACAATCTCTACTCTCGACGTCTATGGTAAGATTCACCACGTTTCTATGGTAACCTATTTGTGCTACTGCACATGCGCACTGGAAGGAGATAGTTGGTTTCATGATCATCTTCACAATAGTGCAACACTAGAATCATCCTCTTCTCTCTCTTCGACATGTCGTTGTCATCATCATCATCTTCTTCTCCATCGTCAGCATGCCCTCGTCATCATCATCAACATCCTTTGATTTGTGCTTTGTTTTCATAATAGACCTTGATGACGTCATCAAGTCATTGATGATTCAATCATATTCAGAATTGGAGACTTCGATGACAGAGGTTAGTACAATCATATCAAACAGTACAGTACGCTCTTTCCTTCTCACTGCCTTGATACATAAATGAGCCTCCATTAAAAATGTCAGCGGAAGGCAATGACTCTTCCCCATTCTCCTCTCTCCCGTGTAGGTATGTATCTGTTCTGGATTCTTTCAGACTAACAGCAATTTTGCTTGCTTTATTTTATTTTAGGAGCAAATCGAGAAAGAATACATAGAGCAAGAGAAAGAAAGGGAATGGATTAATTTCAAGGTACTTAACATTACTCATATAAGTAGGGTTTTCCACAAGTTGCTCGAATTTCTGTTAAAAGTTTCCCCATAAATCCTAAAAAGTTGCCTATAAATTGCTTAATTTTTTAAAAAGTTGCTCAGAAGTTGCTCGTTTCTCTAACTCAAATAATTGAGTACAATATCTAAATTTCACGTTTTTACTGTTCCAATAGATAATTTTGTAACATCTGACGTTTGCATAGTCATATAACGACCATATTCGTGATTAACAACAGGCCTTTTCGGGTTCCTTCAGATCTGCTCCACGTGTTTTTGCCACTTGGATTGGGTCAATGCTTGAGTCTTCAGAGTCTTCAGAGCTGGAATATGTTTCGACATTGGCCGCCATTTTGAAAGCGTGTTCACATGAATACCGCTGACCATATATCTATCGCTTCACAAAACACAGGTAACCCAAAAAAACGATATACTGAGCTTCAATCATCAGCAGAGAAGATCAAAATTAATATTTTGATATTGACATTCAATAGGGAAGGGAATCCATCTCAATTTTTCATGAGACATCATGCAAAAAAGCTTTTTGTCTCTTTAAAAAAGGATAAATTTCTCGAATTGGAAGAAGTTGCCAAAAAGTTGCTCAAATACTAAAGTTGCCAGAAAGTTTCTCGAAAGAGCAAAAGTTGCCGAAAAGTTGCCGAGCAACTTGTGGAAACCCTACATATAAGTATTGTTACATTTTTACGGGTTACCCTGGTACCCAGAGTCTTTCTGGTGTCTATGGACGCGTAAGCCTGGTCGACACTAGCACCTACTCAGTGATATAATTGGTGCCCTGAGTCTGCGCATGTTGCGTATGTTTGTGCGTCGCTCGTGTGAACTAGGGTTCAAGATCGCGCAAAGCCCTGACAAGGAGCGACACCAGGGTAGTTTATTCACTGAACTGTTTTGAAGGAAGCTAAATCAAATTACTCATACTCCCTTGCGCACATGTTTTGTTTTCATTCAGGAAACCAGCCTCGAGTCTGATGACGTAATATTTCTATTTTTAGCATAAGATCGTCGGTGACGTTCTTTTCTATCGTGACATACAACCTGGGGTCAGCAAATGGTCACGCAATCCATCGCCACAGAAAGTCGAGGAGCTATAGCGTACGTTAGTGTCGAGATATTTTCCTCCTATTCACTTCATTTCCTATCCATCCCATTATTCCCTTTCCCTTAAGCCACTCATCGGACCCATCCCGATGTTATAAGTTATCCCACTAGGCCCATCATTCCCACACCTAAGCCTTTCATAGAGAAGCTTGCACAACAGGTACAATAACACACTAGGACACGAGAACATTGGTCCCTTGGACTCAGTCCCCTACCCCCAAGACGCGCCAGCCATAACATCCATTCCAGTGACGTGTATAGAGCTAATTCAAAAAAAACGTTGTCCTAGGTTTTGTTGCATATTGCATTCCCAGACCGAAGTGCATTGTGGACTGATCAATACATGGGTTCGTTTGCGTTTCCAAAACTGAGATCATGGTTGACTGTCAGGGCTTCCCTGATATTTGTTTGCGGGTTTTGGAACCCCAAAATAGAAGAAAACACACATCCATTTCCATGCAAGCACTTCCAATATGGCAATATGCAACAAAATCTAGGACAACGTTTTTTGAATTATAGCTGTATATAGTGTACTTCTTGGGGGTAAGGCGTGTGTAGAGAGAGACGTACTCACCGCCACAGACTTCCAGTCGGTCAGTACGTCGATTTAAAAAACTTTAAATTGCAAATGAAATTACAGTCGAACCCCTGTTAAGCGGCCACTCTCGGGAAAAGTGCAAGTGGTCGCTTAATAGGGGTTGGCCGCTTAATAGAGGGAGTCTTTAGAGTAAACAATAGTTTCGGGACTTTGATAACTGGCCGATTAATAGGGAGTGGCCGCTCTAATCGAGGTTCTACTAGTCTAAGATAAAGGTTCGATGTCAGGATCTTTGGTCATCTAATTTATACAATTCGTAGTTTTGTCATGTTTTCGGACCACTATCGTCCATTTAATACTTAATTTATCAAATCTTTATTAATATATTAGAATTTGTAATAGTAATATATTGTGGTATGTTTTAATGCTGAAATTAAACATTTTAAGCTCGATTTTTAACAGTGAAAGTCTTATCTCAGAAAATGTTTGTTTGTTTGCGTCGTCACAAATGTTGGCGTTACATTGCTCCGCGCTCGGTAGATCTACGGGATTACGACCGAATTAATTTCGACAAGGGCAACTCAGTGGGGAGGGGTGAGGAGAGAAAAGAAGGGGTGGGGAAAAAAAAAACGATACAAAATCTTTCCTGCGATGGATAAACTCGCCCTCCCGCCAACGATACTAGTTTATACTAAACCATTTTATTAATATTGTTTACTACATGGTTTCGTACATAAACGCGGTAAAAAAATTGATTGAATTATTAATGATCCCACATTCTAAACACTCTACCATTTATGGTCCCATTCATCATGCCGTTAAAAACTCTTATAAAAATAAATCTGCCAGTCATGTACTGACGTAGCTGGCCGGGCGCTGGGGGAATTGGGGAGGGCATTCTCGTACCCAGACCCCTCTCATCATTGGGAAAATTACAATCGATGTTTCCTAATGATAAGAGTGCTCTGGGTACGAGAATGGGAGAGATAGCGGAAAATTTTATTTCCATCTTCTTAGCGCCGTCTACGTATTTTACTGGGCCTTATTTTAATATCCCCGGTTCTCTAGCTAAACCCATAGGATGATGCAATGATCCTAATCTTCCGTTGACAATATCTTGTACGTCTCTTCATCGGTAAACAAGTGATCCAGAGGATCTTCTTCGACGGTCGCTAGCTTGCAAACAATCAACGAATCAAGTCCCAAAACTACTAAATAAGCTATCACACAAGCGATCCCCATCAAATCCCGCGATCCCGTCGATTCGGGGAAAAACCCAATCGTAGTCAATGCAAATTGTAATGCTTTATGACTGGCTAGAATGACCACCGTCTTCTTCAGTGGAAGGTCGATTTTAAGAATGCCACAGGCTATCCAATTCAAGAGTAGGAATATAGCGTGCATAATTGTGGTGAAGCCGAGAATGGCCATGGTGTTCATAGCAACGATGCTTCTGTATTTGTCGTCGTCTGTTTGAGCTTTGCTGACGACCGGCCACGTTGATAGGATGAAGAGAGCAATGATGAGGTAGCGTAAGGCTCTTGGATGGCCATCGATACAGTCTGGTACCCGTGGAATGAGACGAAGCGCCTGCCCAACCTACACCGCACAAGATAATGACCCACCTTAATAATTAGCTAGAAACAAATCAAGACTTGGTAGAATAGATTGCATGGGATAGATGACGCGCGCTTTTTGGGGGTACATGAGCCCAGCTCAGCTCACAATGCATGGCCGGCATACCCTTTAGACTTGGTACTTAGGGCTGAAAATTATTTCATGCCACGCCCATTTGGAAAAGAATTAGAAAAAAAATTGGACCATAAATAAAATATGTATGTATTTGAAAGAGACTCTGGTACCTTTCAAGGGTTATTTTCAAAATTCTCGACGAGCATCACCGTCACGAAGGTACGAGAGTGCGTCCCCCCGGTGACTCCCCGGCCACTCGTGCCCATGTCTATGACTGCATATACGCGATAATTAAAAGCGCCGGTGCAGTGGGCCTCGCTTACTTTACTCTGCTTGTTAGGAGCAATCAGTAACATATGATTAGCATAAGAGAACGCAATGTGAAGGGAACAGCTCAAATCTCATGCTATAACGCATGCGCACTGCGCCAAATTCCCGAAACAAATCGCGTCTTAAGAAATGAACTTTTCTACATCATTCGAAGCTTCAAATAATGCATGCTGTTGGCATTGCGCAAGCGTTCATTTTGACATCGTTACCACGCTCTTCTCAAAGCTTTGTATATTATCTTACCATAGTAGGAAGGATGACAGTGAGTATAAATATCCCAAGCAGTAGGGCGAAACCCTTGAAGCTGACGTCACTGGTATCGACTGACGTCATCCACGCCAAAAGCGAAGGCACTGAAAATACGCCCACGATGTTTGTGACCAGCATCACCAAGAGAGCCAAGGCCAGGTTACCTCCTGCTATGACAACCTGAAGGACATGTAAGCGAATACTAACTGATTGCGATTTTTATGAGTACTTACGTGTAGTGTGGGCGGGCCGGCCGTTTTTATAAATGCAAAGTAGGATTTATTTTTGGGACGATCCGAAATCTACAAAGTCACGCGAAATTTCCAACAGTTATTCTCCAGTTACGAGACGGGGTAAATCGTATTGCGCCACGCCTCCCTCTCATTATCGACTCGATTGATTAAAATACACTTGGAACATCTTTTAAATGATTAGCCTTTGAGAACTCTTTGACCAAAATTGGTCACTTAATTTATGAAGGTTTACTCAATTACGTTTGCCATGGTTACTTAGTGAAGTTTGTATATGGTACTAATACTGAGAGAAAAGGTAATTGTACAGTCGAAAAGAGCTCCTTGAGCAACGTTTGATAAACAAATTGCTACTAGGCAGATAAAAGTTGGTAAGAGAAACTATCCCTAGACTTTACACAGTGAAGCCAGTCTCGCACTTTTTCGCGCGTTTCTAGTTAATAATAATAATAAGTTAAGCCGAAAGTTCTAATATATCTTACCAGTATTGCGCCTGACGCAAAAGATGCTGGAACGCCAAAGAACACTTCGAGACCTATAGCAAACTCGGTGGGTCCAATGGCAGAGACATTAGCCTGAACATGGGAATGCATCGTGGTGATATTCTCATCGGACAGTGTTGCAAAGTGAATGGTTTTAGTAATCTGTATCCCTAAAGATGGTACCACAAATAGAACCGCCAGCAAGCTCCATATGATAGCTTTGTAGGCTTTCAATGCTACGTAGATATCGTCTGATTTGAGCTGAATTCCAAACACAAGGAACAGAATTACCACACAGATGTGATGTGTTTGTAGTTTGTCCAGAAACATTCCACTAACGGTCCACTGGGCGCCGATGATCATGATAGTCAACATCCCACAGAACAGCAGATAGACGTCAAGCGCTTCTAAGGTTTTCTTGGCGAACGAGTGGAGGAATGCTTGAGGTTTTGTCAAACAGTAACACCCATCGTGTTCGTTCGTTTCGCAGTGTTGCTTGACCATTTCGTATTGTTTTTTCCCTAGTTTTCTTTGCATATCTAGTGCCGTAATAAAACACCACAATCTCTCAGCCTAGTGACCATTGCTTGGCGGCTTCATCGGTCTTCCTGCTCAGTCACGAACCTATTTGAAATCACAACAGTCGAGTTAACTACATCTAAAAGCTCGAAGTAGTTGCTAATGATGCTGAACATGCAAATAAGAGAGTGCGTAAAATACGTTCAAATATTGACTCGAGGAGAACCAATCAGGATCGCTGGACTGGACACGGCTTTGTTGTCTATGTAAGCATTTCACTTATCAGAAACTTTTGTGAAAACTTAACGAAGTAAATGAGAGAGTTAATTATTTCTACATTCATTTTACGTGAAACCCCAAAATATCATAAATATATTCGGACTGATTGATGGCCAAGTGTTCTGGCAACTTTGATATTATTAAATTATTGCAGTTGTATTTCCCTTTTTTCATATTCAGTTTCCTTTAGTCAGTGTATCTTCAGCTGTCTAAGTCAAACAAAATTCAGTTAGAATGTGATTAAACGCCAGCACGAGCCGTAGATTTTCTCCACTGAGTAGTTGGCTAAGCAATGACATTCTTTCGCAACCGGATTTAACCATCAGAAAATGATGCGAATTCAGTGCGCAGTCGTTCAAACTCAAAACCTGGCCAAGTCGAGCCGGGTTACGACAACATTTTTGCGTTCAAAGATGTGGAAAATGTTTTCCATTTTCTGTTACTTGCTGGTTTGCACACACAAGCTAATTTGGACATGATTGATATTGGGAATATTAAATATCAGCTCAGATAAATATCAACCTGTTACCATCTTTGGCGTGATTTTTATAACTCTCTAGAAAGCCAAGGCTGCACTAGAAAAAGCAGAATTTGAGTTTCTGCTCCAGCTTTGCAAAAATTGAAGCTTCCTTCTTGACGACAGTTGTCGGTTCTTTCTAGTTTTAATACACCAAAGCAAAGGTTTTAGTTCAACTGTATTCGACGGACTGAATTTGAAACTTGCTTTCGCTACGTGTCACCTTATCAATCTTACTTCGTCAGTCCGGCGATGCGCGGCGGACACTCTTCAAACTGTACTCAGCAAATGCTCGAACGATTAATGTAACTGAATTAATACAAAGCATACAGCATCCTCAGCCTGCAGTCATGGGCTCTTGTTTATTTACCGGAGTTAGAGGAAGTGAACATGCACTGAGGAAGATTGTAAACGGGAATGTGAGCTCTGAAAGATTGGTGATCATTTCATTTCATTTACTTTGCTATTTCTCCCCAACAGTATTTACGAACAGAGTTATGACTGGAGTCAAGTTTGAATTTGTCACAAATTGTCACGATCGTTTTCAACAAACTAGTCCGTCATCCATATATGACCATATATCACCTCTCTGAAAATTCATTTGGCAGCAAAAATGTATTAAGGTGACTCCGTTATAATTCTCGGCGCACTCGTCTATGACAAACTTTGGGTCATAACTTCCTCTGCTTTTATGCAATTGCCATAAAACATTGGCAAATATTAGAGCTATCATTCACCTATAATACAATATAATTCGATTGCACTGCAGAACATTTTTAAAAATATAATATTAGAACTTAAGTAAAGTCAATATTTTGGATAAAATTGGATCTTGCGAAAAATCTGTCCGTTTTATTTGGATGAAAGTTTATCATGCGGCCGTGCTTTAGCTCCAACGATTTTGCTAAAACTTTGTCAGGTTATGAATTATGTCTATCTAATGTGATTCCAAAACTTTCATCCAAAAAAAACGGACACTGAGATTTTTCGCAAGATTCAATTTTATCCAAAACATTGACTTTACTTAAGTTCTAATATTATTTAAAAAAATGTTCTGCAGTGCAATCGAATTATATTGTATTATAGGTGAATGATAGCTCTAATATTTGCCAATGTTTTATGGCAATTGCATAAAAGCAGAGGAAGTTATGACCCAAAGTTTGTCATAGACGAGTGCGCCGAGAATTAAAACGGAGTTAACTGAACTTTTCTAAGAACGGCTCAGTTATTGAACTTTCGAGGAAGTATATTCGATCCCTATACTTTTATTCTGCGCTGTTTGAACAACATTTTCGGTACTGAAGTCGATCTAATTCATTTTTTCCGCCCAAATTTGTCAGTATTACATGGCCAAACTTCAACCTTAATTTCCATCTTATTCTTCTTCGTCAACCCCTACAACTTTTAATTAAGCTACACTGTTATAGAGAGTGATTTTACAGATGGTAGCTCTTGTAGTTTATCAAAACAGTGGTGTTTTCTCACGGCGAAATAGCCAGTTTATAGCTTTTCTTTATGTAAAAACAATCAACAGAGATTTTGTATTTTAAAGAAACTCTTTCTTCAATGATGACATAATTAGATTTTCCTTCATCTCATAAAACAACGCGGAAACTGATCACCAAAAATGTATACGATTTCACTGATTTGTTCCTTGTTCTCTTACCTTAATAATAGAAGAGAGTATTCAAGTAGGTTTTATCTTTATTCACCGGATATTCTTCCAGTGTTGTAGTCGGCTAGAATGACCATATCGACAAAGTTGAATCATACGTACATTGCTCGCGAGAATGAAGCGTAACTTAGCAACATGTCAGCTGATTAAACTTCTGAGGTAGTTTGTAACTATGCTAGTGCTCGCTGGAAAGCCAGAGAATTATAAAGGTAAAATCTGGCTGGATAGAGAAAGGCGAGACGCAGCGATTCAGTTCCGTTTCCGTCCGTATTAAATCAATTCCATTTTTGTTACACCTGAGAGCCGTATAGTTTTGAGCCGGAGTAAGGAAAGTTATGGACGTCTGTGGTGTTCTGAAAGTGACTGAAAAAGTGCAGGGCCGTAGCTGCCAGTACCGGACCACTTTTCGAATCAAACAGTTTCAATTTATTTACATTTTTAATTATTCGGATATTTTTTTATGAAAAACAAAGTTTGAAAACCTGATCACTCAAAAACTGACCGGACTACTCAAAAACTGCCTGCTACGGCCCTGAAGTGAAATGAAGTTCTGTTTTTATTATTATTGTTATTTTAAAATAAGGTGAAATGAAAGAAAAGGAAAATAACACACTCCTTGGTTTATCGCAGAACTGACTCATGCAGTGCCCAATTTCTTGTCAACGTGTCAGTAATAATACCGTAGTCATTTTGACTTCAGTCGTTCAAATTACTGATTATCATAAATTATAGGCAATTGAAAGGGTTCTTGGGGCAAATTGGTTTGATTTATACCAATTGATTTTCTAGCAAAGGCTACACGCAGAGCTGAGAAGGGGTGGTGCAACGGTGCATTATGGGACATCGTCAGACATAATCGCGGGCTCAACAATAGAACAGGGAAATCTTCTACGTCTTTTACCAGTTCGAAAAAGTGTTAGAAAGAAACGTTTTCCCAAATGAATAGTCAAGTTTTTGATGTAGCAATAGTAGGAGGTGGTGTAGTGGGATGTTCAGTTCTGCGAGAGCTAACATCACGGGGAATCAAGTGCATCTTGTGCGAGCAAAATGACGATATTCTATCAGGAGCTAGCAGTGGAAATAGTGGAACTCTCCACACTGGTTTTGACGCTCCGTTGAACAGCATTGAACTAGATTGTATTAGAATAGCAAGAGAGTTATCTGAAGACTTCTTCATAGAGAATAACGTCCCATTTAGGACGTCCGGGGCTCTGATAGTTGCCTGGACCAAGGACGATCTGGAAAAGCTTCCCGGGATTGTGAACCACTCATGTTCAGCTGGTATCACTGATGTTAGACAGATAACACGAGATGAACTCTTGAAGATGGAGCCCTGTTTGAATCAAGATGCTCTTGGTGCTGTATATGTACCCAGGGAAACCATTGTCGATCCCTGGGCTTTCCCAGCATCTCTGGCCTTTTTGGGTCTTTCGCAAGGGGGTACCATTTTGACTGGGTGCAAAGTAGAGGGTGGTGCCCAATTTGAATGGGGATGGAAGCTGTCAACCTCTAAAGGACCAATACAAGCAAAGTTAGTAATCAACTGTGCGGGGCTGTTTGGCGATATAGTTGAAGAGATCAGCAGGCCGTCCCCATTCACAATAAAGCCTCGTAAAGGACAATTTGCTGTCTTTGGACAATCTGCAAAGATGCTCCTGAAGTCCATCATCTTTCCGGTGCCAACAGAAAGGACAAAGGGCGTCTTGCTCTTCCCGTCTGTCTATGGCAACATTGTAGTTGGACCAACTGCTGAAGACCAAGAAGATCGACAACAAGCTACAATAGACCAGACAATCATTGATGGACTAATCAAGAGGGCGCACTATATGGTTCCCTTATTAAGGGACCATGGCGTTGTTGGCACATATGCTGGATTACGGCCTGCTACGGAGTATAAAGACTATCAAATTGACTTCCTTGAAGAGAAAGACTGGATAACTGTTGGTGGGATTAGATCAACAGGACTTTCTTCATGTCTTGGGATTGCAAAGCATGTTGCATCTTGTTTGAAATCTAAGTTTAAGAATTCCTCTTATACCAATATTTCTGTCAAAGCAGATATGTCGAAAAAGCATTTGAGTAGTGACGACAAAGCGGTGATATACAGAGATCAGAAATGGAAAATCACTCACCCTTTGACCGAATTTGGTATTTCAACGTCCAAAGGACTGGAACAGTTTAAGTCTTTCTTGGGTTGAGATAGTAAACTAAATGCAATTACATTTAGCAGAAAATTAACTTTGTAAGATTATTTTGACATTATTTTGAGATTGCTTGAATAAATAAATTAATAATGTATAACAGCAGGGCCCCTCTAGACACCAGGGCCCGGTTGTTCGAAAGGCGATTAGCGCTAACCCAGGATTAAATCTTAAGAAAACTATTGACGCTAATCCAGGATTAGCACTAATCGCCTTTCGAACAACCGGGCCCAGGGGCTCCTAAATAAAGTTTATCTATCTGGGGACAGTTGTTCAAAAGGTGATTAGCACTAATCCAGGATTAAATCTTAAGAAAACTATTGACACTATTCCAGGATTAGCACTAATCGACTTTCGAACAACCGGCCCCTGTATGTTTGGTTATGGGCTTCCTGTGTTAGTGACAAAATCTGCCCCTTCCCTCCCTCCCTCGTGACATTTACTGCCAACATGGCCGCTGAAAAGGAACAAGATTTTGAAGCTTTCAAAAATGTCTCACTGGACGACAGCGAAGAAGAGGAACAAGTGATATTACCAAAGCCGCCATTGCATAAACGAATACTTAGCTTCTTACTCAAGAATTATCTTCCTCTGATGCTTCTTTTCTTAGTATTTTTCGGTATTTTGGTCCCTGCGCCGGGCGCGTTCTTGGCCAAGTATCCAACTCACTACATATGTATCGTTGGTCTTTTCCTTCATAGCGGGATCAAGCTAAAAACTGGCGATATCAAGGACGCTGTTCGTGCTTACAAGGCTTTAATACTTCAAATTATCATCATAATGCTCATCACTCCTCTGATAGGTGTAAAACTAACCGAGTTGTTACCGTTTGGCGGCGGCCAAGTAGTTCAAGTTCGGTGCGGAAATTCTACGAACGCGACTCAAACAGGAACAAATGGTTCTCGTGAAGAAATCGTGCCGGTCTCTGAGTTGGGACCAGAAGCGTTTAGAACTGGTATTCAAATGTATTTTATTGTTCCCTGTACAATCTCGGCTGGAGTCGTAATGGTAAGTATAAGTCATTTAAGGTTACTCTTTTAATAGTAAATTTATAATTTCGTTAAATATATGTTGCCACATGTACATAAGCTTATAGCTAATTGCATAATCGTTGTCGGGTTGAAACGACCAAAAGTGAATTCTGGGAAATTAAAACTCTCAAATAACATCGTCAAATCATTGACCTTTTTATCCAGACTTGTAGGATCTTAGTTAAATAGCTCATATACCTTCAAAACTACGAGAACAGATGAAAATATATAATACATGTAATGCGGGTCATGACAATGTTCATGATATCCATCCTTGCGATCTCAGCTTTTATGATTTTCAACCCGACAACGATTATGCAATTAGCTATATTTAATTTTTACACATTCGTATGTCATGTGTGTGGTGACGTCATTGACTCCAAATCACTAAGGTCGTCATGTGGCAATATTTGTTTGATTTGACAGCACTTTAGTAAACATAACTAGTGTGACACCATTATTGACAAAATGTGACGATGGCCTGCAACAAAACTTGAAAAGGTTCAACCCCCGTAGGCGACTTGCATGATGGCGTCATATACTACAACGTACCAGATCGCCTTGCCCATTTTCATTTTGGGGGAAAATTAGCGAAAACCAAAATTGTCTTGCCAAAAAGTGTCCGAATTTCAAATCTGAAGGTATTTTGCAAAATTGTCAAGAGCTATACTATGTGTAAATTATATAACAAAATGAAGGAGCCTACCTGGTGATTAACGTAATCTCGATCTAAGCTCTTCATCTAGTGTAATAATCACCAAATCATGTTTGAGATGACGATCTATAAGCCACACTCTGTCATTGAAGTGATTACCGTGAAAAAATCATGATAGCAAGTTCTCGATGGCAAAACAGCAATCTTCAAGTCAACAACGTGAAATGCCCTCCCTGTTGTAAATGTCGGTCCGCGTATGTCATCATCTTTATTTGGGAGTTTTTTCATCAGAGCGTCCATAGGGCAGGTGTTATATATTAAATAAATATAATTCTTATATCTGTTACAATACATCTTTCACGTCACGTCACTTTTGCCAAAGATATCTATTGTTACCCTTGGGTACCCTCAATGAGCCTTAAAATTGTACACGATAGATTATCTATGACAACAACACAAGCACTGTATGTAGTATGTTAGTTACTTAACAAACGCATAAAGAACTGCTTTCGAAACAATTACGTATTTATGTGACACAATACACAGTATGTTACTAATATGCGGAACAGTGTGGTGTGATCATTTTTCAGTTCGAAAGTGCCGTTTTTAACCGTAAAGTTAAGATTGACAAAAAATATTTAGCCCCGTCAAAGTATTGATTTATTTTCATTCTGATTCAATGCTATTTTCGCTTCCTGACATTTATTCCACGCAAAAGTCGCTTTGACGGCGGGTATTATCTAGGACTCGTGAATCTACAAATTTATAATTTTAAATCGAGCCTTTACTTATTCTCAGTCGCAACGCTCTACATATACACCTTCTTTCTATCTAAGCTTATCATCTAGTTTTAGTTTGTTTTTATATGAGCAGAAAGTTAAACGTAATAAACACTTTTCTTTCAGAAACAATAATATTTAGAAAAGTGTGTGAATGATGTGTGCAGACATCGCAATTCCAAAAAATTTCTGTGACGTGTTTTTGCGATGTGGTCATCTAATTGTAAACACGCATATGCTCACGCATAACTTTTGCAATGTTTACATAACATATGTAGTTATTGAGATTCCAAGTAAAAAATGCTCGCTAATGTACCTGCACCCCTACAATTGCACAATATTGAGAAGGAAATATGTATAAGAAGTCCGCGTTTGTGATACAAATTTGTGCCATTGTGTTGTTTAGCAATTACACGATACGTGAAGGACGGCATGCATCAATGAACATGCGAACACGTCAGAAATTTAGCGTTGCCATCTGACTTCACTTCGTTTTAACATTTTTCTAGCATTCGTATCGAAATAACACGAATATATATTGTTTTAAGACAGTCTTGGAACTTGTACATCGAATTGCAAGGCTAGAAAATCGAGAATAATACACAGTATTTCAGAAATTAAAAAGCAAGCCTGAAAAATATGTTCACAATTACAAACACCCGTTCACCATTGTTGAGAACCACGCAACAGATCGACATGATATAATAAAATATATTTAGAAAAGTCCAAAAATAAATACAACGAAAAAGTTCCGAATCACATGTTAGCTGAAGTGTAGAGCTAATTTTAGCAAAGGTTCAGGATAATCGTACCATATGTTGACGAGAAATATCATCAAGTGCAAAAAGTGTTCACAATTAGAAACACATACTGTAGCAAAAATTAGTAACTAAAGACAAAATATATTTTGTAACTCAGTGTGACCTCGCCCTAATTCTCTTGTTTTTAATATGTATTACAGGTTGAGCAAGCAGGAGGGAATTCAGCATTAGCCTTGTTGACAACAGTGATATGCAATCTGATGGCAGTGTTTACTACACCTCCAATGATAATGTGGTTAATGTCCTTTGAAGGCATTAAAATTGATGTGGTGAACTTGTTGACCAAGCTTATTCTTACTGTCTTACTACCATTACTGGTAAGCTATTTTGTTTGATCAAATATTTGCAATATAATGCATTGCTCTGATTGGTTCACTACCGTGTATCAAAGGATTGAGATGCGCTCACATGAAAACGTCAACAAATATGTTACAAAAGTAGTGTAAAACAGTCGCTTGTGTCTATATACTGTGATAGAAACATTCTGTTTATTATTGATTTAGTTATTATCATGATCATGATCATCAGCTTGACAGCATCATATGATTCGACCATATTCATATCACAGATGATATGATCAAGATGACCATAGAGTCATTTATCAAATCATTTTTTTAAAAGAGAATGAGTCTTGTTTGACCATAATAATAATAATAATCTTTATTTTGAGTGGGTTTACAAATACAGCAATACAACAATACTGGTTTCCAATTTGGCCCACTAGATACAATAACTACAGATTACAATAATTACAGAACAATACTGTAAACAATACTGTAAACCAGACATCAGTTGTTGATTTAACTTTTATCTTGTTGAAATAATCATCATTGTTTCCAATGAACCATTAGGTTGGTAAGGCAATGAGATATATACCAAAGGTCAAGCCATTTGTCAAGAAATACAACATCACACTCAAAACAATAAGTGTAACATTACTTGTCGCAATACCTTGGATGAAAGTAAGTGTTTCAAGCCAACAAGGAGCCTTTGCAAACGTCTCTGCAGGCGGAATATTTGCAATCTTAGGCTGGGGAATGATGCTGCACTTTGCATTCATGATCATGAACTTGGTTCTCTCTCTGCTCCTGCGCATCGACAGTCCAGCCACCAAATGCGTAGTAATCCTCGCAAGCCAAAAGTCGCTGACTGTTGCCGTCACCATCATGGCCTTACTTCCATTCAGTGGTATTGAACAGGGAATTATGGCTCTACCTATTGTGATTATACACCTGGGGGTGCTGGTCACAGATGCTGTTATTGTAACTCTATGGCATAGCTGGGATTTGAAAAGGATTAAAACGGAAAATCTTACCAATGGAGAGATATTTCTGAAAGAGATTACTGCATGAATAAGATTCAGGAGTTGAAGTTCAGTTACATATATATAATGAAGTAAATCATCAAATATATTCATAATAATCTTGGGTTTGAGTACGTTTTATTTGAAATGCATGGTCATGCTGGTCTATGACAATTATTACATGCTGGGACTTGTATTAATGTTATACAGCTATTTCAAAAAAGGTTGGTGCCAGTTTTGTTGCATCTTGCATGTTGCATACCAAGCCCGAAATGTATTGTGGATCATATGTAAACAATGTCTGCATGCACATACAGAAGAAAATATGCCGGCTCCATATTGCGAAGATAAAGTTTGGAAAAATTCCCAGAGTCCATATTGTTGTGACATTTCGCTGACTCCATTAACATCGACCATAGTGCATTTCGGGCTTGGTATGTAACAAAACCTTCACCAACCTTTTTTGAAATAGCTGTATATCTTGAAGTTGCAGTCAGGTTTACGATACATTATTGATTATGCAGTGTTTGTCTCTGACTTCTGTTTTTTTAGATAGACGTTTCAATGGCCTTCTCTTTGAAATACTTCAAAGATTGCAATGTTTCTGATTAATACTGATGAAGGCCATTGATTAATGGCCGAAACGTCTATCTAAAAAAACAGAAGTCAGAGGCAAACACTGCATAATCAATAATGCATTAATGTTATTTAAGTTAATCTGAGCTGTGGATTAGATTGGAAGTGCATCCATAAAGATTGTACATTTCTATCGTTTGTAAAATAGGTTGAGAATTTTCCATATATTTTTTAAGACTATTAAAGCAAAGTCCTTGAGAATTCACCCCTTATACTAGTGGCCTTTCATTCAAGCGGCCTTTGCAGTATGATTGAGAGAAGCCAAAAAAAGTTGTTGTTTGTACTCCTTTATCGCTCTTTGGCGAGACCCCATGGTGAGCGTCAAAGGAGTGGCTGCCCTTCGCAGGCTATCTTGAAGACTGCAGTAACGTGAATGTCTCATCTAATTTACAAACAATCGTCACAAATACCTATACAGTTCAACCAATCATGACATGTACAAACAAAGTGGCTGCAAAGTAGACTAGGATTTCCCTGAAATGATCAAATTTTGCCAACTTTTTTAGTCTTCAATCTTCTGTGTGCCACCTATGTTGCTATACCGCAAAAGGTGTGCTGGTCTAGTGGTTTAGTGCATGGGACTCTGGGGCAATATGATTGTGTCCCGATACTTGTGGCCTGGACTTGTATTATATAAGGCTTAGAGGATGTTACTGAATATATTCCACAAGTTCACCCAAAGTTAAAATTCATAGTGATCCAATAAATCTGGGCACTACTAATATTATTAGTTGTCACTCATCCCAAGGTGCATAAATGGGTACTGGTGATGCTGCAGGGGGCTTCAAATTCTCTTCCTGTGTTACACAAGGCAGTTCCAATGAGTCACTTGGCCTGAAAACATTGCATGGGGGAAGGTAGCCTGCAAATACAGCCACTTTTTGCAATGCTTCTTTGCGGGAGACCCCTGTGGTGAGCGCCAAAAAGTGTCTGTATTCGCAGGCTAGGGGGAAGGGGAAAAGTGACACTACTTCCACAGAAGATTGTTGCTTGTACGTGTATTTCCTATAAATTTCATCAATTCAGGGATATCGTATTCAAGCTATCTAGAAGCGTAGGTCATTGTTATACACTGTGTATACGAGCCACAAAAAAGGGTGTGTATAAAACTATAAATCGCCGAAAGTATATTTATATCCGTGTAAAATTGTAATATCTCATTTCGAAAACCATCTGGGTTTCCATTGCAATGAAAGTAAGCTTATATTTTAAATATAAAGTGTTCAAACAGCATTGATTGTCATGACTTTTGTCAAATGTGGTGGCTCTGAGAAGAGCCGTTGTTTTGTGTTTGGAGATCCAAACCAGTCTATCCTCCAAATCCGTACAGGGTACGTCCTTGGCGTTTCAGAGCGTACACTACATCCATGGCAGTGACCGTCTTGCGCTTGGCGTGCTCGGTGTAGGTGACAGCATCACGGATCACGTTCTCAAGGAAAACTTTGAGGACACCACGGGTCTCTTCGTAGATCAAGCCAGAGATTCGCTTGACTCCACCACGGCGAGCAAGACGACGGATGGCGGGCTTGGTGATACCCTGGATGTTATCCCGAAGGATCTTACGATGACGCTTGGCTCCTCCTTTTCCTAGACCTTTTCCTCCTTTACCTCTTCCAGACATTGTTATTAGAAATCAACAGATCGACGAATAGAACGCAGAATGATTGATTTCGTTGTTCATTTCACTTTTATTGACCCATTTTCGAACCACCGAGAGAACACGTTCGAAAAACATCTGATTGGTTGATGAATTGACAAAGAGCTTTATCACGTGGTCATCAACTTTCGATCCTTATTTTGAAGCACAGATCGAAATACACAAACTCGGAGCTCAATATCTTTATTTCTATGCTACATTGAAGACCGAAATTTACTCTATTACTTAACTTTGTAAAGGTAATATAGATAGTTGCATTGAATTTTGAATTGAAAGCGGAATATTGTGAAAATTGTAGGTTTCTAGAAACGTGAGCTTGAGTTTTTATCGAGCTTGAGTTGTGGTGGGATCGAACGACAGCCAATCAAATTCGAAAGTCCTAATTTTTTCCAATCAAATCGCGAGTTTTGTTAACCAATCAGCAAAAAGCGCGGCGAGTATAAAATCGAAATACGCGCCAAATATTCACCAGAATTCGATTGATTCGTTCAAGTTCACTGTTTTTTCTCGTAATAAAATGGCTCGTACAAAGCAAACTGCACGTAAATCTACCGGTGGAAAGGCTCCCCGAAAACAACTCGCCACCAAGGCAGCACGAAAGAGTGCCCCAGCAACTGGTGGAGTCAAGAAACCTCATCGTTACAGGCCTGGAACCGTCGCTCTTCGTGAGATCCGTCGTTACCAGAAGTCCACCGAGTTGTTGATCCGCAAGCTGCCCTTCCAGCGTCTCGTCCGTGAAATCGCCCAAGATTTCAAGACCGATCTTCGCTTCCAGAGCTCAGCTGTGATGGCCCTTCAGGAGGCAAGCGAGGCTTACTTGGTCGGTCTGTTTGAGGACACCAACTTGTGCGCCATTCACGCCAAGAGAGTCACCATCATGCCCAAGGACATTCAGCTTGCCCGCAGAATCCGTGGCGAGAGAGCTTAGACTGGTTCTCAACCAAACACAAACAACGGCTCTTTTCAGAGCCAACACTTTTTAAAGAGTGAATGACTATGCTTTTCCACAATGGTCGAACCCGGCAATCAACGATCTCGATTACTTGAATAAAAATACTCCCCACTCTTCCTTCTCCTAAACATTATTCCATAAAACGTCGTGTAAGAAATGAAAGTAGGGTTTTATCAAACAGATTTCACCGTAAGATTATCGATTAATGTATTTTTTGGCGCCAAAGTTTTATATGTAAATTATAAAATGGCGGGAAAGTTTCGTTCGATTGGGTTGCATGTGCTACGTGAATATGGTAGTGAGGGAGGGGAGGGTAATGAGGGTTTATCATGTTTCGCAATTTGTGAAGCGATCTTTTCCAAACTTCACAATTTTACTAATTTCAACCAGCTCTTTCCAGTTATGATAATCATTTTTTTGTCCTATGTCTCCTATAAGTTTTGAAATTACGTGATAAACCATCATTAATATGTTGAGAGATGTGTTCAACATCTTATTTTTTCCACTTTATTGTAATATAACTGCCTCAAGGGGTCAGGTCTTTGTGTAGCTGCACAAAAAAGGCGATTGTTCTATTGTCATTGTAATTTAGAAAAGCTTGAAAACTAAATAACTAATTAGTACTAAATAGCACTAATGAAACAATAGAAAACAATAGAAATAGCACTATTTCACACTTTTCTAAATTGCACTCTACATATAAAACAATAGCCAGGACAATTTGTGCAGCTACACGAAGACCTTGCCAATCAAGTAACATGCATATGCCACATCATTGCAATCACTAGTATTATCTCTGATTGATTGGTTCACTGGGGAATTAACTTTTATTTTCATTTTCAAAGAAGTTTACATTTAAAAGTTCAGGAGGAAGGTATGTCTGGTCAACAGGAGTATCAAAGCTAGGATTGTACTTGTACCCAGCACCATAACCAAGGCCCTTCATTAACTTGGTTGGTGCATTTCTAATGTGAAGGGGTACAGATGGGTGTGGCCCATCCCATTCTTTGATACACTTCTTGGCTTGGTTGTATGCACTATAAACCTCAATTGATTTTGGAGCTCTGGCTAAGTATACAGTTGCTTGTGCTAGGATAACCTGAAATGTAGACAACAGGAGACAGTCAAAGCAGTTCTCAGGGCCAATGATAGATACCCCTTATGGTGCCATTTCAATTGCACAATTGAGGCTTAAGGCTGAGCAAATGTGTCTTTTGTCAAGGAGTACAAAGGTGTCTAAACAACTTGAAACTGCGGAGTATTAGATTGTTCAAGGGTTGGGGGAGGTTTGGGGGAAATCGACACCCTAATGGGCTGAAAACTGAGCCTAGGGTTGGGTGGGTAGGGAGGATTGATGATCTTGCGAGGGGTGGTAATGGCAATGATGGTGGGTGATAGAAACCTTTTTTTTACTGTTGTAAATTAACTTTCAAAAACAACTATATGGTGAATACCACAATGAGGAAACATATCATTTATTTGCTTGTTACTCACTTCACACTCGGGCATTCCAATGAAATGACAAGCCTGATAAGCTGCTACTGCCTGATTCAATGCAACAGGATCAGCCAGTCCTACAAAATAACAAATGCACTTAAATAAGCCACCACAATTTTCCGTCAACTATAACTGAGCCAATCAACATACCAACATCTTCACTGGCAAATCTCACAAGTCTACGAGCGACATAAAGAGGGCCTTCCCCTCCGACTAGCATTCTTGCGAGCCAGTACAACGAAGCATTTGCATCACTTCCCCTCATAGACTTGTGCAAAGCAGAAATTATATTGTAATGTTCGTCTCCCTTCCTATCGTAGAGCAAATGCGTTTGTTGTAGTCCCTCCTTTATGTGCGAAACCTTGACTTTGATTGGGATATTTTCAGAGTTTGAAGTTCCATTTGTTAGAGGACCATTTTGTGTTGTCACTGTGACGTGCATGTTGTGAGTTTGGTTTGACTTCTGTGTTGCCATGGCAATCTGTGACTGGACGGCAAGTTGAAGACCATTAAGAGCAATTCTGGCATCGCCATCACAAAGGTTTGCTAAGGTTGTTATGGCATCCTGCTCAACTACAACTGAAAGGCCACTGAAAATATCAGAACAGAATAGAATAAAAATGCAAGAACCTTTTTGACGTAACTGAGTAGCCTCCTGTATTTTTTAGTTGGTTCACTTTTCTCCCACCACAACGTTGTTGTTGCAAAGGAGGATAGTAACTGAGTATGCCATAGTATGATTTCTCATGGTATGTAAAGTTCATATATACACCTTACTGATTAGGTAATTTTCAAGATAACCAGGACAATGCCATTCAATATATGGATTCATCGATCCACTAATACAGTAGTCAAATGGGTTTTGAGATCTTTAGAACAAAGCGTTTGATACATGTAGTGAAGGGAAAAATCAGTGACGTCAGTTGTGAATCAGGCAGTGCGTGCATGTGAGTACATAGTGTCCCCCAATTAGTGTGCAAGCACTAGAACACATTGGACACTTAAATAAACAGTTATTAGTTATTATTAGGTTCTTACACTGAGGTAAACCTAAGAAATCTGAGTTTCTAAATGTTTACGTTTCAAACATAACTCAGTGAATCAATCAAACCTTTCTGATTCCAATACTGCATCTCCAGAGTGTGACAGTTCATCGTTGTCATCATCAACGACAGCTAATCCCATGCTCTTGACAGCTCTAAGGAGGATGTCTTGCAATGCTTCTGTCGACAGTTTTTCAAGTACAAACACTCTGCATCTACTTAGCAAAGCATTGTTGAGGTGGAAGGAAGGGTTTTCAGTAGTTGCACCGATTAAAGTGATGGTTCCATTTTCAACATGAGGAAGAAAGCTATCCTAATGAAAAAAGAGAATGTCTACTAAGGGAATTTTCTATTTTGTCCACTGGTTTCAATAAGGAAAAGCACCAGTTCGGCCGGTTGGACCTCAGGCTATTCCTCATTATATGTGCAAGAAATATGTTTTAATAGACCTTTATTTATTATTATTATTATTATTATTATTATTATTAAGATGATGGCTGTCATGTGTCACATTATTTAAAAAAATCAGAAGACAGACCAGTCAATCTGGATAAAGTCATGGATTGATAAAATTGATCATAAAACAGTGGGCAGCATGTATGTGTCTCCACGTCTATGGAGAGTTGACAAGATGTATAGCAGTAATTTACACATAGTCAATAAGGTACCAGCCACTACATACTCCACCTGTTGTGATTTGTTGAATCTGTGTATTTCATCCATGAACAGTATCGTTTTGCGTTTAAACATCTGTTGTTCATTTTTGGCCACCTTGATGACTTCCTTTACGTCGTTGATACCACTTGTGGTTGCCGACAGTGTGACAAACCTATTGTTACTTGTTTTCTTTGTGCCGCTTGCAATAATATGAGCAAGAGTTGTCTGTAGATAAAAGAGTTGGGGATATAGAGGATTTGCATGATCACGTGCCAGCAGCCATGTTAGGGGACAGAAACAATAATGAAACATTTTACATGAGAAAGAATTCAATTCCTTAGTGGAAAGGTATTCCTTTATCCTTCCCCCTAATGCCTAACATGGCTGCAGGAACGTGATCATGCGAACCCTCTATTGGTCTGTTTGTCAGCACATCCCCACGCAGCAGATGTATGGGTGTACCTGCACCAAGGGGAACCCAACTAAATGAATCACAGTAGTATCTCGACCCTCTCTTCATCTCACTCTTTTTGTGTTTTTAAGCCCACCAGCACCCAATTAACCCTTCAGGACCGTACGTACATAACCCAAAATTCAAGGGTGCAGTAAATAGTACTTACACTTCTTTTACTTTGTTTTGCTTCGCTAGGGAGGGGGGGGGGGGGGGGGGGGGGGGGGCGCCCCCCCCCCAGCAACTGCCCCCTCTGCTGTGTACAGTCCTGCCCTTCCCATAACATTCACTCCACCTGTTCTAATTTCCACAAATAAGGAAGGAAATTGTAGCCTGCTCCTGTCAGTTATTGATCCGACACCATTCTACATCACCCCTCCAGTGGAAGGGTGTAGTATATCCCTCCTTAAATTACAAATATTATAATCCAAATAACTGAACCTTGCCACATCCAGGGGGTCCCCATAGGATCATTGACGGCACTTCATTTGCTTCAAGAAGAGATCTTAGAAGGCTGTTAGCACCCACAACCTTGTTCTGCCCCACGAAGTGGTGAAGCCCACATGGTCTCATTTTTTCAGCAAGTGGTATAGATTCATCTTTACGGGAGGATTTTCCCTGGTTGCTAGGCAATCTCGTAGTCATAGACACCAGTTTCGCAGGATTTTTGTCCAGAGGTTTCGGCTCTGATTCCAGTGTAACAGTTGCAGTAGGTTTAGGTTTCTCTCTAGTCCTGGTCTGGAAAAAAGCTGAAGTGGTTTTCTTGGAGTCATCAAGTTTCGGCTTCTTGTCCGGTGGCGAGGTACCTGAATTTCCCGCCAAAACAGAACCGATTCTCTTCTGGTTGTTTTGGGGGGATTTCTCCGTTGATTTTGACTCGACCTTACAAGACGATCTCCCTGGGCTGAAGAATGAAGACTTCTGCAAATCTCCCTTGTTTTGACTGAGCACTGACGAAGCTTTTGCACGAGTCTCTCGCTTCATTTCAGCCGATGCAAGACATCGCTCGACGTGTTGGGTGAGAGTCGCCAATGGTAGAGCAGTTTTTCCACAAACAGGACACTCTCCTGTCTCCGATTTCGACATGGCTTTCCGCTCCTATCAGATCCAATCAGATATAAACAAAAACATTCACATTTTCCAAAAGCAAGACCGCAAAACACTTCAAATCCTTTCTTATCGAAGTTTTATATCATCAGCTGAGCCCGCGAAATTTCCCACTACAAGAAATGACGTCATTTCCGCCTCACGAGTAGTTTCAAAATGGCGACGTTCAGAACGTACGTGTGGGATCCTGTCCTCATAATATCGCAAATAATCTCTCTCCAGTGTTCATATTATATATTTCTTGGTGTGTGGGTAGTAACTATTGACCATTGGTCGGGATCTATACTGACTTTAGACCAGCTCTTCGCTTATAGGGTGAGAATCGTCTGTTTTGAGGAGCCATCTTGTCTTTGTAAACTGGCGTGAAAGGGTTATGTTGTTGGGTATGTTTTAATATGACGATCGTCTGTTCTCGTTCTTCTTTCAGGAATTAAATGGTTCCACATCAAGGGGCAAGCTTTTGATGACGTCGTTTTGTTTGAATTCCCTGACAGGGTATGTTATACACGCATCTAGTTTGGATCTAGTTCTAGTTGCTTGTAGGAATATGAACAAGTACTGATGTAGTCGGTTATTTATCTTGTTTAATCAATATTATCATAACGATCTTTATATTGACACATGTACGCTTTTTATGGTCATTTCGTCAATGTAATTATACGCTAGAATCTGCCGTCTGTATTTGTGAGCAATGATTTTGCATGGTGACTCATTAACTGTCTTCAAAGTCAAAGTGAAATTTTATTTTAGTAAAAGATTATTCCAGAGTCATCAAATTCAATATTTTAGTACTGTTTATTTGTGACACCTTTTTGTCTCTGCCAACATCATGGTTATGATGATACAGGAAAACTAAAATGTAATCTTGAGAAAGAAATAGAATCATAAATGTTTCCTATTTATTGCTCGTGCAATTTATGAGATCCAAAATATCCTGTCTGAGGTTAATTTCTACCCAAAGAACATAAACTAGCGAGTACACTAGTATGGGCTGCATCGGTGTATAACGATAAATTCAAAAGGTAAAAGGAAATCTATAACACAGTGAAAAAGAGTACTTACATGTACATTTAAAGTGCCAATGAAACGAAAAAACAGACCCCATTTTTATTTGCTACTACGAAAGTTTACTATTTGCTTGTTTACATGGCATTAATAAAAAGTGAATTGAGCTATGGGAACATTTTTTATTTCGCGCACGAAGTTGGGCATTTTGGGTTTCAAAGTGCGACAATTCCCGCTTGGTCAAACTATAGAAATGGGACGTCAAGAGTTGTGTACAACAAAGACATGCACACCTCTTGACGTCACCGAGCCATTGTCAAGGGCCCAGTCTCTTGTTGCACATTTTGGTTGAAAATGATAATTTTCGAACCGCGAAAAGAAAATGTTCACACGCTCAAAGTCAATGTTTAAATACAGCAAATGTTCAGAGAAAGACCAAACAACAATAATGTACAATAAAATAAGGATCGACATTTTCGTTTCATAGGCACTTTAACTAGCGAGTCTACCAGTATGGGATGTGTCAATGTAAATTCAAAGGTTAAAGGAAATCTATAACACCGTGAAAAAGAATACTTAACTTTACTAGCGAGTACACTAGTATGGGCTGCGTCGGTGTATAATAATAAATTCACTCAATGGTTAAAGGAAATCTATAACACTGTGAAAAAGAATACTTAACTTTACTAGCGAGTACACTAGTATGGGCTGCGTCAATGTATAACGATAAATTCAAAGGTAAAAGGAAATCTATAACACTGTAAAAAAAAGAATACTTAGCTTTACTGAAGTTTCGATCCTTAGCCCTTTGGGGTGGGTGGTTTAAGGGTGGTTTACACTCTCGTTGTCGCACAATTTGAGCACAATTTGAGTTCAATAGAGATTGTGTGTGTAAACTAGTGACAATTTTGCAGCAACTTCACTGTGATAAAGTGCAAGAAAGTCAACACTGACTTGAACAATTTAATAATGCAATAATGTGCTGCATAGTCATTGCCTTTTGTGTCATGTTGCACATGAATGAGAACAGTGTCTTAGTCTCGCAAAGTCTTGATTTTACCATTATTCCAATGTGTTATGTACATGTAATATAACAAACACGAGAAAGAGTTCTTCCTCTGATTTTAAAACACCGAAAAGTGAGTTGAAAAAAACCGAGGCATAGTCGAAATCGAACCATTAATAATTATTGGAGATACAGTCATTTGCAAAAATTCTGGCCGCCACGATATATCAATATATCAATATATCGGGTGCATCACTAATACTATTAAATGAAGCAAAATTTACAAACAACAAACGTAAGACTAAAATAAACATTATACTAAATATTTCTACCAACTTTGCTGGCGTTAGCCCGCTTTAAGGGGAATTTTCGATTATTTAATTACCCATAATGCACCCGATATATTGATATATTGATATATCGTGGCGGCCAGAATTTTTGCAAATGACTGTATCCAAAGTTAAAGTTGACCAAATTGTATGCGAAGTACTGTAAGATCACAATTTCAAACCTTTGCAGTGGCAATTTTTTTTGTGTTGGCCGCATGATTTGATATTGAGTTTGAGAGCATTGAATAACAACCCATTTTGTAATACAGGGCAATGGCACTGTGGTTCATTGTAAAAAGAGGCAAACAAGTAAGTTTAACCGTTGTAGTTTTTACCATTCTTAGAAGTCACTTCTTAATCCATATCTTGTCCTTCTTCTTCAGTGTTTGGACTTTACTGCAACAACCTTTCTAATACACTTAATATTTTGTATAATATATTCTGGATTTCCTTTCTCGTGGACGTGGTGGATATTGAACATTGTGTGTCTTGCTTTGATGGCAATAATTGGAGAGTTTGTTTGTATGCGGACAGAAATGAGAGCTATAATGATCACTGTGGGCTCAACGAAAAACTCTGTATGAGAGTTCAAGGTACAGAATTAAACCTGGGGAAACAGGCCAATGTCTCTGCTTCCTTGAAGGAATAGAAGACTTGATCCATTAGAGATCACTATGAACAATGATACGAGAAACAAACCTTCCAGATATAATTGGGATATGGAAGTTCAGACATTTTTCTCGGTACAGCAAACTTGGGTGATTTAATAAAACCAGATGGTCGTACTGGAGTGAGTGGGAACGACAAGTAAAGAACTTCAAATATGCATAGAAGATTATCGACAAAGTAGGAGTAACCGATTTTGAAAGTAGCTCCAAAATACTCCAGTTTCGAGTTGTTTAGCACCGCTGTACTCCTTGACAAAAGATGCATGTATGCAGGGTTAGCCTCGAGAACGAAAACAAATTTTGTTGACATTGGACACTTGAAACATTATTTATAATTCCATGGGTTACTCTCTAACTGGAGGTGTTCTATCGTCCACTGTCAACAACATTTGTTCGCATTCTCGTTGGTATTTGTGAATAATTTCCATTGAGTTGAGGCTAACCCTGCATACATGCCTCTGCTGTCTGAATTTACAGTGGTATCATCTGCGAACTCGAAAGGGGACTATTTTGCTCTTGTCAGCCTCTAATGAATTCCCTGCAGATTCACTGGGGAATCCTCCGCGATGTAGTCTTACCTGAAGTTGCACATATTAGATTGATTATTGTACTGATATTTGTAAAAGATTGTAATATACTTGGAAAACATGTAATATATATGCTTCCCTTGAAATCTCTGTAATACATAAATAGGAATAACATCTTACTTTAGGCGGCATAACTGATTATTTGGAGGGGAGAGGAAAAGAGAAGAAATGGGTATTGAGAAGTGAAGGAAAACATTCCCGTTCTCCCTTTACCCCTCCCCCTCGAAAATGCAGCTTCAAACTTACAGTAGTAAAGAAATTATTCAATAAATAATAGATAAATTGATAAATAAACAACTTTATTTTACGAGGGTAGCATTTAATGGTTCTGGAACTGATGACCCTGTGGTCCTCAAACTATCGATCACACACACATACTACTTACAGTGAGGACACACTAACCAGGACCACTTGAGCCAAACTGACCAATCAGATTACACCCGAAAATAATGACATTCCAACAAAAGTTGTCTGGGACAATCTGCATTTTAACTATAATGCTGATTGGTGCAGATGACTTTTGTTGGAATGTGATTATTTTCAGGTGTAATCTGATTGGTCAGTTTGGCTCAAGTGGTCCCGGTTAGTGTGACAGTCCTCACTGTAACACCCAACATTCATCTCACTAGTTCATTTTTTGATGGAAGAATGAAAATGACTTTATTTTATGAGGGTAACACTGTGGGCTCCCTGTGGTAAGACTATGTATTTTATTGATTGGGCTCCCTGTGGTAAAACTGTACGTATTTTTTTATTGCGCTCACTGTGGTAAGTCCATATGATGTTTATTGATGATTGGGCTCCCTGTGGCAAGACTAATGTATTTTATTGATTGGGCTCCCTGTGGCAAGACTAATGTATTTTATTAATGAGCTACCTGTGGCAAGACTAATGTATTTTATTGATTGGGCTCCCTGTGGTAAGACTGTATTTTTTTGATTGGGCTCTCTGTGATAAGTTCATATGTTGTTTACTGTTGATTGGGCTTCCTGTGGTAAGACTGTATTTTTTTGATTGGGCTCCCTGTGGTAACAGTAGTCTTGACTGACGAAAACAATATCAGTTGGGGCAAAATACAGTCGCTGGCCGAAAGTAACGCAGGCTCTGGGGACGAGATTGCGACGTTTCTAAACAAGTCTTCCATATGACCCTCGAAACAAGCATCACACACGTAACCGATACCACAGGGTTCCCATTGATGAAGTTCTACGGTACTGATAGTCTACAAGAGGTAAGCATAAATAATAATAATAATAATAGATTTATATAGCGCCAATTACGAGGTTCAATGGCGCTGTTACAATTAATAATAATAATAGTAATTAATCAGAAATTAAATGCTTGATTATAAAAATTAGTTTTCAGTTCTTTCTTAAAATGTTTAGTTTTCGTTATACGCCCCGCCACAGGCAGAGCAACAAAAAATTAGTCTATAGACTCATTGAGTTGTTCCCCTCCACGGAAATCTTTAGTAAAAGGCGAAAGATTTATACGATCTGAAGGGAAAACCAGAGTGAAGATCACGGTTATCGACGACCTTCACCTACTACAAGCGAGCGCTTTCAAATGTGGGACCATCACTTTCACGGTTCATTTGAAATCATTGCGCATGCTCCGACTTGTCCTTTGTAGATAAATTGGAAAACCAGGTAGAGGTTCCACATTACAAAACTACTGATTTTCATTATGGAGTATTGAGAGCGACTAGACAGATGTTAAGCTTTTTAGCCGACATCTGAGCTAGTATTTTGTGATGTGTAAGCATGTTCTGTTGACTCCTGTAAGTTATCAGATAAAAACTTACTTTTTCATGCAGAATTCGATATTTAATAAACTCAGGGTTTCATTTACGTGCTTTTTTCGTATGATCTTCCTTGAAATCTGAAGAGAAATACTTGCGTAACTTTTGAAGAGAGATGATACTTAGTATCATGACGAAAAGCTTGTTCAATTGGATAGATATGATTTTTGGTTGGTCGTTAGTACTGTTTTTGATTCAGTTAATACAACTGTCAAAACATGATTCAACTGATTTCGTATCCATTGTAGAGGGTTTACGGTAGGGAATGGCGACAAATATAGTGGATAATTTGTACTCCCTCTTTATAACTATAATTTCGATACAACTGGCTCTTGGGTTCTAACCATAGCCACATCACTACCAAAATCAACGTTTAATTACGAAGAAACCGATACCAAAGGGTTCCCTATTGTAAGAGTTATGGTTTTTCTCTGATCAAAGTAACCATTCATATTTGACTTGTACGCTGTCATGACAAAGGCAGAATTGCAAAAAAATTACGTCTATAGTCATTAGTTGTTCCCCTCCACGGAAATCTTTAGTAAAAGGCGAAAGATTTATACGATCTGTAGGGAAACCGCTAGTGAAGATCACGTTTATCGACACCAGTCAAAGTACTACAAGCGAGCGCTTAGAAATGTGGAACCATCACTTTCACGAATCATTTGAAATCATTGCGCATCTCCGACTCTAGTACGAGAAGATAAATTGGAAAACAGGTAGGTTCCACATTATTTTCCTTTTCTTGCCATTATGGAGTCTTGAGAGCGACTAGACAGATTTCCCGCTATTATTATTATTTATCTGAGCTAGTATTTTGTGATGTGCGCATGCGTGTTGACTCCTGTAAGTTATGCAGCTAAAAACTTACGTTTTATGCAGAAATTATAAGTAATAACTCATGGTTAACTTCGTGCTTTTCTCGTAGCATGGCGGAAATGAATGGTGAATACTTGCGTAACTTTTGAAGAGAGATGATACAGTTTCATGACGAAGAGCTTGTTCAATTGGATGGATATGATTTTTGGTTGGTCGTTGTACATGTTTTTGAGGTAGGTAATACAACTAGTAATGACATGTAGTTATAGACTTCTACGAGTATCCATTGTAGAGGGAAAGTACGGTAGGGAATGGTGACAAGTCTAGGTGGAGTCTTTTGTACTTCTTCTATATGACATAATTAGAAGCAAACTGGCTCTTGAGTTCTAACCATAGCACACATCACTAAACAAAATCAACGTTGTCTTTACGAAGAAACCGATACCACAGGGTTCCCTTGTAAGAGTTATGGTACATCTCTGATCAAAGTAACCATTCATATTTTACTTGTACGCCCCGCCACAAAGGCAGAGCAGCAAAAAATTAGTCTATAGACTCATTGAGTTGTTCCCCTCCACGGAAATCTTTAGTAAAAGGCGAAAGATTTATACGATCTGAAGGGAAACCAGAGTGAAGATCACGGTTATCGACGACCTTCACCTACTACAAGCGAGCGCTTTCAAATGTGGGACCATCACTTTCACGGTTCATTTGAAATCATTGCGCATGCTCCGACTTGTCCTTTGTAGATAAATTGGAAAAACAGGTAAAGGTTCCACATTTTTCTATTTGAAAATTATGTCTAGAGCGACTAGGACAGATTCCCGCTATTATTATTGTTTATCTGAGCTAGTAATTTGTGATGTGCGCATGCGTGTTGACTCCTGTAAGTTATGCAGCTAAAAACTTACGTTTTATGCAGAAATTATATAAGTAATAACTCATGGTTAACTTCGTGCTTTTCTCGTAGCATGGCGGAAATGAATGGTGAATACTTGCGTAACTTTTGAAGAGAGATGATACAGTTTCATGACGAAGAGCTTGTTCAATTGGATGGATATGATTTTTGGTTGGTCGTTGTACATGTTTTTGAGGTAGGTAATACAACTAGTAATGACATGTAGTTATAGACTTCTACGAGTATCCATTGTAGAGGGAAAGTACGGTAGGGAATGGTGACAAGTCTAGGTGGAGTCTTTTGTACTTCTTCTATATGACATAATTAGAAGCAAACTGGCTCTTGAGTTCTAACCATAGCACACATCACTAAACAAAAATCAACGTTGTCTTTACGAAGAAACCGATACCACAGGGTTCCCTTGTAAGAGTTATGGTACATCTCTGATCAAAGTAACCATTCATATTTGACTTGTACGCCCCGCCACAAAGGCAGAGCAGCAAAAAATTAGTCTATAGACTCATTGAGTTGTTCCCCTCCACGGAAATCTTTAGTAAAAGGCGAAAGATTTATACGATCTGAAGGGAAACCAGAGTGAAGATCACGGTTATCGACGACCTGTCACCTACTACAAGCGAGCGCTTTCAAATGTGGGACCATCACTTTCACGGTTCATTTGAAATCATTGCGCATGCTCCGACTTGACCTTTGTAGATAAATTGGAAAACCAGGTAGAGGTTCCACATTATTTTCCTTTTCTTGCCATTATGGAGTCTTGAGAGCGACTAGACAGATTTCCGCTATTATTATTATTTATCTGAGCTAGTATTTTGTGATGTGCGCATGCGTGTTGACTCCTGTAAGTTATGCAGCTAAAAACTTACGTTTTATGCAGAAATTATAAGTAATAACTCATGGTTAACTTCGTGCTTTTCTCGTAGCATGGCGGAAATGAATGGTGAATATTTGCGTAACTTTTGAAGAGAGATGATACAGTTTCATGACGAAGAGCTTGTTCAATTGGATGGATATGATTTTTGGTTGGTCGTTGTACATGTTTTTGAGGTAGGTAATACAACTAGTAATGACATGTAGTTATAGACTTCTACGAGTATCCATTGTAGAGGGAAAGTACGGTAGGGAATGGTGACAAGTCTAGGTGGAGTCTTTTGTACTTCTTCTATATGACATAATTAGAAGCAAACTGGCTCTTGAGTTCTAACCATAGCACACATCACTAAACAAAATCAACGTTGTCTTTACGAAGAAACCGATACCACAGGGTTCCCTTGTAAGAGTTATGGTACATCTCTGATCAAAGTAACCATTCATATTTTACTTGTACGCCCGCCACAAAGGCAGAGCAGCAAAAAATTAGTCTATAGACTCATTGAGTTGTTCCCCTCCACGGAAATCTTTAGTAAAAGGCGAAAGATTTATACGATCTGAAGGGAAACCAGAGTGAAGATCACGGTTATCGACGACCTTCACCTACTACAAGCGAGCGCTTTCAAATGTGGGACCATCACTTTCACGGTTCATTTGAAATCATTGCGCATGCTCCGACTTGTCCTTTGTAGATAAATTGGAAAAACAGGTAAAGGTTCCACATTTACTATTTGAAAAACGTCTAGACTGGACAGATTCCCGCTATTATTATTGTTTATCTGAGCTAGTAATGTGATGTGCGCATGCGTGTTGACTCCTGTAAGTTATGCAGCTAAAAACTTACGTTTTATGCAGAAATTATAAGTAATAAATAACTCATGGTTAACTTCGTGCTTTTCTCGTAGCATGGCGGAAACGAATGGTGAATACTTGCGTAACTTTTGAAGAGAGATGATACAGTTTCATGACGAAGAGCTTGTTCAATTGGATGGATATGATTTTTGGTTGGTCGTTGTACATGTTTTTGAGGTAGGTAATACAACTAGTAATGACATGTAGTTATAGACTTCTACGAGTATCCATTGTAGAGGGAAAGTACGGTAGGGAATGGTGACAAGTCTAGGTGGAGTCTTTTTTACTTCTTCTATATGACATAATTAGAAGCAAACTGGCTCTTGAGTTCTAACCATAGCACACATCACTAAACAAAATCAACGTTGTCTTTACGAAGAAACCGATACCACAGGGTTCCCTTGTAAGAGTTATGGTACATCTCTGATCAAAGTAACCATTCATATTTTACTTGTACGCCCCGCCACAAAGGCAGAGCAGCAAAAAATTAGTCTATAGACTCATTGAGTTGTTCCCCTCCACGGAAATCTTTAGTAAAAGGCGAAAGATTTATACGATCTGAAGGGAAACCAGAGTGAAGATCACGGTTATCGACGACCTTCACCTACTACAAGCGAGCGCTTTCAAATGTGGGACCATCACTTTCACGGTTCATTTGAAATCATTGCGCATGCTCCGACTTGACCTTTGTAGATCAATTGGAAAACCAGGTAGAGGTTCCACATTATTTTCCTTTTCTATTCATTATGGAGTCTTAAAGGGGGACTCTGATGAAAATCTTTCGAAATTTAATTTAGCTGAAACTTCATTGAATAATTCTTCAAGGGTCTAATAATAACTAGTTAAAATCTTTTTTCGAAATTCCAGAGGGAAGTACTATATTTTTATGCATCTTTAGAGGAGTCAGTGACGTCATCTACTCAACCCAACATTCAGCTCCATACATTTCTTTGTAGTTTTGTGATCGAAATATCTCAATGTTTTGTTCAGATAACAGCTCTGCATTGAACAAATCTGGTCAGACAATCAATCCTAAGCACAAATAATGTAAGAAAACTCATTCACCCAAACTTTCAGCTTCATAGAAATAAAATAATTCAAGAAACTAAACACAAAGAAATGTATGGAGCGAAGCCGTGTTGATTGTTTGGGTTGAGTAGATGACCTCACTGACATTTCTAAAGATTCATAAAAATGTAATACTTCCCATACGAATTTTGAGAAAACACATTAACCAGTAATTGTATGGCTCTTTGAGATTATTTTAGTGAAGTTTCAGCTAAATTAAATTTCGTAGGATTTTCGTCAGAGTCCCCCTTTAAGAGCGACTAGACAGATTCCCGCTATTATTATTATTTATCTGAGCTAGTAATGTGATGTGCGCATGCGTGTTGACTCCTGTAAGTTATGCAGCTAAAAACTTACGTTTTATGCAGAAATTATAAGTAATAACTCATGGTTAACTTCGTGCTTTTCTCGTAGCATGGCGGAAACGAATGGTGAATACTTGCGTAACTTTTGAAGAGAGATGATACAGTTTCATGACGAAGAGCTTGTTCAATTGGATGGATATGATTTTTGGTTGGTCGTTGTACATGTTTTTGAGGTAGGTAATACAACTAGTAATGACATGTAGTTATAGACTTCTACGAGTATCCATTGTAGAGGGAAAGTACGGTAGGGAATGGTGACAAGTCTAGGTGGAGTCTTTTTTACGTCTTCTATATGACATAATTAGAAGCAAACTGGCTCTTGGGTTCTAACCATAGCACACATCACTAAACAAAATCAACGTTGTCTTTACGAAGAAACCGACACCACAGGGTTCCCTTGTAAGAGTTATGGTACATCTCTGATCAAAGTAACCATTCATATTTTACTTGTACGCCCCGCCACAAAGGCAGAGCAGCAAAAAATTAGTCTATAGACTCATTGAGTTGTTCCCCTCCACGGAAATCTTTAGTAAAAGGCGAAAGATTTATACGATCTGAAGGGAAACCAGAGTGAAGATCACGGTTATCGACGACCTTCACCTACTACAAGCGAGCGCTTTCAAATGTGGGACCATCACTTTCACGGTTCATTTGAAATCATTGCGCATGCTCCGACTTGACCTTTGTAGATCAATTGGAAAACCAGGTAGAGGTTCCACATTATTTTCCTTTTCTATTCATTATGGAGTCTTAAGAGCGACTAGACAGATTCCCGCTATTATTATTGTTTATCTGAGCTAGTAATGCGATGTGCGCATGCGTGTTGACTCCTGTAAGTTATGCAGCTAAAAACTTACGTTTTATGCAGAAATTATTATAAGTAATAACTCATGGTTAACTTCGTGCTTTTCTCGTAGCATGGCGGAAATGAATGGCGAATACTTGCGTAACTTTTGAAGAGAGATGATACAGTTTCATGACGAAGAGCTTGTTCAATTGGATGGATATGATTTTTGGTTGGTCGTTGTACATGTTTTTGAGGTAGGTAATACAACTAGTAATGACATGTAGTTATAGACTTCTACGAGTATCCATTGTAGAGGGAAAGTACGGTAGGGAATGGTGACAAGTCTAGGTGGAGTCTTTTGTACTTCTTCTATATGACATAATTAGAAGCAAACTGGCTCTTGAGTTCTAACCATAGCACACATCACTAAACAAAATCAACGTTGTCTTTACGAAGAAACCGATACCACAGGGTTCCCTTGTAAGAGTTATGGTACATCTCTGATCAAAGTAACCATTCATATTTTACTTGTACGCCCCGCCACAAAGGCAGAGCAGCAAAAAATTAGTCTATAGACTCATTGAGTTGTTCCCCTCCACGGAAATCTTTAGTAAAAGGCGAAAGATTTATACGATCTGAAGGGAAACCAGAGTGAAGATCACGGTTATCGACGACCTTCACCTACTACAAGCGAGCGCTTTCAAATGTGGGACCATCACTTTCACGGTTCATTTGAAATCATTGCGCATGCTCCGACTTGACCTTTGTAGATCAATTGGAAAACCAGGTAGAGGTTCCACATTATTTTCCTTTTCTTTCCATTATGGAGTCTTAAGAGCGACTAGACAGATTCCCCGGCGCTATTATTATTGTTTATCTGAGCTAGTAATGTGATGTGCGCATGCGTGTTGACTCCTGTAAGTTATGCAGCTAAAAACTTACGTTTTATGCAGAAATTATAAGTAATAACTCATGGTTAAATTCGTGCTTTTCTCGTAGCATGGCGGAAACGAATGGTGAATACTTGCGTAACTTTTGAAGAGAGATGATACAGTTTCATGACGAAGAGCTTGTTCAATTGGATGGATATGATTTTTGGTTGATCGTTGTACATGTTTTTGAGGTAGGTAATACAACTAGTAATGACATGTAGTTATAGACTTCTACGAGTATCCATTGTAGAGGGAAAGTACGGTAGGGAATGGTGACAAGTCTAAGTGGAGTCTTTTTTACTTCTTCTATATGACATAATTAGAAGCAAACTGGCTCTTGAGTTCTAACCATAGCACACATCACTAAACAAAATCAACGTTGTCTTTACGAAGAAACCGATACCACAGGGTTCCCTTGTAAGAGTTATGGTACATCTCTGATCAAAGTAACCATTCATATTTTACTTGTACGCCCCGCCACAAAGGCAGAGCAGCAAAAAATTAGTCTATAGACTCATTGAGTTGTTCCCCTCCACGGAAATCTTTAGTAAAAGGCGAAAGATTTATACGATCTGAAGGGAAACCAGAGTGAAGATCACGGTTATCGACGACCTTCACCTACTACAAGCGAGCGCTTTCAAATGTGGGACCATCACTTTCACGGTTCATTTGAAAATCATTGCGCATGCTCCGACTTGTCCTTTGTAGATAAATTGGAAAAAAAAAACAGGTAAAGGTTCCACATTTACTATTTGAAAAACGTCTAGACTGGACAGATTCCCGCTATTATTAGTGTTTATCTGAGCTAGTAATGTGATGTGCGCATGCGTGTTGACTCCTGTAAGTTATGCAGCTAAAAACTTACGTTTTATGCAGAAATTATTATAAGTAATAACTCATGGTTAACTTCGTGCTTTAATCGTAGCATGG